>CM065810.1:140379214-140979214 GCA_033398695.1 Orobanche coerulescens | reverse complement strand
TATTTTCGTCGATTGTCCTTTCAAAGGCAATCGAGTTATTCAAACATTCATTGTATCATCTTCATCGATTGGCCTTTCTAAGGCAATCGAGTTGTTCAATCATTATTGGTATCTCTTTTTATCAATTGACCATTCTAGGGCAATCGAAATGTTCAATCATTCGTGGTATCATTGTCATCGATTGACGATGTATTTCGAGCGAGTTATCTAGTTGCCTTCACATAGAGTAAGGGAATTCGGGAGTGAGTTGGGCCAGTCGTCCCCTTTATCGAAGGCACCGTATCGGATGGCCCCGACTGTAATGCAGGAGTTGAAGATTCAACTTGAGGAGTAGTTCGAGAAAGGTCATCTCCGACCGATTGCGTCCCGTGAGGAGCACCAGTGTGATCTGTCAAGGAGAAGGATGGCTCGTCTCGTGTGTGTATTAATTACCAAGAGTTGAACAGGCGATGATCAAGAGTAGTACCCTTTACCTCGTATTGATGATCTTTTAGATCAACTTCAGGAGCTTCAGTATTTTCCAAGATCGACTTAAGATCTGGATATCACAAGTTGCGGATTCGAGAGTCGGATATCGCGAGGACAGCGTTTCATACACGCTATGGTCATTGTGAGCTCGTAGTTATGCCGTTCGGGCTAACTATTGCACTGTGGTATTCATGGAGTTAATGAATCGGGTTTTCATCGACTTTTAGATCGGTTGTTGTTGTCTTCATCGGCGACATTTTGATTTATTCTCTTAGCCGAGAGGAACACGAGGTTCATTTTCTTCAAGTTCTCGGCGTGTTGAGGCGAGAGCAACTTTATGGAAAGTTTTCCAAATGTGAGTTCGAGGTCCGAAATGACTTTCTCGGGCATGTAATTTCATCTGCCAGAGTTCTTGTCGACCCTCAGAAGACGGAGGCTATCCGAGATTTGCAACCTCCGTAAGATATTAAGTAAATCCGATGTTTCCTCGGATTAGCTGGTTAATTATCCAACCCACGGCCGGAGCTAGTAACCGTGGTTTTCGCGTTGGAATTTTGGCGTCGTTACCTTTATGGAATCACTTGTCAGATCTTCACCAATCACAAGAGTTGAACTATATATTTACTCACAAGGAGTTAAATATGAGACAGGGACGGTGGTTGGAACTAATCAAAGATTTTGATATCGAGATCCTTTACCACCCGGGCAAGGCGAACGTTGTCGCCGACGCCTTGAGTCGTAAGTCCGTTCAGGAGCAGATGCATGCTCGTTTAACGATTCGAAGGAGCTTCAACAGAATTCCTTAGACCCGAGATCGAGTGCAGCCCGTGAGTTCGAGACACTTTGTATGTTAGAGATTTCATCATCTCTGAGGATGCAATCGGGGAGAATCGGGGTTCGGACCCGGCATTGTTGCGCATTCGTGAAGATGTGGCTCGGGAAAGCCCCTGGATTCGTGGTCCACGAGGATGGACTTTTGAGGTTTAAGAACCGGTTGTGCGTCTGCGAATGACGAGTTGAAAAATTCTATTTTGAGAGAAGCTCATGCTACCCCTTATTACATTCATCAGGGTCGAGAAGATTTACAAAGACTTGAAACAAAATTACCGGTGGAGTAATATGAAGCGAGAAGTCGCAGAATTTGTTTCGAGATGCTTAACTGTCAACAAGTCAAGATGGAACCTCGGCGACCGCGAGTATGCCGATACCGCTCCTATTCCTAATGGAAGTGGGAAGACATTTCTATGGATTTCATCACGAGTTTCTTTGACGAGTCGTCGTGGCATGAATGCGATCTGGTGATTGTGGACCGCTCAACTAAATCAGCTCATTTCCTTGAGATCAAGGATACGTGGGGTCCCGAGAGAAGTGGATCGATTGTTCATCAAGGAGATAGTGAGACTGCACGGTACTCCTAAGAGTATCGTTTCCGATCGTGACGGACGAATTGTTTCCCATTTTTGGAAATCAGTTCATCGTGCTATGGGAACTCAGCTTAATCTTAGTACTGCCTTTCATCCTCAGTCCGACGGACAATCAGAGAGGACTATTCAGACATTAGAGGACATGTTGAGGGCATGCGTCCTCGATTAGTAGACGATGGGGAAGCCCAATTACTGTTGTTTAAGTCCACGTACAGTATAGTTGGCATGCCTCCATTAAGATGGCACCTTACGAGGCCTTATGCGGTCGTCTTTGTCGATCTCCTTTGTGTTAGGATGACTTGTTAGAATCAATCGGCACCGAGCCCGATATGCTTATAGCCGTCCGGGAGAAGGTAGCTTTGATCAAGAGTCGTATGTTGACATTTCGAGTCGGCGAAATCGTATGCGGATAATCGTCGTCGACCACTAGAGTTCGAGACGGGTGACCATGTTTTGGTCAAGATATCCCAGTCGAGGTATTTTCCGTTTCGGAAAACGGGGAAGTTGAGCCCAAGATTCATTGGACCGTTTGAAATTTTGGATCGAGTAGGCGAGTTAGCTTATCGATTGGCGTTACCTCGGCTTTGAGCGGGATTCATAATGTGTTTCACGTCTCTCGATTGCGGAAGTATGTTGCCGACCGAGTCACATACTTGATTCGACGAAATCGAGATCGCGGATGATCATTCGTACGAGGAGCGTCTGTACGAGTGTTAGAGCGGCGAATCAAGCAGGTTGACGAACAAGACGATCCCTTTGGTCAAGATTCGGTGGTCTAGACACGGAGTCGAAGAGGCCACTTGGGAAACCGAGGAGAATATGCGGGAGTGTTATCCCGAGTTGTTTGACCCTTAGTTTCGGGACGAAACTCTTTTAAGGGGGTGTATGTAATACCGGTTGTAATTCATCATTATCATTGATAATTTCATTCGGTGATTGTCACCCGGTGTATATTCACTCGATTATAATCATTCACCAATCATATTCATTCACCGTGTTCACCGCTGAAAAAACTTGAGTGGTGTGTCGTTATTGTTCATTGTTTCAACTTTCCTCATATGAGTTCGACTTTGTTAGATCACCATTAATTTTTGGTAACTCCAAAAATTCTAAATCTTTTCAATATTATAGAGCATCGAGTTAGCTTTCCAATGGTTCAATCGGTGAGTCAATCGGTCCGTGCGAGAGAGTTATGGTCGTTTTAGCTCAACCGCTCATTGGCGATCATGCCGAACGAACTCGGCCGTGTCGTCCGACACGGCCCGTGCCGTACTCGTCGGAAAGTGCCGAAGTGTTCGCCTCAGGACCCGACCGTGTCGCTGCAGCGCGGCGAGTCGCACCCTTCCGGATAAGCGAACCGGCGCCCGAAGACGCCCGGCCGTGTCGCACGGCGCAGTCGAGTCATCTTAGTCATTGTCGGACGGGTCAGCGTCGGGAGGCCCTCCCGCGCGCGACCGTGTCGGCGAGGACACGGTCGAGTCACTGTCGGCCAATGTCGGCCGGTATGCGACACGACCGTGCCGATCGGCACGGCCGTGTCGGCGTGATCAACTCCTATAAATTCATTTTTGAGATTTCAGCCCATTTTTCTTCCTTTTCTTCACCTTCAACCGAGAGTTAAGGCTTGAGGAGGGTTTTCCTTCACAAATCATTTGGGTGTTTGATTTTTTCATCTCCTTTCGATCGTGAAGCTTGGATAATCAATCTAACGCGTGTTCTTGGATTAAAGCACTTGGATCATCAAGAGGTAATTCCTTCAACACTTTGGACTTCGATTTTGTGTTGAAATAGGATGTTTTGGACGTTATAATCATGATATATGAAGGGATATGTATATGATTATGAGTTTGTATAAGGATTCATTGGATTATTGAGGGTTTATTCAAGAACACTTTGAATATCGAGTTGGAATTGGGGATTTTCGACTAATTGTTGTTATAATCACATTTTGGATATTCATAACGGATTATTGATCGTATTGGAGATGTTTTGTTGGTTTGAAACACTTCTTGGGGATTTTGATATTGGGATATCGAGGTTTGATTGTAAACAATCGGAGTTTGGATACAACGTATTCGATATAATGCCCCAATGAACTTAGTTTAATCGTATCGACGTTTTGAGTTCGTTATATTCGTGTTTAATTCGTATATTGATCGGATTGTCGGTAATTGTATTGAATTAAGGTTGTTCGTGCGACCGACACTTCATTTAGGGCGTTGTTCGTGGACGGACATTCTTCATCGGTGTTGTGTAAGTTAATTCTTACTCGGTTAAAAGGATATTCATCCCTCTTTTTGTTGTTCTTTCTTAATCATATCTCGTTCATAATTATATTAACCTTATAAAAAATTGTTGTTATCAATTAATCATTTCATCATAAGGAGCAGCGGTTCCAACCTTTTCATTAATTTGTCATTTATTTCATTACCATTCCACCTCGGTGAGTCATTATTCATTTTCGATGTCACTTTTGTTATCGTGGCATTCGGGTCATCTTGGCGTGCGGTTGGTATGTGTAGGGTTTTCATGTCGGGCACATTATAGTCGTGTGTTGGTTGATGGCCTCACATTGGGTATGCACACGAGATTGATTGTTTCGTGAGATCGATTAGGTACAAGACCACACGTGTATTCGATCGATACTCGTTGGTGGCTTGTGCACGGACACATTTCCATCCCGGGCGTAGTGTGGCGCCACCCTTTGAGCCGTCTTGTTAGTTGATTCATATAGCATGTTTGATTGCGTATGTTTCGGCAGATATTTCATAATTTCGAGATATAATCATGATTGTGTATTTTCAACTCTTGAGGATTGTTGTTACGTATAATCGGCCCGTTTGGGGATTTTGTTTTTGGTCTTGGCAAGGCAAAGGCACGGGAGAACATGCGACGTCGAGAGTCAGTGATACTAGAAAGGGGCCCCGATGCATTCGATCACTTATTCAGTCATTTATGTTTCCTTTATTTATTCCGCTGCAGACATTCCGTTTGAATACTCGTTTCATTCAGTGTTGTGTATTTTATCGTCACATAAGATACACATGTATTCTATTTTATCCTGGGTGTGTTGTATGAAACTCCTAATCGGAGTAATTGATGTTGTAATGTGGTTCGGTACTACATTTACCCTGTGTAAATCATCCTTTTTCATTCGCCTGGTGGGTCCCAGTCGGGGGTCCACGGCACTGTAATATCCGCCTAGTTTGGGGTGTTACAAAATATCTCTTACTTGAGTTCGAAATTCTAAAACTTCTCGGGAACATTTTGATAATTGATTTCCGTATTAAATTCGTAGTTGCTATTTGCTTGTTACATTTCGTATGGTTTGATACTTGCACTAGTAAAACAGTGGAGTTTTACTAACCCCCGAGTATTCGGGGGGTGGATGTCTGTTTTGCGTCCAGGTACATGCAGGTTCATGGGAGCAGTCACAGGATTGGCACAAGGGGATGACGAGCTGCGATACTAATCAAGAGTTGAGAGTTGGTAGAGTTTATTTGTATTGTTAGAGTTGATTCAGTCTTCCGTTGTATTGTATTTCGAACCCTGTGTGGGTAATGTTGTTAGTCAGTCCTGTTGATAGAGTTGTGTGACCTCATCGGTCTGTGTGTTTATGTGTAAGTGACCTTAACGGTCTGTATTATTATATTGTTTGACCCTGGCCGGGCAAGCATTTGGTTGTTTATGGACGTTTAGCCTGGTAGATCCTTGCGGAAAGGGTTTACGGCGTGTAATATTCCCATACGGTTTTGGGGGTGTTACATTTATGGTATCGGAGCTTAGGTTGCAGAAACCTAGGCTGTCGGGTCGAGTCGAGTCGTGGTTTGTCGAGTAATGTGTGGTCTTGTCGTTCGAGTCGTCAGGTGACAAGTTGAGTTGTGCGTAGTCACAACGTGTCGGATATGTTGTCAGACGAGATTAGTATCGTGGGCGACCGTCACCTCCGTGCAACCTGTTGATGTAAGTCTCCTCTTTTATGCATAATAATTGTGTTCATGATTTCATTTATGTGTGATATTTGTGGTGCATAATTTTATTTACACGGTGTTGTGTAATGAAGTTGTATTCGATACTTGGATACGCTGTACGTGTATAGAACTGGATGTATTGATGTTTGGCCCTTGAGCCACCACGTGGTTGGTATGGTGTGAAAGTTGTGAACCTTGATGGGTTTTACGGTAGAGTTTGTGAGAAACTCCGATGAATGATTTTGTTGTGTGTTTAAACTTGATGCCATGAGATGTATGTGATTGAATTGGCGACCCTGTTTGCCATTTGGGCATGTGGTTTTAATATCGACTATTTTGGATTGTTGTAATTATACCCGCTACGGGTAGCTTTGAAAACGTTTTTCCTTAAAGACTACTGATTTGAGCATTTTTGTGGAAATCAAAATTTTTGGAAAAATCTTGTTTTGGAAAACGGCCCTAATTTTCGGAATTTAAATGTTATGTGTTTGTGTGTTGGGGGCTACTGTGACAATTCTGCAGTCCTGCAGCTAGATGTTACGGCCGTAAGATGTTTTCCATTACGGCCGTATGCTCAGAGTTGTTACGACCGTAAACTGCATGTTGTTACGGCCGTAAAATTTTTGAGTGACCCGGTAGAAATTTGTTATTACAGTTGTACCCGTGCCCCATGGTTATCTAATCTCTGTTGATATATCAGTGATGGATGGCGTGGTAACATGTTGTTCCCCCGTATAACGCTAGTAAAGGTAATGATATATTGATAAGGTCATTTTGACGACATCGTCTAGCGAAAAGATTAAAGCCTCAATGTGTTGTTTTGCAAATAGCTTCAATCAAAACAGTTTTGATAATGAGATACATGGCTTTAATCAAACGACCGAGGTATTATAAGAGTTTTCAAAAATTTCATTTCGCCAATTTTTTTTTCAAACTTGAGAATTTTAAAATTTTATCATTTGAATAATACCCCGGAAACATTTTATTTTTGTTGTTAGTGTTTGATCCCTGCGATACATGTGTGGTTTTGACCGTGTTTGATTTGGAAAAAAAAATCCAAACCTCTCTGTTGATGTGACTGTGTGGATTTTTTTTTTAATGAAGTTCTAAAATTACAGTGTTAGTTCGTGCACTTGTGTGATGACTTGGAGTTGATGTTTTAACGTGCTGCTATTTATTGTCTTATCTTGACGTTGTGATACTTGTTTGGATGTGTTATTCTTATTGGTCGTCCGTCCAGTATGCCGAGAGGCCGTGGCCGAGGAGGTGGTCGTAGTCGTGGTCGTGATCAGCAGCAATCATCCAGAGGTAATGATGATATTGGCGCCGCCACCATCCTTCATCAGGTGACTGACCGGTTGGCGCTTATGAATCAGACCGTACACCGAGACGGGATTCCGGATGAAGATAACGGAGCTAGTAAGTGGTTACGAGATGTGATGAGAATGCACCCGCCCCGTTTTGTAGGTTCTTCGGATTCGTTAGGCTGGGAGAATTGGCTCTTCCAGTTGGACAGAACATTTGATGCTGTAGCTTGCCCCGATGAGAGAAGAGTGCCTATTGCTCAATACCTACTCGACAGGGAATCTGCAGACTGGTGGGAGGCCGTAGCGCCTAGTGATCGTCTTGCTACTTGGTGAATTCAAAGCGCCATGGAGGCCGAGTATTGTCGCCGCCCGTTAAAGAGCGTAGGATTGTCGAGTTTTCTCGGCTATGCCCGGGACGTGTCGATATCCCGGCGATAGTCGATTATAATCGGCAATTTGTGTTATGTTCGGGATCGGAGTGAAAAGTGAGGCAGATAAGGTTCGTTATTTCGATATGCGTATGAAACCTCAGATTCGGCAGTGTATGGCTCCTTTTATGTGTACAACCTTGAAGGACTATCAGGATCGAGCCTTGGCGTTTGAGATGGCTATAATGTCTACCGAGTCCGTATCGGTAGCGAAAAAGCAGAAGATTTCTGATGATGCATCGGGAAGTAAGGGAATTGGGATTCCCACACCTCAACCCTCGTATCAGCCGAGTATGGGACCTTCTCGGTCAGTTAGAGAACCCAAAAGACCCAAGTCGGTGTCTTTGAGTCCTGGTAATGTCTAGTGATGGTGTTTTTGGTACTCGCTACACGGATTGTTTCGCCTGTAGAGATGTTTCTGTGACGCTTTTACATTTGGAACTTGTTGAATGATATTTTGTTTTGTGTAAGTTCCCGTTTAGTTTTTGAACCTGCGGAGGCGTGTCAGTGGACCACGAGGTCATGAGCATGGTATTTTATTATGTGTCGTTATATTTTGTTTCGTATCACTGTGATAACCTTAGTTTAAGTTTCGGGGCGAAACTTATTTTTTGTGTGATAGAATGTAATATCCGGTATTCTCATTTTCTGTTATCTTGAAATTATTTGTATTTTGACGTCGGACATTTTCTTGTTGATGAGTATCGGAGTGATTTCTATCGTGTTATTCTATTTGTTTCTTTCGCATAGCCGTTTTAGTCGGGTGCGGCTTGTTGTCGCGTGCGTTTCTTTGATTAAATGTGTGCATGTGATGTGACGTTAATTTCTCGTTATTGTTTTGAATCTTAGTCGGTGGCATTGTGTTGGTCGTCGTGGAGCGTGTTTTCACGCCGTATGTCTTTTGGCGTTTCTTGCAGCGTTTCGCCGTTGGGCGCGAGTTTTCGGTTTTTGTGTATCTCGTCGAGTCTTCCTGACTGTGGATATTGCTTCTCCCTACTTGTTTTAAGTTTCGGGACGAAACTTCTTTTAAGGAGGGTAGAATGTAATACCCGTAATTTCGATTTCCGGTAATTTCTTTTTTTCGGAGAAAGTCCGTTTTGACGACTCGCTCATGACCGTTTCGTCATTTCGAGAATGATTAATTCTGCACTTTTTGTCATCCTAGTTCGTTTCGGTATCGTTTTGCTGAGTTCCGAGCTTTTTAGACGCTTTTCCGCACTTGAGTTCGATTCTTGCGAATCTCGTCCGAAACTGTTGTTTCGAGTTTCTCGTAACTTCATTTAATGTTATTATTCTTGTCGCAAGCTTTGGTTTGGTGTTACGATCGCGTATCGTGATTTTCGGACGTTTTGGGCCATTTTCGTAATTTCCCAAAGTTTTGGGTAATTACTTCCGTTGTCGGATTCCGAGCCTTCGGTTGGTCGGAATTGTGTGTTCTCTTAGCTCTTAGATTCGTCTTTCCCAAAGTTTTTGTCATCCGAGTTCGTTTCGGTATCGTTTTGCTGAGTTCCGAGCTTTTTAGACGCTTTTCCGCACTTGAGTTCGATTCTTGCGAATCTCGTCCGAAACTGTTGTTTCGAGTTTCTCGTAACTTCATTTAATGTTATTATTCTTGTCGCAAGCTTTGGTTTGGTGTTACGATCGCGTATCGTGATTTTCGGACGTTTTGGGCCATTTTCGTAATTTCCCAAAGTTTTGGGTAATTACTTCCGTTGTCGGATTCCGAGCCTTCGGTTGGTCGGAATTGTGTGTTCTCTTAGCTCTTAGATTCGTCTTTGCGAGTACGTTGTAACCGTATCATCGATTCGTATTCAGGTTCGGGTTTCGGTCGTTCGGCCGTCGGAGTTGGCCCTACCGACATGGCCGGCAACTGGGCCTGTGCCGATCGCCGAGTCACGGCCGGCGGTGCTCGGCAGATTCTGGCCGAGTCACGGCCGGTAGTGCTCGGCGCCTTCCGGCCGAAAGCAGTCAGACCGTAGGGCCGCAGACATGCCGGGCAGGCCGCGGCACACTCGTGGCATTTTTCGGCCAAACCGACTATACCGGTGCCGCGGCACACGCTGGCCGAGCCGCGGCACACCGCCGACCACCGGGAGCCATTTTTGGGCTCGTGCCGCGCACACTCCCCGGGCCGCACACCGTGTGCGGCTTATTTAAGGCCCAAGCAATGCGTTTTTCGCCATTTTTCCTCCCGCTTCTACTTCTCTTCCGCGGGGTTGTTCCTATCATGGAGAGATGTTGTTTGTCAACAAATCCATGAAGTTTTGGAGTTCATATCATCAATCATCCATCCTATAACATCCTTTGATCGAGCGAATCAGGTCAGATTTTCTAGAAATCTAATTTTGGGGATTTTGGGTATTTTGTTCGATTTCGTCCGTTTAATCCGTTTTAACTCAGAATATTGATGGATTGATGATTGTTAAGCTATATTATATCTAATTCCTTGTTATTCCACGGTTGTATTGCCACGGATTTGTCGTTTTATTGAGTATTTTATCGACGCCTTGAAGGTGTTCGATAAAATGTCACAAAGAGAATTCGAGCGTTCTACGATTATTCTTCCTCGTATGATCGATGATTTATTGATTATATATTGTTAGGGTCGAATTCTTGTGAAGAACTCGAGTCCAACCCTTCCGCTCGTTGTCTCCTTCTGGTCCGAGCTTCCTTGGCCGAATCTGTTCTTCAAACGCTTGGTAGCGGTTATTAAGGCAAGTATCTTATTATACGACTTGTATCTTGTGACTAGTAATTACGTATGATATGTATGACGATTTTGCTTGCCTCCGTAAATATGTTCCGTTTGAGTTGGTCGTGTTTTCCGAAATTTGAAGGCTTTGTGATAATAGTGATATATTGGTATCCGTGTTAGGCGTCGTGCCATTTGTGAAGGATTGCGATGTACATATGAGATGGTTGTACACGTGGTTGTTCAATGTATTGTGTACCGAATGTGTGTTATGTTGGTTAAGAGTCGTTGTGATGATCATGATATTTGTGTTGTTTTGGTTTACATACTTGATTGAACATTTCAGTGTAATGTGGAATGGCTTGACATTTAATGATTATGAATTGTGTCGTGTCGATGTGTGTGTGTTCCGTAGGGTCCGACGAGGCATCAGGAGTTAGTTACATGAAGAGTACGAACACAATGTGTGATCCTGGTAGGGTCTGACGAGGCCTCTGGTGTAGTGTACATGAGGTGTACGGACAAGGTGTGTGATCCAGGTAGGGTCTGACGAGGCCTCTGGAGTTCGGTACATGATGTGTACGAACGATGTTGTGGCCGGGTAGGGTCCGTTGAGGCCTCCGGAGTTCGGTACATGATGTGTACGAACAGTGTGTGTGGCCGGGTAGGGTCCGTTGAGGCCTCCGGAGTTCGGTACATGATGTGTACGAACAATGTGTGTGGTCCGGGTAAGGTCCGTCGAGGACTCCGGAGTTCGGTACATGATGTGTACGAACAATGATCGTGTAGCAGTGATTGTTCGGGTAACATTTTAAATATGGATCTAGGACTCATAATGATATATTATTTAGTATGCTTTGAAACGAGAATCGGGCTAAGGCCCTATTGTTTACGAAAAGGGTTTTTTAAATTGGGACTCGAGATCCAAAAGAATTTCTGCTTTAAAAATCCCCGAGATGATGTGTTCCTTTTCAAATATATCTTACTTGAGTTCGAAATTCTAAAACTTCTCGGGAACATTTTGATAATTGATTTCCGTATTAAATTCGTAGTTGCTATTTGCTTGTTACATTTCGTATGGTTTGATACTTGTGTTGTGTCAAGATTTAACACCTTCCGACTGGCGAACGCCTCCGAGGCCGAGCGACCGACTTACCGCCGAGGAGACAAGGCAGATCTGCCGACCAGCGACCAGGCGACCTAGCTTTGGCCCGAAAGACAAGCGTGAGTCGCCCAGCCGAAGGTCCCAGGACAAGTCCCGGTGTCGAGCGATCGACATCCAGTACGATCATCGCTCGGCGCCTGGCGACCGACTTCTGGCGACCGACTTATGGACGATCATCTCTCAGCGCTTTGCCGACCGACCCTTGGCGACCGACCATTGCCGACCTTCAGTGGCTGGCCGAGAACGATCCTCGGTTGTCCAGCTAGAGGCGACCGCATCATGACGATCTGGGCCGATGGCCATCCAGTCGGCCAAGGCCAAGTCTCAAAACTGACCCCACGTGCAGATCCACAAAAGGCGCTGACAAACCTGTCACCTACCTCACCTACCAACAGGGCCGAGACCTGCGAAAGGAGTTGGCGGACAAGACATATGACTACAGCCTGGCGCCTTCTGCACCTACTGACAAGGTCCGCCGAAAGTGACAAAGTGGGACCTCCTGTGACAGTACTTCCGGACGCGTGCTGGATCCTCATTGGACCGCACGGCTGGCCACCAGCTGTAGCTTTGGACTTTTGGCAGGCAGCCCACGTGCCCTTTAGGACGATCGCCCCGTTACATTAAATGCCGAAAGGCGATCGCCCACGAGGGGACAGGGCCCCTCAGCCTCTATATATACAAGGCAGCCTGCACTTGTATTTTCTCTCGGGAACCTCACGATTCAAGCACTCAATACAGAAACAATACTTGCACTTGGCTAACATCCAACTCTTGGCAACAGCTTTCTTTCGGTCTTACTTCTCCCGGCCTTTTCTCCTCGAGCAGATTACCGGCGGGACGAAGAACACCGAGCTTCGCTCAAGAGCCGGATCAACAGAGTCTTTTTACACTCATTGTATTTAGATTTCTCTCATTAATACTTGTATCCACGAATATTCGTATTAATAACATCTCGCGAGAGCATTCAAGCCCGGGCCTAACAAACCCGGCAAATCTTGTATTATTTATCTTCTCTCGGAAGTGCTCCCGCAATTGTTGTTTGTTGTCCGTCTTCCAGCAGTATTAATCTTCGGATAAATATTTTGGGCAACAACAATTGGCGCTAGAAGGAGGGTATCCAACCCTCGATTTTTTATACCTACCGTCCCGAAGAACACTCACTGTTCTCAAGTATACTTGAAGTGACACTTACCGCACTTCAAAGAAATCCTTCGTAAAACATGTCTTCCGCCTCCGCGTCAAGAGAGCCGCCGATCACCGGCTGCACTGCCTGCACTCGGGCCCGAGCCACACCGATGGTGGAAGGTAGCCGCCGCGTCGAGACGCCGATCCGTCCTCGGACGGCGGCCCAAGCCTCTCGCTCGATCGTTCCGAACCAAGGAACAGATCGAAGGGGCCCCGGCCGTCCTACAGAGCGACGGAGTGCTCTCGACGCGCCTCCAGCCTACCGCCGGTCTCTCGCCGGAAGATCAAGCGGAAGCTCAAGGCGCCATCGGGTCGAAAGGGCCGCCAGAGGCTCCCGTCCGCAGAAGAGGCGCCGCGCCCGGGCACCTCTCGTCTCGATCGCCCGGGCGGTGACCCGACTGCTACCGGGCGCCCGGCCCAGCCTACGAGACGACGGAGTTTGAGTCCGTCACCGAGCTCGGCCTACCCGACTCCCGAGGCGCCTAGCCGTCCGGCTCCTCGCCGAATTGCCGAGGTCGGCGGTAGCGGAGCCCGGAGATCGGTACACGATCGCCTCGGCTCCTGCTCCCAAAGCCGATCGGCAAGCGACCAAGCCACGGCGATGGCTGCGATGCAACGTCAACTCGACGACATGAAGGCGCTCCTGGAATCCAGGGCAGGCGCCAAGAAGACGATCGCCGGGCCATGCGAGCCGCTCACGATCGACATCGAGCTCGCCCCCGCTCACTTGGGCGATCGGACCCCCAAGTGCACCTGAGGAAGTTTAACATCTACATGACTGGGTGCGGGGCATCTGACGCGACCAGATGCCGAATGTTCCCTCTGACGCTGGACGACCTCGCCCACCGGTGGTACACTTCATTGCCACCTCGGTCCATTGGCTCCTTTAACGAGCTGGCGCACGGCTTCACCGAGTACTTCGCCACCAGGGTCGTCCGGCCCGAAGGTCCCCTTCGCATGATGCAAATCAAGCAGGGAGAAGAAGAGTCCGACTTGGACTACATCGACCGGGTAGACGTAATCATCCTCAATGGCGAGCCCATAAGCGATGAGACCGCCCTCTACGCGGTCCTAGGAGGTTTTCACGGTTTTTCGCCTATGTTCAGGCATCTTACGAAGACCCAACCTACGACCTACGCAGCCTTCCGGGCAAGAGCCGCAGATTTTCTGGCCAGGCAAAGGTTTCTTCTTAGCCTGTGAGCAGCGCGATCGGCACCCGGACGACGATCTCCCGCCCGATCGCCAATATCGACCTACGAATAAGCGATCGGCAGCCGAGCGACGATCGCCGTCTTCCGACCCGATCGCCGATCATCACGCTACATCATCCGCAGTCCGGAGGACACGATCGCCATCTACAGTCCAGCATATAACATGACGGACTAAGGCACAAGATCGCCTCCACCGCACATCATAAAGCCATGGTCCTGGCAGTCGATGGAATCGGCTGCTTCGGCCATGCAAGGTCCCTTTCGGCCAAGATCGCCCGCCCTTCGTTTAAATACAAGGCCGGCATAGTCGGAGGGCTCTCCAACATTAATCAGTGGACACGATCGCTCGCCCTCAAAGGTTCATCATCTGACATGGTGAACCCGGACAATGCGACGTGCCACAACCCCGTCTCAACGTACACCGTCGAGGTCAGCCATCTCCATGGCTGGCCGAGGTGGAAGCAGAGCTAACAAGCCGCGGGCGTGGAGTTGATTCATCCGACGCTGCCCCGCGCAAGGACTCCTCTAGACCGAGACCGCACGCCCTTCGTTTAAATACGAGGCGAGGCGCAGCCTAACAGAGGACCCTCATAATAAAGTGAGTCACGAGACACTCATTGTCTTCGCGCACCAAGACACGGTCATGGGGTCGGTCCATCGATCTCCGCGACTGTGCACGATTCCTCAAACAAAGCGAAACCACCAAGTTTCCATGGGGGATCGGCCAATGTTGTTTTTGCAGGTACAAGACCGAAAGATAGCTAAGCCAATCGACTATGATAGCCCAAGTCCAAGTCCTAAGTCGGCTCAGATCGCCCGTCCTCGTCCAGACGCGATCACCAGCAAGAACCACCTCGCCCCATGCCTTCAACATAGGAGCAAGCTGGGGGGCAATTGTTGTGTCAAGATTTAACACCTTCCGACTGGCGAACGCCTCCGAGGCCGAGCGACCGACTTACCGCCGAGGAGACAAGGCAGATCTGCCGACCAGCGACCAGGCGACCTAGCTTTGGCCCGAAAGACAAGCATGAGTCGCCCGTACCAAGGTCCTGTGACAAGTCCCGGTGTCGAGCGATCGACATCCAGTACGATCATCGCTCGGCGCCTGGCGACCGACTTCTGGCGACCGACTTATGGACGATCATCTCTCAGCGCTTTGCCGACCGACCCTTGGCGACCGACCATTGCCGACCTTCAGTGGCTGGCCGAGAACGATCCTCGGTTGTCCAGCTAGAGGCGACCGCATCATGACGATCTGGGCCGATGGCCATCCAGTCGGCCAAGGCCAAGTCTCAAAACTGACCCCACGTGCAGATCCACAAAAGGCGCTGACAAACCTGTCACCTACCTCACCTACCAACAGGGCCCAGACCTGCGAAAGGAGTTGGCGGACAAGACATATGACTACAGCCTGGCGCCTACTGCACCTACTGACAAGGTCCGCCGAAAGTGACAAAGTGGGACCTCCTGTGACAGTACTTCCGGACGCGTGCTGGATCCTCATTGGACCGCACGGCTGGCCACCAGCTGTAGCTTTGGACTTTTGGCAGGCAGCCCATGTGCCCTTTAGGACGATCGCCCCGTTACATTAAATGCCGAAAGGCGATCACCCACTAGGGGACAGGGCCCCTCAGCCTCTATATATACAAGGCAGCAGGCACTTGTAAAGGGACCGAGATTCTGACTCTCTGAACACTCTGCATTCCCGCATTTCACACTATACAGAAGCAAATACTTGCACTTGGCTAACATCCAACTCTTGGCAACAGCTTTCTTTCGGTCTTACTTCTCCCGGCCTTTTCTCCTCGAGCAGATTATCGGCGGGACGAAGAACACCAAGCTTTGCTCAGGAGCCGGATCAATAGAGTCTTTTTACACTCATTGTATTTAGATTTCTCTCATTAATACTTGTATCCACGAATATTTGTATTAATAACATCTCGCGAGAGCATTCAAGCCCGGGCCTAACAAACCCGGCAAATCTTGTATTATTTATCTTCTCTCGGAAGTGCTCCCGCAATTGTTGTTTGTTGTCCGTCTTCCAGCAGTATTAATCTTCGGATAAATATTTTGGGCAACAACAACTTGCACTAGTAAAACAGTGGAGTTTTACTAACCCCCGAGTATTCGGGGGGTGGATGTCTGTTTTGCGTCCAGGTACATGCAGGTTCATGGGAGCAGTCACAGGATTGGCACAAGGGGATGACGAGCTGCGATACTAATCAAGAGTTGAGAGTTGGTAGAGTTTATTTGTATTGTTAGAGTTGATTCAGTCTTCCGTAGTATTGTATTTCGAACCCTGTGTGGGTAATGTTGTTAGTCAGTCCTGTTGATAGAGTTGTGTGACCTCATCGGTCTGTGTGTTTATGTGTAAGTGACCTTAATGGTCTGTATTATTATATTGTTTGACCCTGGCCGGGCAAGCATTTGGTTGTTTATGGACGTTTAGCCTGGTAGATCCTTGCGGAAAGGGTTTACGGCGTGTAATATTCCCATACGGTTTTGGGGGTGTTACATTTATGGTATCGGAGCTTAGGTTGCGTAAACTGGGCAGTCGGGTCGAGTCAGTCGTGGTTTGTCGAGTAATGTGTGGTCTTGTCGTTCGAGTCGTCAGGTGACAAGTTGAGTTGTGCGTAGTCACAACGTGTCGGATATGTTGTCAGACGAGATTAGTATCGTGGGCGACCGTCACCTCCGTGCAACCTGTTGATGTAAGTCTCCTCTTTTATGCATAATAATTGTGTTCATGATTTCATTTATGTGTGATATTTGTGGTGCATAATTTTATTTACACGTGTTGTGTAATGAAGTTGTATTCGATACTGATACGCCGTACGTGTATAGAACTGGATGTATTGATGTTTGGCCCTTGAGCCACCACGTGGTTGGTATGGTGTGAAAGTTGTGAACCTTGATGGGTTTTACGGTAGAGTTTGTGAGAAACTCCGATGAATGATTTTGTGTGTTTAAACTTGATGCCATGAGATGTATGTGATTGAATTGGCGACCCTGTTTGCCATTTGGGCATGTGGTTTTAATATCGACTATTTTGGATTGTTGTAATTATACCCGCTACGGGTAGCTTTGAAAACGTTTTTCCTTAAAGACTACCGATTTGAGCATTTTTGTGGAAATCAAAATTTTGGAAAAATCTTGTTTTGGAAAACGGCCCTAATTTTCTAATTTAAATGTTATGTGTTTGTGTGTTGGGGGCTATCAGGACAATTCTGCGATCCGCAGCCTAGATGTTACGGCCGTAAGATGTTTTCCATTACGGCCCTAAGCTCGAGTTGTTACGACCGTAAACCGCATGTTGTTACGGCCGTAAACTTTGACTGACCGGTAGAAATTTGTTATTACAGTTGTACCCGTGCCCCATGGTTATCTAATCTCATGATATATCAGTGATGGATGGCGTGGTAACATGTTGTTACCCCGTATAACGCTAGTAAAGGTAATGATATATTGATAAGGTCATTTTGACGACATCGTCTAGCGAAAAGATTGAAGCCTCAATGTGTTGTTTTGCAAATAGCTTCAATCAAAACAGTTTTGATAATGAGATACATGGCTTTAATCAAACGACCGAGGTATTATAAGAGTTTTCAAAAATTTCATTTCGCCATTTTTTTTCAAACTTGAGAATTTTAAAATTTTATCATTTGAATAATACCCCGGAAACATTTTATTTTTGTTGTTAGTGTTTGATCCCTGCGATACATGTGTGGTTTTGACCGTGTTTGATTTGGAAAAAAAAATCCAAACCTCTCTGTTGATGTGACTGTGTGGATTTTTTTTTAATGAAGTTCTAAAATTACAGTGTTAGTTCGTGCACTTGTGTGATGACTTGGAGTTGATGTTTTCACGTGCTGCTATTTATTGTCTTATCTTGACGTTGTGATACTTGTTTGGATGTGTTATTTTTATTGGTCGTCCGTCCAGTATGCCGAGAGGCCGTGGCCGAGGACGTGGTCGTAGTCGTGGTCGTGATCAGCAGCAATCATCCAGAGGTAATGATGATATTGGCGCCGCCACCATCCTTCATCAGGTGACTGACCGGTTGGCGCTTATGAATCAGACCGTACACCGAGACGGGATTCCGGATGAAGATAACGGAGCTGGTAAGTGGTTACGAGATGTGATGAGAATGCACCCGCCCCGTTTTGTAGGTTCTTCGGATTCGTTAGTCGAGAATTGGCTCTTCCAAATGGGACAACATTTGATGCCGTAGCTTGCCCCGATGAGAGAAGAGTGCCTATTGCTCAATACCTACTCGACAGGAATCTGCAGATGGTGGGAGGCCGTAGCGCCTAGTGATCGTCTCGCTACTTGGATCAATTCAAAGCGCCATGGAGGCCGAGTATTGTCCGCCGCCCGTTAAAGAGCGTAGGATTGTCGAGTTTTTCTCGCTATGCCCTCGGACGTGTCGATATCCTGCATTTACACTGTGTTATGTTCGGATCGTGTGAAAAGTGAGGCGTATAAGGTTCGTTATTTCGATATGCGTATGAAACCTCGATTCGGCAGTGTATGGCTCCTTTTATGTGTACAACCTTGAAGGACTATCGGGATCGAGCCTTGGCGTTTGAGATGGCTATAATGTCTACCGAGTCCGTATCGGTAGCGAAAAAGGTAAGATTTCGATGATGCATCGGGAAGTAAGGGAATTGGGATTCCCACACCTCAACCCTCGTATCGCCCGAGTATGGGACCTTCTCGGTCGCTTAGAGAACCCAAAAGACCCAAGTCGGTGTCTTTGAGTCCCGGTAATGTCTAGTGATGGTGTTTTTGGTACTCGCTACACGGATTGTTTCGCCTGTAGAGATGTTTCGTGACGCTTTTACATTTGGAACTTGTTGAATGATATTTTGTTTTGTGTAAGTTCCCGTTTAGTTTTGAACTGCGGAGGCGTGTCGGTGGACCACGAGGTCATGAGCATGGTATTTTATTATGTGTCGTTATATTTTGTTTCGTATCACCGTGATAACCTTAGTTTAAGTTTCGGGCGAAACTTATTTTTGTGTGATAGAATGTAATATCCGTATTCTCATTTTCTCGTTATCTTGAAATTATTTGTATTTTGACGTCGGACATTTTCTTGTTGATGAGTATCGGAGTGATTTCTATCGTGTTATTCTATTTGTTTCTTTCGCATAGCCGTTTTAGTCGGGTGCGGCTTGTTGTCGCGTGCGTTTCTTTGATTAAATGTGTGCATGTGATGTGACGTTAATTTCTCGTTATTGTTTTGAATCTTAGTCGGTGGCATTGTGTTGGTCGTGGAGCGTGTTTTCACGCCGTATGTCTTTTGGCGTTTCTTGCAGCGTTTCGCCGTTAGGCGCGAGTTTTCGGTTTTTGTGTATCTCGTCGAGTCTTCCTGACTGTGGATATTGCTTCTCCCTACTTGTTTTAAGTTTCGGGACGAAACTTCTTTTAAGGAGGGTAGAATGTAATACCCGTAATTTCGATTTCCGGTAATTTCTTTTTTTCGGAGAAAGTCCGTTTTGACGACTCGCTCATGACCGTTTCGTCATTTCGAGAATGATTAATTCTGCACTTTTTGTCATCCGAGTTCGTTTCGGTATCGTTTTGCTGAGTTCCGAGCTTTTTAGACGCTTTTCCGCACTTGAGTTCGATTCTTGCGAATCTCGTCCGAAACTGTTGTTTCGAGTTTCTCGTAAGTTCATTTAATGTTATTATTCTTGTCGCAAGCTTTGGTTTGGTGTTACGATCGCGTATCGTGATTTTCGGACGTTTTGGGCCATTTTCGTAATTTCCCAAAGTTTTGGGTAATTACTTCCGTTGTCGGATTCCGAGCCTTCGGTTGGTCAGAATTGTGTGTTCTCTTAGCTCTTAGATTCGTCTTTGCGAGTACGTTGTAACCGTATCATCGATTCGTATTCACGTTCGGGTTTCGGTCGTCGCCGTCGGAGTCGCCCCGCCGACATGGCCGGCACCGGGCCTGTGCCAGATCGCCGAGTCACGGCCGGCAGTGCTCGGCAGCCTTCTGGCCGAGTCACGGCCGGTAGTGCTCGGCAGCCTTCCGGCCGAGCAAAGCAGCCGTAGAGGCCGCAGACATGCCGGGCAGGGCCGCGCACACTCGTGGCATTTTTTCGCCAAACCGACTATACTGGGTGCCGCGGCACACGCCGGCCGAGCCGCGGCACACCGCCGACCACCGGGAGCCATTTTTGGGCTCGTGCCGCGGCACACTCATTGGCCGCGGCACACCGTGCACTTATTTAAGGCCCACCACTCGTTTTTTCGCCATTTTTCCTTCTGCTTCTACTTCTCTTCCGCGGTCGGGTTGTTCCTATCATGGAGAGATGTTGTTTGTCAACAAATCCATGAAGTTTTGGAGTTCATATCATCAATCATCCATCCTATAACATCCTTTGATCGAGCGAATCAGCCGATTTTCTAGAAATCTAATTTTGGGGATTTTGGGTATTTTGTTCGATTTCGTCCGTTTAATCCGTTTTAACTAAGAATATTGATGGATTGATGATTGTTAAGCTATATTATATCTAATTCCTTGTTATTCCACGGTTGGATTGCCACGGATTTGTCGTTTTATTGAGTATTTTATCGACGCCTTGAAGGTGTTCGATAAAATGTCACAAAGAGAATTCGAGCGTTCTACGATTATTCTTCCTCGTATGATCGATGATTTATTGATTATATATTGTTAGGTCGAATTCTTGTGAAGAACTCGAGTCGGAACCCTTCCGCTCGTTGTCTCCTTCTGGTCCGAGCTTCCTGGTCGAACGGTGTTCTTCCGAACGTTTGGTAGCGGTTATTAAGGCAAGTATCTTATTATACGACTTGTATCTTGTGACTAGTAATTACGTATGATATGTATGACGATTTTGCTTGCCTCCGTAAATATGTTCCGTTTGAGTTGGTCGTGTTTTCCGAAATTTGAAGGCTTTGTGATAATAGTGATATATTGGTATCCGTGTTAGGCGTCGTGCCATTTGTGCAGGATTGCGATGTACATATGAGATGGTTGTACACGTGGTTGTTCAATGTATTGTGTACCGAATGTGTGTTATGTTGGTTAAGAGTCGTTGTGATGATCATGATATTTGTGTTGTTTTGGTTTACATACTTGATTGAACATTTCAGTGTAATGTGGAATGGCTTGACATTTAATTGTAATATCCGCAATTTTCGATTTCCGGTAATTTCTTTTTTTTCTTTCAGGAAGTCTGCTTTGACGACTCGCTCATGTCCGCTTCGTCATTCTCGAGAATGATTAATTCTACACTTTTGACATCCGAGTTCGTTTCGGTATCGTTTCGCTGAGTTCGTGCTTTTAGCAACTTTTCCGCACTTGAGTTCGATTCTTGAGAATCTCGTCCAAACCGTTGTTTCGAGTTTCCCGCAAGTCCGTTTAACTTTGTTAGACGTGTTGTGAGCTTTGGTTTGATTATTCGTCGTATGGTGATTTTCGGCATTGGGCCATTTTCGTAATTTCCCAAAGTTTGGGGTAATTACCTTCCGTTGTCGAATTTCGAGCCTTCGGGTGGTCGAAATCGTGTGTTCTACTAGCTCTTAGATTCGTCTTTGTGAGTACCTCGTAACCGTATCTTCGGTTCGTATTCGTGCTCGGGTTTCGGTGTCGCTTTGTTGAATTCAGATTACTAAACGACTTTTCTAAGTATGAGTTCGACTTTGTTAGATCACCATTAATTTTTGCTGACTCCAAAAATTATAAATCTTTGCAATATTATAGAACATCGAGTTAGCTTTCCAATGGTTCAAACGGTGAGTCAATCGAGTCCCACGAGAGAGTTATGGTCGCTTTAGTGAAAGACTGTCACTGTCGGGCACTGGCCCAGAGCCTTTCGGCCGATAGGAGGGCCGATAGACTCTACCGCCGGCATTTGTATAGGGTATCGGTTGGGCCTATCGGCCGATAGCCGGCCGATAGGTCCCGCTGTGTTACACTATAAATGTGTTGTTTTGAGCGTGAAATGACTCATTTCCTTCTTCTTTTTCCTTAGACGCGAGAGAGAGTGAGAGAGGAGGAGAGCTTCTCATCATTATCATTTGGAGGGTTGATTTTCATCATTCTTCTTCGGTTGTGAAGCCCGACAATCAATCCAACGCGTGTTCTACGAATCTAAATACTTGAATCACTCAAGGTAATATCTCTTGAAACCCTACCTTTTTGGATAATTGGGGATTTTGGGGTTTTGTCCGATTCTTTCCGCTTTGTTGATGGATTGATGATTATTTAGATGTATTATATCATTTCCTTGTTATTCCATGGTTGGATCGTATCGATTCGTTGTTTGAGTTGAGTTCTTGACCGACGCCTTGAAGGTGTCCTAAAATGCCTTAGAGGGGTTTTCGGGAGTTCTACGATTATTATTCATCGTATTGTCGATGATTTATTGATTGTATTATGTTATGGTCGTGTTTCTTTAGAAGAAACCGCGTTGAACCCTTTCGCTCGCCGCCGTCTTCCGCTTCGATAGCATTGGGCGTTTGAAGCTTTCCGCTGAGCCGTGTTCGCTTAATACTTGCGTACCGATTTTGAGGCAAGTATCTTGTCCATACATTTCATGTTTCGTAGGCATAATTATTGATAAATGATTTTATGCGAAATCCAATGTTTAATGAACGTAAAAAGGGATCGGTATGTTCTCGATAAATGTTGTCTTTCAACAATAATTCTTGTAATTCGTGAATATATGTGTTCTCGGAATATATGTGTTGGTTTGGTATGTTGAAAGATGCTACGATCACTTTGAGTGAGTTTAATAGACCGTAATCCTTTGCCGGGATTACGTAATGTTATGTGTACTTGTTCGGTAAGAACGTAATGTGTGCGATATTGGTTGTTATTCCTTCGTGAGGAGATTGTGACACTTGGTGTTGCTTGGTATTGGTATTTACTTGTGGTTGTGTGACATTAGTTGTGAGTGTACGTCGACTAAAGTGGCCATTCTAGCGAAGTACCTAGCATTTGTATGCATATTCTAGTATTCGAATTATGGCTTCCCGTGGCGTTGTGGATGATATGTGTATGTTCACCTAGGGACGGTCCGACGAGGCCTCTAGGGATACGTTGCCGTGAGTTTCGTATCGCGAACTATGGTTAACCACCCGGGGATGTCCGACGGGGCTCTGCGGGTACGGTGGCCGTGAGTCTCGTACCAAGGTTAACTTTGAAGTGTTTTGTTGGAGAACTGTGATCTTTGGGGCATATTTCGTCTGATTAGAATGGTAGTTCAAATGGTATCGTACTTGGCTGGAATGGCACTAATAAATGTGTTGTGAATGAATTGTCTCTTGGTTGTGATAATTTGGTATGGGTACGTGAGACATGTGGTTGCTCTGTGCATTGTAGCTCGTGGTATGATGAGTGAGACCGTTGTCATGGTAATGTTGGATACGGTGTAATTTCCACCGGGGTATTCTTGCGAGTATGTGATGTGGATGATTTGGGTCGTGGACCCCTGTGTTGTGATTGGAATGTTATAATTGGGTCGTGGGCCCTGTTATCTGCTATCGGACTTGTATTTTGAAAAAAACGATTGTTGGGCTATGTCCCTAAGCATTTCGAAAGGCTTGAAAATTCTTAAATCCCAAACGTTTTCAAAAACTCCCGAGATCGTAAAATGTTTTGTAAGTTGTTAAATGGTTTTATTCTTATCTTTCGTAATCTAAATTGTTTTGATCAAGTGAATTATCTCGGGAAGTATATTCATGATTTCTATGTTCTTGGAGTATGATTTGTATGGCCTGTCTTTGTATTTATACTTGCACTAGCAAAACAGTGGGGTTTTGCTAACCCCCGAGTATTCGGGGTGGATGTCAGACAAGGCCCGTGTATTTGCGGAGTTGCTGGGAGCAATTCACAGGATCGTTACGAAGGATGATGGAAGACGGCGATACTAATCACATGAAGACCGGTGTTGAATATTTGGTGATGTTTTGTTTTGTCTTTCCGTTGTGTTTACTTTCCCCTATGCGGGATTGTTGATTTATGTTAACCCTCGCGTGGGTATGAGTTACGAAAGAGTAATGTATGCTCGATGTGTATGTTGTGGTAAAAGACCAAATCGGTCTAATGGTTCGCTTGTTAGCCATGTCGGCATGTATAGTGTTAATGTGTTTCGTATTTAGCTCCGGTAGATCCTCACGGAGGGGTGCGGTGTAATATTCCCGAAGGGTTTGGGGGTGTTACGAATATGGTATCGGAGCTTAGGTTGCGGAAACCTAGGTGCCGGGTCGGGTTGTGTGTTGTTGGGTCTTGTCTTGTCTTGTCTTGTCGATTTTGTCCGATCGAGTCGTGTCGCGACGCGTCGCCCGAGGTGTCGGTCGTGATTAGTATCGAGGTGCGGCCATCATCTTCGTGCGACTGTGGAAGTAAGTCTCCTTCTTTGTGTTGTGCCTCGTGTGACACGAGCTATTTTTATGATTATTTGTTAAGTGGTGGAATTTTATGTGAATTTTGATTTTCACGATATGTATTTAGTCAACGCTCGTATTTGATTTATACGAGGAGTGTCGCTTGTGATATCTTTTTATTGTTGTTTTTGTTCGTTGTTGATGATTTTCGAATCGATTTGCACGCTTTACAAGTCTCTTGTGGAAGCTTTGTGCTTATACGCTGCTCGACTTGTTCACTAGCCAAATATGGAGGGTATTTTATCGGTGGTTTTGTTCTCGAATGTGGTATTTTATCGTTTATTTTCGTTTAAAGACATGTATTGTCTTGATTTTAAACGCTTTGATGCGTGTGCTAGGAGTTGTTTTAGTGAACGTCGGTATGTGTGAGTTTTGGGCATTCGCCTATCGATTTTTGAAAACCTTGAGTATCTTAGAAAAATAAATTTGAGACATACTTTTCAAATGAGTTATTTTCTTGTGGTACATCCTAGATGTCACAATATATTTCAAAATTTTTCTACCTCGAGGACCAAAATGTTTTGAGATATTTTCAACACTTTTATTTAGACCCGAGGGTCGAATATTTTGAAAGTTTTCACTAAGAGAAAGTGTCCTCATTTTTATCAAATGCGAAATGGTTCTCCAATGTCTCGATAACGATGTTTCAAGTTCGTACTTTTGAAAGGTGATACTCAAGATCAACCGGTGTTCTTCTAAATTATTTTCAAAATGAGGTTTTCGTTTTTAAAACCTATCCATTCCCGTTTGAGGGCTGGGTATGAATGTATGATGTTCGCGTTGTCATTTTGATACTTTCTCCCGAGTATGATCGAATTGGCGGTGTGAGCGTTGAGTCGCTTTCCACACATGGGTTGTGCTAGCCCCTGTGAGAGGCGGGATGTTGATGTTGAATGTTGTCGCCTCGTGGTGATTTCTGCGTTGTCGCGCATGTGCGAGCTGTTAGAGCTTGGTTTGGTATGACCGTGTGCATCGGTGATGGTTCTTTGTGTCGGTTGTTTAATGTCTTGTTACCTTGCTCCCGTTTTTGTGAATTTCGTGGACGAGGTCGGTGGTAATGCCCGTACTATTTTGACTTCGGTATTTTCTTTTTCTCCAGTCTATCGATTCGCTCATGTTCGTTGGCACTTTATGAACTTGTTTTGTATTTCGGGTTCATCATTCGAACGAGCTGTGATCTTGTTTTGGGTCAATCTGGTTATCGCTGTCACTTTCCGAATTCGGTTCGATTCTTGTGAACCTTGTTCGGAAGTAACATCTTTTGGTTCTACTAGTTCTCTTATTCGAAGTGGACTGGATCTTGAACTTTTACATTTTCGACTCTGTCGACTCGTTTATGTTCGTTGACATTTCTGAGCTTGTCCTGCTCCTTGCTTTTGTTGATCGAACGAGTGTGGTGTTATTTCGGAATAACTCGTTGTCGTTGTGACTTTTCAGTCGCTATTCCCTTTCCTGTGGATCTTCGGCAATGCATGTCTTGTAGTTCTCACCAGATCATCCTGGGAGTTGTTGTTTGAACTTTATTGTTCTTTGTGATTCGAACATGATTCTTCGATCTTTGTTGTCTCGATCGTTGTGGTTTGATCGTTTGATTGCTCGGTTTATATTGACCTCGTTCCGTGATTGGCGAACATTCGTGCTCCTTCGTAATTCCCTTGATTCGGGAAATTAGTTTCGTTTCGATCTTCCACCTTAGGCGGGGATTTCGTGTTTGTTCACGGTTGACTCGCGTTTTGATTGATGTACCGTTGGGTTGGTCAATCATATTGATTTTCGTCGTTGTGTTTTGTGATTGTCGGATAATTGACTTGGCTATATTATCCGCTTGATGACGTTTGTCACTTGTTGGTTTTTATTATATCCCTAACGGCGACGTTGTGTTGGTCGTCGTGGAGCGTGTTTTCACGCCGTATACTCCTTTGCGTTGTTTGTAACATTTCGCCGTTGGGCGTTAGTTACGCATTCTTGTGTATCTCGTTGAGTTTTCCTGGCGGAATATTTCTCTCCCTACTTGTTTTAAGTTTCGGGACGAAACTTCTTTTAAGGAGGGTAGAATGTAATATCCGCAATTTTCGATTTCCGGTAATTTCTTTTTTTTCTTTCGGCGGAAGTCTGCTTTGACGACTCGCTCATGTCCGTTTCGTCATTCTCGAGAATGATTAATTCTACACTTTTGACATCCGAGTTCGCTTTGGTATCGTTTCGTTGAGTTCTCGTGCTTTTAGCGACTTTTCCGCACTTGAGTTCGATTCTTGCGAATCTCGTCCAAACTGTTGTTTCGAGTTTCCCGCAAGTCCGTTTAACTTTGTTAGACGTGTTGTGAGCTTTGGTTTGATTATTCGTCGTATGGTGATTTTCGGCGGTTGGGCCATTTTCGTAATTTCCCAAAGTTTGGGGTAATTACCTTCCGTTGTCGAATTTCGAGCCTTCGGGTGGTCGAAATCGTGTGTTCTACTAGCTCTTAGATTCGTCTTTGTGAGTACCTCGTAACCGAATCTTCGTTTCGTATTCAGGCTCGGTTTTAGGTGTCGTTTTGTTGAATTCAGGATTACTAAACGACTTTTCTAAGTATGAGTTCGACTTTGTTAGATCACCATTAATTTTTGCTGACTCCAAAAATTATAAATCTTTGCAATATTATAGAACATCGAGTTAGCTTTCCAATGGTTCAAACGGTGAGTCAATCGGAGTCCGGACGAGAGAGTTATGGTCGTTTTAGTGAAAGACTGTACTGTCGGCACTGGCCCAGAGCCTTTCGCCGATAGGGAGGGCCGATAGACTCTACCGCCGGCATTTGTATAGGGTATCGGTTGGGCCTATCGGCCGATAGGCCGGCCGATAGGTCCTTTTGTGTTACACTATAAATGTGTTGTTTTGAGCGTGAATGCTCATTTCCTTCTTCTTAATCCTTAGACGCGAGAGAGAGTGAGAGAGGAGGAGAGCTTCTCATCATTATCATTTGGAGGGTTGATTTTCATCATTCTTCTTCGGTTGTGAAGCCCGGACAATCAATCCAACGCGTGTTCTACGAATCTAAATACTTGAATCACTCAAGGTAATATCTCTTGAAACCCTACCTTTTTGGATAATTGGGGATTTTGGGGTTTTGTCCGATTCTTTCCGTTTTGTTGATGGATTGATGATTATTTAGATGTATTATATCATTTCCTTGTTATTCCATGTTGGATCGTATCGATTCGTTGTTTGAGTTGAGTTCTTGACCGACGCCTTGAAGTTGTCCGGTAAAATGTCTTATAGGGGTTTTCGGGCGTTCTACGATTATTCTTCCTCGTATGGTCTATGATTTATTGATTTTATGATGTTAGTGTCGTGTTTCTTGCTAAGAAACCGCGTTGAACCCTTTCGCTCGCCGCCGTCTTCCGCTTCGATAGCATTGGGCGTTTGAAGCTTTCCTGTTGAGCCGTGTTCGTCTGAATACTTGCGTACCGATTTTGAGGCAAGTATCTTGTCCATACATTTCATGTTTCGTAGGCATAATTATTGATAAATGATTTTATGCGAAATCCAATGTTTAATGAACGTAAAAAGGGATCGGTATGTTCTCGATAAATGTTGTCTTTCAACAATAATTCTTGTAATTCGTGAATATATGTGTTCTCGGAATATATGTGTTGGTTTGGTATGTTGAAAGATGCTACGATCACTTTGAGTGAGTTTAATAGACCGTAATCCTTTGCCGGGGATTACGTAATGTTATGTGTACTTGTTCGGTAAGAACGTAATGTGTGCGATATTGGTTGTTATTCCTTCGTGAGGAGATTGTGACACTTGGTGTTGCTTGGTATTGGTATTTACTTGTGGTTGTGTGACATTAGTTGTGAGTGTACGTCGACTAAAGTGGCCATTCTAGCAAAGTACCTAGCATTTGTATGCATATTCTAGTATTCGAATTATGGCTTCCCGTGGCGTTGTGGATGATATGTGTATGTTCACCTAGGGACGGTCTGACGAGGCCTCTAGGGATACGTTGCCGTGAGTTTCGTATCGCGAACTATGGTTAACCACCCAGGGATGTCCGACGGGGCTCTGCGGGGTACGGTGGCCGTGAGTCTCGTACCAAGGTTAACTTTGAAGTGTTTTGTTGGAGAACTGTGATCTTTGGCGCACATTTCGTCTGATTAGAATGGTAGTTCAAATGGTATCGTACTTGGCTGGAATGGCACTAATAAATGTGTTGTGAATGAATTGTCTCTTGGTTGTGATAATTTGGTATGGGTACGTGAGTCATGTGGTTGCTCTGTGCATTGTAGCTCTGTGGTATGATGAGTGAGACTGTTGTCATGGTAATGTTGGATACGGTGTAATTTCCACCGGGGTATTCTTGCGAGTATGTGATGTAGATGATTTGGGTCGTGGACCCCTGTGTTGTGATTGGAATGTTATAATTGGGTCGTGGGCCCTGTTATCTGCTATCGGACTTGTATTTTGAAATAAACGATTGTTGGGCTATGTCCCTAAGCATTTCGAAAGGCTTGAAAATTCTTAAATCCCAAACGTTTTCAAAAACTCCCGAGATCGTAAAATGTTTTGTAAGTTGTTAAATGGTTTTATTCTTATCTTTCGTAATCTAAATTGTTTTGATCAAGTGAATTATCTCGGGAAGTATATTCATGATTTCTATGTTCTTGGAGTATGATTTGTATGGCCTGTCTTTGTATTTATACTTGCACTAGCAAAACAGTGGGGTTTTGCTAACCCCGAGTATTCGGGGTGGATGTCTGTGTGCGTCCGTGTATTTGCAAAGGTTGCCGGGAGCAATTCACAGGATCGTTACGAAGGATGATGGAAGACGGCGATACTAATCACATGAAGACCGGTGTTGAATATTTGGTGATGTTTTGTTTTGTCTTTCCGTTGTGTTTACTTTCCCCTATGCGGGATTGTTGATTTATGTTAACCCCTGCGTGGGTATGAGTTACGAGAAAGAGTAATGTATGCTCGATGTGTATGTTGTGGTAAAAGACCAAATCGGTCTAATGGTTCGTTTGTTAGCCATGTCGGCATGTATAGTGTTAATGTGTTTTCTGTATTTAGCCTGGTAGATCCTCACGGAGGGGGTCTGCGGCGCTGTAATATTCCCGAAGGGTTTGGGGGTGTTACATTAATGATTATGAATTGTGTCGTGTCGATGTGTGTGTGTTCCAGGTAGGGTCTGACGAGGCCTCTGGAGTTCGGTACATGATGTGTACGAACAAAGTGTGTGATCCAGGTAGGGTCTGACGAGGCCTCTGGAGTCCGGTACATGACGTGTACGGACAAGGTGTGTGATCCATGTAGGGTCTGACGAGGCCTCTGGAGTTCGGTACATGATGTGTACGAACGATGTTGTGGCCGGGTAGGGTCCGTTGAGGCCTCCGGAGTTCGGTACATGATGTGTACGAACAGTGTGTGTGGTCGGGTAGGGTCCGTTGAGGCCTCCGGAGTTCGGTACATGATGTGTACGAACAATGTGTGTGGTCCGGGTAAGGTCCGTCGAGGCCTCCGGAGTTCGGTACATGATGTGTACGAACAATGATCGTGTAGCAGTGATTGTTCGGGTAACATTTTAAATATGGATCTAGGACTCATAATGATATATTATTTAGTATGCTTTGAAACGAGAATCGGGCTAAGGCCCTATTGTTTACGAAAAGGGTTTTGTAAATTGGGACTCGAGATCCAAAAGAATTTCTGCTTTAAAAATCCCCGAGATGATGTGTTCCTTTTTAAATATCTCTTACTTGAGTTCGAAATTCTAAAACTTCTAGGAACATTTTGATAATTGATTTCCGTATTAAATTCGTAGTTGCTATTTGCTTGTTACATTTCGTATGGTTTGATACTTGCACTAGTAAAACAGTGGAGTTTACTAACCCCGAGTATTCGGGGTGGATGTCCTGCTTAAGGCCCAGTACATGCATGTTCATGGGAGCAATCACTGGATTGGCACAAGGGGATGACGAGTGCGATACTAATCAAGAGTTGAGAGTTGGTAGAGTTTATTTGTATTGTTAGAGTTCATTCGGTCTTCCGTTGTATTGTATTTCGAACCCTGTGTGGGTAATGTTGTTAGTCGATCCGTTGATAGAGTTGTGTGACCTCATCGGTCGTGTGTTTATGTGTAAGTGACCTTAATGGTCTGTATTATTATATTGTTTGACTGGCCGGCAAGCATTTGGTTGTTTATGGACGTTAGCTCGGTAGATCCTTGCGGAAAGGGTTTACGGCGTGTAATATTCCCATACGCTTTGGGGGTGTTACATTTATGGTATCGGAGCTTAGGTTGCGTAAAACCTAGTCAGCCGGGTCGAGTCGAGTCGTGGTTTGTCGAGTAATGTGTGGTCTTGTCGCTCGAGTCGTCAGTGACAAGTTGAGTTGTGCGTAGTCACAACGTGTCGGATATGTTGTCGACGAGATTAGTATCGTGGGCGGCCGTCACCTCCGTGCAACCTGTTGATGTAAGTCTCCTCTTTTATGCATAATAATTGTGTTCATGATTTCATTTATGTGTGATATTTGTGGTGCATAATTTTATTTACACGGTGTTGTGTAATGAAGTTGTATTCGATACTTGGATACGCCGTACGTGTATAGAACTGGATGTATTGATGTTTGGCCCTTGAGCCACCACGTGGTTGGTATGGTGTGAAAGTTGTGAACCTTGATGGGTTTTACGGTAGAGTTTGTGAGAAACTCCGATGAATGATTTTCTTTGTGTGTTTAAACTTGATGCCATGAGATGTATGTGATTGAATTGGCGACCCTGTTTGCCATTTGGGCATGTGGTTTTAATATCGACTATTTTGGATTGTTGTAATTATACCCGCTACGGGTAGCTTTGAAAACGTTTTCCTTAAAGACTACCGATTTGAGCATTTTTGTGGAAATCAAAATTTTTGGAAAAATCTTGTTTTGGAAAACGGCCCTAATTTTCGAATTTAAATGTTATGTGTTTGTGTGTTGGGGGCTCTTGTGACAGTGCAGTCCTGCAGACTAGATGTTACGGCCGTAAGATGTTTTCCATTACGGCCGTAAGCTCGAGTTGTTACGACCGTAAAGCGCATGTTGTTACGGCGTAAACTTTTACTGACCGGTAGAAATTTGTTATTACAGGTTGTACCCGTGCCCCATGGTTATCTAATCTCTATTGATATATCGCTGATGGATGGCGTGGTAACATGTTGTTACCCCGTATAACGCTAGTAAAGGTAATGATATATTGATAAGGTCATTTTGACGACATCGTCTAGCGAAAAGATTGAAGCCTCAATGTGTTGTTTTGCAAATAGCTTCAATCAAAACAGTTTTGATAATGAGATACATGGCTTTAATCAAACGACCGAGGTATTATAAGAGTTTTCAAAAATTTCATTTCGCCATTTTTTTTCAAACTTGAGAATTTTAAAATTTTATCATTTGAATAATACCCCGGAAACATTTTATTTTTGTTGTTAGTGTTTGATCCCTGCGATACATGTGTGGTTTTGACCGTGTTTGATTTGGAAAAAAAAATCCAAACCTCTCTGTTGATGTGACTGTGTGGATTTTTTTTAATGAAGTTCTAAAATTACAGTGTTAGTTCGTGCACTTGTGTGATGACTTGGAGTTGATGTTTTAACGTGCTGCTATTTATTGTCTTATCTTGACGTTGTGATACTTGTTTGGATGTGTTATTCTTATTGGTCGTTCGTCCAGTATGCCGAGAGGCCGTGGCCGAGGACGTGGTCGTAGTCGTGGTCGTGATCAGCAGCAATCATCCAGAGGTAATGATGATATTGGCGCCGCCACCATCCTTCATCAGGTGACTGACCGGTTGGCGCTTATGAATCAGACCGTACACCGAGACGGGATTCCGGATGAAGATAACGGAGCTGGTAAGTGGTTACGAGATGTGATGAGAATGCACCTGTAACACCCCCAATCCGCTCAGGGATATTACACGCCGTAGAACCTTTCCTCAAGGATCTACCAGGCTGGTAACAACATAGAACAACTCGACAATGCCTTTAAGGCTAAAATGACTAAGTAGACCGATTTGGTCTTTCAATAAATACATACAACTCAAACTCATTACATGCCCATGCAGGGGTCGAGTACAACACACTCCCGTACAACGGGAAAGAATACCACAGCGAAAAATAAACTATAACTATACCAATGACCTCATACGGATCCTCGTGTGATTAGTATCGTTCATCTTTCATCATCCTCCGTGCCGACCCTGTGTTATGCTCCCAAACTGAATGCAAACAGACATCCACCCCGAATACTCGGGGTTAGCAAAACTCCACTGTTTTGCTAGTGCAAGAACAAAGTGCAAATACGAGCCATACCATTCACATTTCACGAATAACAATAACCAGGAATCCTCAAAAATCCAAACGTAACGAAAAGTACTTCCCGAGGCATGAGTTTGATAAACATTTCTCAAAACCGAAAGATCACAGATAAAGGGAAACCATTTATAAAACAGTTTTAAAGATGCCATCGAGAGTTTTAATAGAAAACAATTTGCAAGAAAGCCACTCAATCAACACAAACGAGTCTTCACAAATATTTCCACGGGATTCTCGACCCAAAAATCAAATAATATCGGCACGAGATCAAACATCTCAACATCACACGGGGTTCTCGACCCAAACCCAAATAATATCAACACGAGATCAATCATCTCAACATTCCACAGGGTCCTCGACCCAAAACACAGAATAGCACCACAATACCATCAAAGGTACAATCTCTCATTCGACATATCCTGCTCAAGACCCCCGATTAATTAACCCTCGGAGATTTCGTCAAACCTCCTTGGTTAATTAACCCTGATACCAACGCTTTAAAAACAAGTTGAAACAAGCTTTCAAAAACACGAATCGCGGTCTATATCAAGACAAACATTTAAAAGTGAGTTGAAAGAATTTGAGATACGAACATCGTTCGGTAACGGGGTCTTAGCTATCACTCAAATACCCGTAACCAATAAGCCTGCCAGGCGCCTCCCTTGCGCACCTGTGTACCGGCGTTCACTTCCATCATGTTGGCCGCTCATTGAACATGTCACCGCACCGGCGTCACTCCCGCAAGAGCCGCCCCTTGCGCGCGCATTAGGTAACACCGGCGTTCACCACCCATATGGAGCCGCACATTGCAGCATACACCAGGCCGGAGTGCACGCCCCGCCCTCAGAGGTTCCCGGATACGACGTTTCTCACAACAAGTATCCACATTATCACAAACATCAAGCACACAGTCAATCATTGTAACAATTATCAAATCGATACACCAATTCACATAATTCATCCGTCAGTCCACGACCACACGAATAAATAACAACACGCACGTCAACCATAACGCGACGGAAATAAGCAATACACGTACACACGCATTATCAAGCGCAACATCAACATCAATTATATCCAAAGGATTCATGTAGTCACTTACAACCCACACAATTTACAAAACACACGTGTTTTGAAAGTGAGCCTTTAACGAGGCTAGCCGAATCCTTTGAAAACTCATTTCAAACAAATAAACAAACACACCAAGATGATCACCAATTATCATATCCACAAAACAAGAATGGTATGGACAAGGTACTTGCCTCGATACCACGAGCACGGAACCACGAACGGATACGGCTCAACCGGAAAGCTTCGGAACGCCCGATGCTAACGAAAAGGAAGACGACAACGAACGGAAGGGTTCAACACGGTTTCTTCACAAGAAACTCGACCCTAACAACAATATAATCAATAAATAATCGATCATACGAGGAAGGATAATCGTAGAACGCCCGAAAACCCCTCTAAGACATTTTATCGGACACCTTCAAGGCGTCGGTCAAGAACTCGACCCAAATAACGAATCGATACGATCCAACCATGGAATAATAAAGGAAATGATATAAAACATCTAAATAATCATCAATCCATCACAATCCTAAGTTAATTCGGATTAAAACGGATGAAACAACCAAAACACCCAAATTCCCCAAAACTAGATTTCTAGGAAATCGACTGGTCAGTAGATCGGAGGATGTTATAGGACGGATGATTGATGATATGAACCTCAAAACTTCATGGATTCATTGTCCAACAACATCTCTAGATGATTCACACACCTGACAGCGTACGGGAAGAAAAAGAATGAGAAATGGTCAAGAAAAAGCGCCGAGGCCTTAAATAGCCGATCGGCCGTGATTCGTGCGTAATCGCCACGGCTTACGTGCGTAATCGGCCATGGCCGAACGCCTTTGCTGAAATGCGGAAGCGTTACGTGCGTTACCGGCAGGGCCTTACGTGCGTAACCGGCCTTACGTGCGTATCGCCGATCACTACCGCACGTTACTCGGCGGGCCTGACCCGAGCATGCCCGGCCATGACTCGGCCGGGACCAACTCCGACGGCCCGAACGACCCCGAAACCCGAACCTGAGTACGAATCGAAGATACGGTTACGAAGTACTCGCAAAGACGAATCCGAGCACTAAGAGAACACACGATTCCGACTACCCGAAGGCTCGAAATTCGACAACGGAAAGTAATTACCCCAAACTTTGGGAAATTACGAAAATGGCCCAAAACGCCCGAAAATCACGATACGTGATCGAAACACCAAGCCAAAGCTCGCAACATGAATATTAACATTAAATGAACTTACGAGAAAGTCGAAACAACAGTTTCGGACGAGATTCGCAAGAATCGAACTCAAGTGCGGAAAAACCGCTAAAAAGCATGGAACTCAACAAAACGACACCGAAACGAACTCGGATGACAAAAAGTGTAGAATTAATCATTCTCAGAATGACGAAACGGTCATGAGCGAGTTGTCAAAACGGACTTCCGCCGAAAAAAAAAAAAAGAAATTCCCGGAAATCGAAATCACTGGTATTACATTCTACCCTCCTTAAAAGAAGTTTCGTACCGAAACTTAAAATAAGTAGGGAGAAGCAATATCCACTGTCAGGAAAACTCGACGAGATACCCAATAAACCGAAAACTCGCGCCCGACGGCGAAACATTGCAAGAAATGCAACGGAACATACGGCGTGAAAACACGCTCCACGACGACCAACACAACGCCACCGATAGAGAAATAGTAAAACCAACAAGTGACAAGCGTCATCAAACAGGTAATACAACCAAGTCGATTATCCGAACAATCACCAAAACACAACGAACAGAAATCAATATGATTGACCACCCCAACGGTACATCAATCAAAATGTGAGCCAATCGCTGAAGAAATACGGAATTCCACCGCTCAAGGGTTGGAAGATCGAAAACGAGACAAATTTCCCGAATATAAGGAAATTAGGAAGGAGTCTGAACGCTCAACAATCACGAAACGAGATCAACAAAACCCGAACAATCAAACGATCGAACCACAACGGTCGAGACAACAAAAATCGAACAATCATGTTCGAATCACTAAGAATAATAAAATTCAAACAACAACTCTCAGGCTCACGTCTCGGCTCGAGACAATATATGATCCAGTAAAAGCAACAAGATGTGATTCACATAAGATCCATAGGAAAGGGAATAGCAATTGAAAAGTCACAACGACAAACGAGTAATTTCGAAACACCACACTTGTTCGATCAATAAAAGCAAGGGATAGGGCAAGCTCGTAAAATGTTAACGAACATAAACGAGTCGGCCAGTCGAAAATATAGAAGTTCAAAATCTAATCCACTTCGAATACGAGAACTAGTAAAACCGGATGATGTCACTTCCGAACAAGGTTCACAAGAATCGAACCGAACTCGAAAAGTCACGGCGATAACGATTGACCCAAAACAAGATCACGGATCGTTCGAGCAGCGAAACCGAAATACGTAACAAGTTCGAAAGTATCAACGAACACGAGAGAGTCGATAGACTTGAGAAAGAGGAAATGCAGAAGCCAAAAATAATACGGGTATTATATTCGACCTCATCTAAAAGAAGTGTCGTCCCGAAACTCACAACAACGAAATCAATGTGACAACACAACAAGCAACCGAAACATCTTTCAAAGGCCTCTCAAATCCGATTCCGATGAAGTGTCTTTGACGCGAACTCCGAAAGTCTCGGTAGCCAATTCACAAAATCAATTCGGTGTCCTCGAGTCCACACTTGAAATGTGTTGCGACGAGAAGGACAAATTTACACGTGCATGCCCGGCACATCACGGTTGAAACGCCTCGGCTCGGCATACAGAAAATACAAATGCTATATACAATGTGGAATAACTTCGCAAAAAAACATATCTGAGATGCCAACTAATTACAACAAGGAATCATAATACATATCATATACAAAGATTATCATATTAATATAATACACACAAACACTACAGCAACGACGGTATCGTTCGGCGACCTCAACGGCCCGAACAATAACCAGCACATAATTACAAACATTATGAAACAATCACATATGTACACAAACGTACAAACCCAAGCTTTAACAGCTCACACAGGTGCGTTAACACGCAAGCCACCACGAAATGACAACATTAAGGATCGTCATCACACCTCCCACAAGGGCTAACAAAATATATGCGTGGCGAACGACTCGACGCTCACGCCACCAATTCAATCACAATTCGGGGTTAACACCGTAACGAAAGTTCGAAAACCATACACGCGTTTCCGATCCGCAAACAGGAATGATAGGTTTTAAAAACGAAAACCACCTTTTGAAAACAGTTTGGAAACAACAGTTGATCTTGAGTATCATTTTACAAAAAGTAGTACAAACACCATTATCGAGACTTTGAAAATTATCTTGCGTTTGAACAAAAATGAGGACACCTTCTCTTAGTGAAAGACTTTCAGAATATCCGACCCTCGGGTCTAAGTAAAAGTGTTTATAAAACATTTGAAAATATCTCAAAATATTTTGGTCCTCGAGTTAGAAGAATTTTGAAATATATTGTGGCACCTTGGACGTACCACGAGAAAATAATTCATTTTAAAAGTACGTCTCGAATTTTAATTTTCTAAGATACTCAAGGTTTTCAAAATAATTCAATGGGCTAGAATGCCCAAAAATTTCGAGTAATTACACGGAAATATTACACCCTGTGTTCAGCCCGATATCATATTTGTAACACCCCCAAAACCAACCGGGAGTATTACACGCCGTGGGCCCCGCGCCGGAACCCACCAGCTAAAAACCATTTACAAAAATGCCAAAAGGTGATGACGGTATTATTTCAAAACTTACAAAAGTCATTTAGAAAATACTAAATACCGTCATAAGAATTTCGCCAAAACGATCAAGGCCATAATGCCAAAAACTCGGTTAAGGTAATCGGTTTTCAAAATAAAACTCGATCAGTAAAATACCGAAAGCCATTACGTAAGAACTCACGCGTGAATAAAAGAAATAAAGTCAAACATGCACAAGACAAAGAACACTACTCCTCATATGAACGAAAAATGGAAGTCAAATAATCACGTATCACGAAATCAAAATCCATAAGAGGATTCCGTCAATTAACTCATAATCAAAAAAAAATAGCTCGTGTCACACGAGGCACAACACAAAGAAGGGAGACTTACATCCACAGGTCGCACGAAGATGATGATCGCCCCACGATACTAATCACGACCAATAAACTCAGACGACGCGTCGCGACACGACTCAGTCAGATAAAATCCGACGAGACAAAAACTCAATAGACACCACTGACCCGACAGCCTAGGTTTCCACAAGCTAAGCTCTGATACCATTCTGTAACACCCCCAATCCGCTCAGGGATATTACACGCCGTAGAACCTTTCCTCAAGGATCTACCAGGCTGGTAACAACATAGCACAACTCGACAATGCCTTTAAGGCTAAAATGACTAAGTAGACCGATTTGGTCTTTCAATAAATACATACAACTCAAACTCATTACATGCCCACGCAGGGGTCGAGTACAACACACTCCCGTACAACGGGAAAGAATACCATAGCGGAAAATAAACTATAACTATACCAATGACCTCATACGGATCCTCGTGTGATTAGTATCATTCATCTTTCATCATCCTCCGTGCCGACCCTGTGTTATGCTCCCAAACCTGAATGCAAAAACAGACATCCACCCCCCGAATACTCGGGGGTTAGCAAAACTCCACTGTTTTGCTAGTGCAAGAACAAAGTGCAAATACGAGCCATACCATTCACATTTCACGAATAACAATAACCAGGAATCCTCAAAATCCAAACGTAACGAAAAGTACTTCCCGAGGCATGAGTTTGATAAACATTTCTCAAAACCGAAAGATCACAGATAAAGGGAAACCATTTATAAAAGCAGTTTTAAAGATGCCATCGAGAGTTTTAATAGAAAACAATTTGCAAGAAAGCCACTCAATCAACACAAACGAGTCTTCACAAATATTTCCACGGGATTCTCGACCCAAAATCAAATAATATCGGCACGAGATCAAACATCTCAACATCACACGGGGTTCTCGACCCAAACCCAAATAATATCAACACGAGATCAATCATCTCAACATTCCACGGGGTCCTCGACCCAAAACACGAGAATAGCACCACAATACCATCAAAGGTACAATCTCTCATTCGACATATCTGCTCAAGACCCCGATTAATTAACCCTGAGATTTCGTCAAACCTCCTTGGTTAATTAACCCCGATACCAACGCTTTAAAAACAAGTTGAAACAAGCTTTCAAAAACACGAATCGCGGTCTATATCAAGACAAACATTTAAAAGTGAGTTGAAAGAATTTGAGATACGAACATCGTTCGATAGCAGGGTCTTAGCTATCACTCAAATACCGTAACCAATAAGCCTGCCAGCGCCTCCCTTGCGCACTGTACCGGCGTTCACTTCCATCATGTTGGCCGCTCATTGAACATGTCACCGCACAGCGTCACTCCCGCAAGAGCCGCCCCTTGCGCGCGCATTAGGTAACACCGGCGTTCACCACCCATATGGAGCCGCACATTGCGGCATACACCGGGCGGAGTGCACGCCCGCCCTCGAGGTTCCGGATACGACGTTTCTCACAACAAGTATCCACATTATCACAAACATCAAACACGATCAATCATTGTAACAATTATCAAATCGATACACCAATTCACATAATTCATCCGTCACCCACGACCACGAATAAATAACAACACGCACGTCAACCATAACGCGACGGAAATAAGCAATACACGTACACACGCATTATCAAGCGCAACATCAACATCAATTATATCCAAAGGATTCATGTAGTCACTTACAACCCACACAATTTACAAAACACGCGTTTTGAAAGTGAGCCTTTAACGAGGCTAGCGAATCCTTTGAAAACTCATTTCAAACAAATAAAGAAACACACCAAGATGATCACCAATTATCATATCCACAAAACAAGAATGGTATGGACAAGGTACTTGCCTCGATACCACGAGCACGGAACCACGACGGATACGGCTCAACCGGAAAGCTTGGGCGCCCGATGCTAACGAAAAGGAAGACGACGAGCGGAAGGGTTCAACACGGTTTCTTCACAAGAAACTCGACCCTAACAACAATATAATCAATAAATAATCGATCATACGAGGAAGGATAATCGTAGAACGCCCGAAAACCCCTCTAAGACATTTTACCGGACACCTTCAAGGCGTCGGTCAAGAACTCGACCCAAATAACGAATCGATACGATCCAACCATGGAATAATAAAGGAAATGATATAAAACATCTAAATAATCATCAATCCATCACAATCCTAAGTTAATTCGGATTAAAACGGATGAAACAACCAAAACACCCAAATTCCCCAAAACTAGATTTCTAGGAAATCTGACCTGATTCGGTAGATCGGAGGATGTTATAGGACGGATGATTGATGATATGAATCTCAAAACTTCATGGATTCATTGTCCAACAACATCTCTAGATGATTCACACACCCACATCCACGTACGGGAAGAAAAAGAATGAGAAATGGCTGAAGAAAAACGCTGCCAGGCCTTAAATAAGTCGATCGCCGTAGGGTTACGTCGTGGCGGCCACGGCTTACGTGCGTAATCGCCATGGCGAACGCCTTGCTGGAAATGCGGAGGCGTTACGTGCGTTACGGCCAGGGCCTTACGTCGTAATCGGCCTTACGTGCGTATCGCCGATCACTACCGCACGTTACTCGGCGGTGGCTTTGGCGAGCATGCCCGGCCATGACTCGGCCGGACCAACTCGACGGCCCGACGACCGAAACCCGAACACGAGTACGAATCGAAGATACGGTTACGAAGTACTCGCAAAGACGAATCCGAGCACTAAGAGAACACACGATTCCGACTACCCGAAGGCTCGAAATTCGACAACGGAAAGTAATTACCCCAAACTTTGGGAAATTACGAAAATGGCCCAAAACGCCCGAAAATCACGATACGTGATCGAAACACCAAGCCAAAGCTCGCAACATGAATATTAACATTAAATGAACTTAAGAGAAAGTCGAAACAACAGTTTCGGACGAGATTCGCAAGAATCGAACTCAAGTGCGGAAAAACCGCTAAAAAGCATGGAACTCAACAAAACGACACCGAAACGAACTCGGATGACAAAAAGTGCAGAATTAATCATTCTCAGAATGATGAAACGGTCATGAGCGAGTTGTCAAAACGGACTTCCGCCGAAAAAAAAAAAAGAAATTACCGGAAATCGAAATCACTGGTATTACAGCACCCGCCCCGTTTTGTAGGTTCTTCGGATTCGTTAGGCTGGGAGAATTGGCTCTTCCAGTTGGACAGAACATTTGATGCTGTAGCTTGCCCCGATGAGAGAAGAGTGCCTATTGCTCAATACCTACTCGACAGGGAATCTGCAGACTGGTGGGAGGCCGTAGCGCCTAGTGATCGTACTGCTACTTGGACTGAATTCAAAACTGCCATGGAGGCCGAGTATTGTCCGCCGCCTGTTAAAGAGCGTAGGATTGTCGAGTTTTTCTCGGCTATGCCCCGGGACGTGTCGATATCCCAGGCGATAGTCGATTATAATCGACAGCTGTGTTATGTTCGGGATCAGGTGAAAAGTGAGGCAGATAAGGTTCGTTATTTCGATATGCGTATGAAACCTCAGATTCGGCAGTGTATGGCTCCTTTTATGTGTACAACCTTGAAGGACTATCAGGATCGAGCCTTGGCGTTTGAGATGGCTATAATGTCTACCGAGTCCGTATCGGTAGCGAAAAAGCAAAAGATTTCTGATGATGCATCGGGAAGTAAGGGAATTGGGATTCCCACACCTCAACCCTCGTATCAGCCGAGTATGGGACCTTTTAGGTCAGTTAGAGAACCCAAAAGACCCAAGTCGGTGTCTTTGAGTCCTGGTAATGTCTAGTGATGGTGTTTTTGGTACTCGCTACACGGATTGTTTTGCCTGTAGAGATGTTTCTGTGACGCTTTTACATTTGGAACTTGTTGAATGATATTTTGTTTTGTGTAAGTTCCCGTTTAGTTGTTGAACCTGCGGAGGCGTGTCAGTGGACCACGAGGTCATGAGCATGGTATTTTATTATGTGTCGTTATATTTTGTTTCGTATCACTGTGATAACCTTAGTTTAAGTTTCGGGGCGAAACTTATTTTTTGTGTGATAGAATGTAATATCCGGTATTCTCATTTTCTGTTATCTTGAAATTATTTGTATTTTGACGTCGGACATTTTCTTGTTGATGAGTATCGGAGTGATTTCTATCGTGTTATTCTATTTGTTTCTTTCGCATAGCCGTTTTAGTCGGGTGCGGCTTGTTGTCGCGTGCGTTTCTTTGATTAAATGTGTGCATGTGATGTGACGTTAATTTCTCGTTATTGTTTTGAATCTTAGTCGGTGGCATTGTGTTGGTCGTCGTGGAGCGTGTTTTCACGCCGTATGTCTTTTGGCGTTTCTTGCAGCGTTTCGCCGTTGGGCGCGAGTTTTCGGTTTTTGTGTATCTCGTCGAGTCTTCCTGACTGTGGATATTGCTTCTCCCTACTTGTTTTAAGTTTCGGGACGAAACTTCTTTTAAGGAGGGTAGAATGTAATACCCGTAATTTCGATTTCCGGTAATTTCTTTTTTTCGGAGAAAGTCCGTTTTGACGACTCGCTCATGACCGTTTCGTCATTTCGAGAATGATTAATTCTGCACTTTTTGTCATCCGAGTTTGTTTCGGTATCGTTTCTTGAGTTAGAGCTTTTTAGACGCTTTTCCGCACTTGAGTTCGATTCTTGCGAATCTCGTCCGAAACTGTTGTTTCGAGTTTCTCGTAAGTTCATTTAATGTTATTATTCTTGTCGCAAGCTTTGGTTTGGTGTTACGATCGCGTATCGTGATTTTCGGACGTTTTGGGCCATTTTCGTAATTTCCCAAAGTTTTGGGTAATTACTTCCGTTGTCGGATTCCGAGCCTTCGGTTGGTCGGAATTGTGTGTTCTCTTAGCTCTTAGATTAGTCTTTGCGAGTACGTTGTAACCGTATCATCGATTCGTATTCAGGTTCGGGTTTCGGGGTCGTTCGGGCCGTCGGAGTTGGCCCCGGCCGACATGGCCGGGCAATCTGGGCCCAGGCCGGTACTGGCCGAGTCACGGCCAGTAGTGCTCGGCAGCTTCTGGCCGAGTCACGGCCGGTAGTGCTCGGCAGCTTCCGGCCGAGAAGGCCGTACCGTAGGGCCGCGGCACATCTTTGGCGGGCCGCGGCACACTGTGGCATTTTCGGCCAAACCGACTATACCGGTGCCGCGGCACACGCCCGGCTGAGCCGCGGCACATCGCCGACCACTGGGAGCCATTTTTGGGCACATGCGCGGCACACTCCCCAGGCCGCGGCACACTGTGCAGCCTATTTAAGGCCCACCAGTCGTTTTTTCGCCATTTTTCCTTCTGCTTCTACTTCTCTTCCGCGGCTGGGGTTGTTCCTATCATGGAGAGATGTTGTTTGTCAACAAATCCATGAAGTTTTGGAGTTCATATCATCAATCATCCATCCTATAACATCCTTTGATCGAGCGAATCAGGTCAGATTTTCTAGAAATCTAATTTTGGGGATTTTGGGTATTTTGTTCGATTTCGTCCGTTTAATCCGTTTTAACTAAGAATATTGATGGATTGATGATTGTTAAGCTATATTATATCTAATTCCTTGTTATTCCACGGTTGGATTGCCACGGATTTGTCGTTTTATTGAGTATTTTATCGACGCCTTGAAGGTGTTCGATAAAATGTCACAAAGAGAATTCGAGCGTTCTACGATTATTCTTCCTCGTATGATCGATGATTTATTGATTATATATTGTTAGGGTCGAATTCTTGTGAAGAACTCGAGTCGGAACCCTTCCGTTCGTTGTCTCCTTCGGGGTCCGAGCTTCCCGGTCGAACGGTGTTCTTCCGAACGTTTGGTAGCGGTTATTAAGGCAAGTATCTTATTATACGACTTGTATCTTGTGACTAGTAATTACGTATGATATGTATGACGATTTTGCTTGCCTCCGTAAATATGTTCCGTTTGAGTTGGTCGTGTTTTCCGAAATTTGAAGGCTTTGTGATAATAGTGATATATTGGTATCCGTGTTAGGCGTCGTGCCATTTGTGCAGGATTGCGATGTACATATGAGATGGTTGTACACGTGGTTGTTCAATGTATTGTGTACCGAATGTGTGTTATGTTGGTTAAGAGTCGTTGTGATGATCATGATATTTGTGTTGTTTTGGTTTACATACTTGATTGAACATTTCAGTGTAATGTGGAATGGCTTGACATTTAATTGTAATATCCGCAATTTTCGATTTCCGGTAATTTCTTTTTTTTTTCTTTCGGCGGAAGTCTGTTTTGACGACTCGCTCATGTCCGTTTCGTCATTCTGAGAATGATTAATTCTACACTTTTTGACATCCGAGTTCGTTTCGGTATCGTTTCGTTGAGTTCTGTGCTTTTTAGCAACTTTTCCGCACTTGAGTTCGATTCTTGCGAATCTCGTCCGAAACTGTTGTTTCGAGTTTCCCGCAAGTCCGTTTAACTTTGTTAGACGTGTTGTGAGCTTTGGTTTGATTATTCGTTGTCGTATGGTGATTTTCGGGCAGTTGGGCCATTTTCGTAATTTCCCAAAGTTTGGGGTAATTACCTTCCGTTGTCGAATTTCGAGCCTTCGGGTGGTCGAAATCGTGTGTTCTACTAGCTCTTAGATTCGTCTTTGTGAGTACCTCGTAACCGTATCTTCGGTTCGTATTCAGGCTCGGGTTTCGGTGTCGTTTTGTTGAATTCAGGATTACTAAACGACTTTTCTAAGTATGAGTTCGACTTTGTTAGATCACCATTAATTTTTGCTGACTCCAAAAATTATAAATCTTTGCAATATTATAGAACATCGAGTTAGCTTTCCAATGGTTCAAACGGTGAGTCAATGGTCCGGACGAGAGAGTTATGGTCGTTTTAGTGAAAGACTGTCACTGTCGGGCACCGTCCAGAGCCTTTCGGCCGATAGGGAGGGCCGATAGACTCTCTGCCGGCATTTGTATAGGGTATCGGTTGGGCCTATCGGCCGATAGGCTGGCCGATAGGTCTCTTTGTGTTACACTATAAATGTGTTGTTTTGAGCGTGAAACGCTCATTTCCTTCTTCTTTTTCCTTAGGCGAGAGAGTGAGAGAGGAGGAGAGCTTCTCATCATTATCATTTGGAGGGTTGATTTTCATCATTCTTCTTCGGTTGTGAAGCCGGACAATCAATCCAACGCGTGTTCTACGAATCTAAATACTTGAATCACTCAAGGTAATATCTCTTGAAACCCTACCTTTTTGGATAATTGGGGATTTTGGGGTTTTGTCCGATTCTTTCCGTTTTGTTGATGGATTGATGATTATTTAGATGTATTATATCATTTCCCTTGTTATTCCATGGTTGGATCGTATCGATTCGTTGTTTGAGTTGAGTTCTTGACCGACGCCTTGAAGGTGTCCTAAAATGCCTTAGAGGGTTTTCGGGCGTTCTACGATTATTCTTCCTCGTATGGTCGATGATTTATTGATTGTATGATGTTAGGGTCGTGTTTCTTGCGAAGAAACCGCGTTGAACCCTTTCGTTCGTCGTCGTCTTCCGTTTCGATAGCATTGGGCGTTTCGAAGCTTTCCGGTTGAGCCGTGTTCGTCGGAATACTTGCGTACCGATTTTGAGGCAAGTATCTTGTCCATACATTTCATGTTTCGTAGGCATAATTATTGATAAATGATTTTATGCGAAATCCAATGTTTAATGAACGTAAAAAGGGATCGGTATGTTCTCGATAAATGTTGTCTTTCAACAATAATTCTTGTAATTCGTGAATATATGTGTTCTCGGAATATATGTGTTGGTTTGGTATGTTGAAAGATGCTACGATCACTTTGAGTGAGTTTAATAGACCGTAATCCTTTGCCGGGGATTACGTAATGTTATGTGTACTTGTTCGGTAAGAACGTAATGTGTGCGATATTGGTTGTTATTCCTTCGTGAGGAGATTGTGACACTTGGTGTTGCTTGGTATTGGTATTTACTTGTGGTTGTGTGACATTAGTTGTGAGTGTACGTCGACTAAAGTGGCCATTCTAGCGAAGTACCTAGCATTTGTATGCATATTCTAGTATTCGAATTATGGCTTCCCGTGGCGTTGTGGATGATATGTGTATGTTCACCTAGGGACGGTCTGACGAGGCCTCTAGGGATACGTTGCCGTGAGTTTCGTATCGCGAACTATGGTTAACCACCCAGGGATGTCCGACGGGGCTCTGCGGGGTACGGTGGCCGTGAGTCTCGTACCAAGGTTAACTTTGAAGTGTTTTGTTGGAGAACTGTGATCTTTGGGGCATATTTCGTCTGATTAGAATGGTAGTTCAAATGGTATCGTACTTGGCTGGAATGGCACTAATAAATGTGTTGTGAATGAATTGTCTCTTGGTTGTGATAATTTGGTATGGGTACGTGAGTCATGTGGTTGCTCTGTGCATTGTAGCTCTGTGGTATGATGAGTGAGACTGTTGTCATGGTAATGTTGGATACGGTGTAATTTCCACCGGGGTATTCTTGCGAGTATGTGATGTGGATGATTTGGGTCGTGGACCCCTGTGTTGTGATTGGAATGTTATAATTGGGTCGTGGGCCCTGTTATCTGCTATCGGACTTGTATTTTGAAATAAACGATTGTTGGGCTATGTCCCTAAGCATTTCGAAAGGCTTGAAAATTCTTAAATCCCAAACGTTTTCAAAAACTCCCGAGATCGTAAAATGTTTTGTAAGTTGTTAAATGGTTTTATTCTTATCTTTCGTAATCTAAATTGTTTTGATCAAGTGAATTATCTCGGGAAGTATATTCATGATTTCTATGTTCTTGGAGTATGATTTGTATGGCCTGTCTTTGTATTTATACTTGCACTAGCAAAACAGTGGGGTTTTGCTAACCCCAGTATTCGGGGTGGATGTCTGTGTGCGTCCGGTATTTGCGGAGTTCTTTGGGAGCAATTCACGGGATCGTTACGAAGGATGATGGAAGACGGCGATACTAATCACATGAAGACCGGTGTTGAATATTTGGTGATGTTTTGTTTTGTCTTTCCGTTGTGTTTACTTTCCCTATGCGGGATTGTTGATTTATGTTAACCCCTGCGTGGGTATGAGTTACGAGAAAGAGTAATGTATGCTCGATGTGTATGTTGTGGTAAAAGACCAAATCGGTCTAATGGTTCGTTTGTTAGCCATGTCGGCATGTATAGTGTTAATGTGTTTTACGTATTTAGCTTTGGTAGATCCTCACGGAGGAAGTGCAACGGCTGTAATATTCCCGAAGGGTTTGGGGTGTTACGAATATGGTATCGGAGCTTAGGTTGCGGAAACCTAGGTGTCGGGTCGGGTTGTGTGTTGTTGGGTCTTGTCTTGTCTTGTCTTGTCGATTTTGTCCGATCGAGTCGTGTCGCGACGCGTCGTCTGAGGTGTCGGTCGTGATTAGTATCGAGGTGCGGCCATCATCTTCGTGCGACCTGTGGAAGTAAGTCTCCCTTCTTTGTGTTGTGCCTCGTGTGACACGAGCTATTTTTATGATTATTTGTTAAGTGGTGGAATTTTATGTGAATTTTGATTTTCACGATATGTATTTAGTCAACGCTCGTATTTGATTTATACGAGGAGTGTCAAGCTTGTGATATCTTTTTATTGTTGTTTTTGTTCGTTGTTGATGATTTTCGAATCGATTTGCACGCTCTACAAGTCTCTTGTGGAAGCTTTGTGCTTATACGCGTTCGACTTGTTCACTAGCCTTGATGGAGGGTATTTTATCGGTGGTTTTGTTACGAATGTGGTATTTTATCGTTTATTTTCGTTTAAAGACATGTATTGTCTTGATTTTAAACGTTTTGATGCGTGTGCTAGGAGTTGTTTTAGTGAACGTCGGTATGTGTGAGTTTTGGGCATTCGGCCTATTGGATTTTTGAAAACCTTGAGTATCTTAGAAAAATAAATTTGAGACATACTTTTCAAATGAGTTATTTTCTTGTGGTACATCCTAGATGTCACAATATATTTCAAAATTTTTCTACCTCGAGGACCAAAATGTTTTGAGATATTTTCAACACTTTTATTTAGACCCGAGGGTCGAATATTTTGAAAGTTTTCACTAAGAGAAAGTGTCCTCATTTTTATCAAATGCGAAATGGTTCTCCAATGTCTCGATAACGATGTTTCAAGTTCGTACTTTTTGAAAGGTGATACTCAAGATCAACCGGTGTTCTTCTAAATTATTTTCAAAATGAGGTTTTCGTTTTTAAACCTATCCATTCCCGTTTGAGGGCTGGGTATGAATGTATGATGTTCGCGTTGTCATTTTGATACTTTCTCCCGAGTATGATCGAATTGGCGGTGTGAGCGTTGAGTCGCTTTCCACACATGGGTTGTGCTAGCCCCTGTGAGAGGCGGGATGTTGATGTTGAATGTTGTCGCCTCGTGGTGATTTCTGCGTTGTCGCGCATGTGCGAGCTGTTAGAGCTTGGTTTGGTATGACCGTGTGCATCGGTGATGGTTCCGTTTTGTGTCGGTTGTTTAATGTCTTGTTACCTTGCTCCCGTTTTTGTGAATTTCGTGGACGAGGTCGGTGGTAATGCCCGTACTATTTTGACTTCGGTATTTTCTTTTTCTCCAGTCTATCGATTCGCTCATGTTCGTTGGCACTTTATGAACTTGTTTTGTATTTCGGGTTCATCATTCGAACGAGCTGTGATCTTGTTTTGGGTCAATCTGGTTATCGCTGTCACTTTCCGAATTCGGTTCGATTCTTGTGAACCTTGTTCGGAAGTAACATCTTTAGTTCTACTAGTTCTCTTATTCGAAGTGGTGGATCTTGAACTTTTACATTTTCGACTACGTCGACTCGTTTATGTTCGTTGACATTTACGAGCTTGTCCTGCTCCTTGCTTTTGTTGATCGAACGAGTGTGGTGTTATTTCGAATAACTCGTTGTCGTTGTGACTTTTCGATCGCTATTCCCTTTCTGTGGATCTTCGGCAATGCATGTCTTGTAGTTCTCACGAGATCATCTGGGAGTTGTTGTTTGAACTTTATTGTTCTTTGTGATTCGAACATGATTCTTCGATCTTTGTTGTCTCGATCGTTGTGGTTTGATCGTTTGGTATTCGGTTTATATTGACCTCGTTCCGTGATTGGCGAACATTCGGGCTCCTTCGTAATTCCCTTGATTCGGAAATTAGTTTCGTTTTCGATCTTCGGCCCTTAGGCGGTGGGATTTCGTGTTTGTTCATCGGTTGACTCGCGTTTTGATTGATGTACCGTTGGGTTGGTCAATCATATTGATTTTCGTTCGTTGTGTTTTGTGATTGTCGGATAATTGACTTGGCTATATTATCCGTTTGATGACGTTTGTCACTTGTTGGTTTTTATTATATCCCTAACGGCGACGTTGTGTTGGTCGCCGTGGAGCGTGTTTTCACGCCGTATACTCCTTTGCGTTGTTTGTAACATTTCGCCGTTGGGCGTTAGTTACGCATTCTTGTGTATCTCGTTGAGTTTTTCCTGGCGGAATATTTCTCTCCCTACTTGTTTTAAGTTTCGGGACGAAACTTCTTTTAAGGAGGGTAGAATGTAATATCCGCAATTTTCGATTTCCGGTAATTTCTTTTTTTTTTCGGCGGAAGTCTGTTTTGACGACTCGCTCATGTCCGTTTCGTCATTCTGAGAATGATTAATTCTACACTTTTTGACATCCGAGTTCGTTTCGGTATCGTTTCGTTGAGTTCTGTGCTTTTTAGCGACTTTTCCGCACTTGAGTTCGATTCTTGCGAATCTCGTCAAGCTGTTGTTTGAGTTTCCGCAAGTCCGTTTAACTTTGTTAGACGTGTTGTGAGCTTTGGTTTGATTATTCGTTGTCGTATGGTGATTTTCGGGCAGTTGGGCCATTTTCGTAATTTCCCAAAGTTTGGGGTAATTACCTTCCGTTGTCGAATTTCGAGCCTTCGGGTGGTCGAAATCGTGTGTTCTACTAGCTCTTAGATTCGTCTTTGTGAGTACCTCGTAACCGTATCTTCGGTTCGTATTCGAGCTCGGGTTTCGGTGTCTTTTTGTTGAATTCATGATTACTAAACGTCTTTTCTAAGTATGAGTTCGACTTTGTTAGATCACCATTAATTTTTGCTGACTCCAAAAATTATAAATCTTTGCAATATTATAGTACATCGAGTTAGCTTTCCAATGGTTCAAGCGGTGAGTCAATGGTCGGACGAGAGAGTTATGGTCGTTTTAGTGAAAGGCTGTCGGTGTCGGGCACCGTCCGAGAGCCTTTCGGCCGATAGGGAGGGCCGATAGACTCTCTTGCCGGCATTTGTATAGGGTATCGGTTGGGCCTATCGGCCGATAGGCTGGCCGATAGGTCTCTTGTGTTACACTATAAATGTGTTGTTTTGAGCGTGAACGACTCATTTCCTTCTTCTTTTTCCTTAGACGAGAGAGAGTGAGAGAGGAGGAGAGCTTCTCATCATTATCATTTGGAGGGTTGATTTTCATCATTCTTCTTCGGTTGTGAAGCTTGACAATCAATCCAACGCGTGTTCTACGAATCTAAATACTTGAATCACTCAAGGTAATATCTCTTGAAACCCTACCTTTTTGGATAATTGGGGATTTTGGGGTTTTGTCCGATTCTTTCCGTTTTGTTGATGGATTGATGATTATTTAGATGTATTATATCATTTCCCTTGTTATTCCATGGTTGGATCGTATCGATTCGTTGTTTGAGTTGAGTTCTTGACCGACGCCTTGAATGTTTACGGTAAAATACATTAGAGGGTTTTCGGGCGTTCTACGATTATTCTTCCTCGTATGGTCGATGATTTATTGATTGTATGATGTTAGGGTCGTGTTTCTTGCGAAGAAACCGCGTTGAACCCTTTCGTTCGTCGTCGTCTTCCGTTTCGATAGCATTGGGCGTTTCGAAGCTTTCCGGTTGAGCCGTGTTCGTCGGAATACTTGCGTACCGATTTTGAGGCAAGTATCTTGTCCATACATTTCATGTTTCGTAGGCATAATTATTGATAAATGATTTTATGCGAAATCTAATGTTTAATGAACGTAAAAAGGGATCGGTATGTTCTCGATAAATGTTGTCTTTCAACAATAATTCTTGTAATTCGTGAATATATGTGTTCTCGGAATATATGTGTTGGTTTGGTATGTTGAAAGATGCTACGATCACTTTGAGTGAGTTTAATAGACCGTAATCCTTTGCCGGGGATTACGTAATGTTATGTGTACTTGTTCGGTAAGAACGTAATGTGTGCGATATTGGTTGTTATTCCTTCGTGAGGAGATTGTGACACTTGGTGTTGCTTGGTATTGGTATTTACTTGTGGTTGTGTGACATTAGTTGTGAGTGTACGTCGACTAAAGTGGCCATTCTAGCAAAAGTACCTAGCATTTGTATGCATATTCTAGTATTCGAATTATGGCTTCCCGTGGCGTTGTGGATGATATGTGTATGTTCACCTAGGGGATGCAGCGAGGCCTCTAGGGATACGTTGCCGTGAGTTTCGTATCGCGAACTATGGTTAACCACCCAGGGATGTCCGACGGGGCTCTGCGGGGTACGGTGGCCGTGAGTCTCGTACCAAGGTTAACTTTGAAGTGTTTTGTTGGAGAACTGTGATCTTTGGCGCACATTTCGTCTGATTAGAATGGTAGTTCAAATGGTATCGTACTTGGCTGGAATGGCACTAATAAATGTGTTGTGAATGAATTGTCTCTTGGTTGTGATAATTTGGTATGGGTACGTGAGTCATGTGGTTGCTCTGTGCATTGTAGCTCTGTGGTATGATGAGTGAGGCTTTGTCATGGTAATGTTGGATACGGTGTAATTTCCACGGGGTATTCTTGCGAGTATGTGATGTAGATGATTTGGGTCGTGGACCCTGTGTTGTGATTGGAATGTTATAATTGGGTCGTGGGCCTGTTATACGCTATCGGACTTGTATTTTGAAATAAGCGATTGTTGGGCTATGTCCCTAAGCATTTGAAAGGCTTGAAAATTCTTAAATCCCAAACGTTTTCAAAAACTCCCGAGATCGTAAAATGTTTTGTAAGTTGTAAAATGGTTTTATTCTTATCTTTCGTAATCTAAATTGTTTTGATCAAGTGAATTATCTCGGGAAGTATATTCATGATTTCTATGTTCTTGGAGTATGATTTGTATGGCTGTCTTTGTATTTATACTTGCACTAGCAAAAGCAGTGGGGTTTGCTAACCCCAGTATTCGGGGTGGATGTCTGTGTGCGTCCGGTATTTGCGGAGTTCTTTGGGAGCAATTCACGGGATCGTTACGAAGGATGATGGAAGGCAGCGATACTAATCACATGAAGACCGGTGTTGAATATTTGGTGATGTTTTGTTTTGTCTTTCCGTTGTGTTTACTTTCCCTATGCGGGATTGTTGATTTATGTTAACCCCTGCGTGGGTATGAGTTACGAAAGAGTAATGTATGCTCGATGTGTATGTTGTGGTAAAAGACCAAATCGGCCTAATGGTTCGTTTGTTAGCCATGTCGGCATGTATAGTGTTAATGTGTTTTACGTATTTGCTTTGGTAGATCCTCACGGAGAAGTGCTGCGGCGTAATATTCTAGAAGGGTTTAGGGTGTTACATTAATGATTATGAATTGTGTCGTGTCGATGTGTGTGTGTTCGGGTAGGGTCGCGAGGCCTGCGGAGTTCGGTACATGATGTGTACGAACAAAGTGTGTGATCGGTAGGGTCAGCGAGGCCTGCGGAGTCCGGTACATGACGTGTACGGACAAGGTGTGTGATCCGGGTAGGGTCAGCGAGGCCTGCGGAGTTCGGTACATGATGTGTACGAACGATGTTGTGGCGGGTAGGGTCCGTTGAGGCCTCGGAGTTCGGTACATGATGTGTACGAGCAGTGTGTGTGGCCGGGTAGGGTCCGTTGAGGCCTCGGAGTTCGGTACATGATGTGTACGAACAATGTGTGTGGTCGGGTAAGGTCCGTCGAGGCCTCGGAGTTCGGTACATGATGTGTACGAACAATGATCGTGTAGCAGTGATTGTTCGGGTAACATTTTAAATATGGATCTAGGACTCATAATGATATATTATTTAGTATGCTTTGAAACGAGAATCGGGCTAAGGCCCTATTGTTTACGAAAAGGGTTTTGTAAATTGGGACTCGAGATCCAAAAGAATTTCTGCTTTAAAAATCCCCGAGATGATGTGTTCCTTTTTAAATATCTCTTACTTGAGTTCGAAATTCTAAAACTTCTCGGGAACATTTTGATAATTGATTTCCGTATTAAATTCGTAGTTGCTATTTGCTTGTTACATTTCGTATGGTTTGATACTTGCACTAGTAAAACAGTGGAGTTTTACTAACCCCCGAGTATTCGGGGGGTGGATGTCTGTTTTGCGTCCAGGTACATGCATGTTCATGGGAGCAGTCACAGGATTGGCACAAGGGGATGACGAGCTGCGATACTAATCAAGAGTTGAGAGTTGGTAGAGTTTATTTGTATTGTTAGAGTTCATTCAGTCTTCCGTTGTATTGTATTTCGAACCCTGTGTGGGTAATGTTGTTAGTCAGTCCTGTTGATAGAGTTGTGTGACCTCATCGGTCTGTGTGTTTATGTGTAAGTGACCTTAACGGTCTGTATTATTATATTGTTTGACCCTGGCCGGGCAAGCATTTGGTTGTTTATGGACGTTTAGCCTGGTAGATCCTTGCGGAAAGGGTTTACGGCGTGTAATATTCCCATACGGTTTTGGGGGTGTTACATTTATGGTATCGGAGCTTAGGTTGCAGAAACCTAGGCTGTCGGGTCGAGTCGAGTCGTGGTTTGTCGAGTAATGTGTGGTCTTGTCGTTCGAGTCGTCAGGTGACAAGTTGAGTTGTGCGTAGTCACAACGTGTCGGATATGTTGTCAGACGAGATTAGTATCGTGGGCGACCGTCACCTCCGTGCAACCTGTTGATGTAAGTCTCCTCTTTTATGCATAATAATTGTGTTCATGATTTCATTTATGTGTGATATTTGTGGTGCATAATTTTATTTACACGGTGTTGTGTAATGAAGTTGTATTCGATACTTGGATACGCTGTACGTGTATAGAACTGGATGTATTGATGTTTGGCCCTTGAGCCACCACGTGGTTGGTATGGTGTGAAAGTTGTGAACCTTGATGGGTTTTACGGTAGAGTTTGTGAGAAACTCCGATGAATGATTTTCTTTGTGTGTTTAAACTTGATGCCATGAGATGTATGTGATTGAATTGGCGACCACATTTGCCATTTGGGCATGTGGTTTTAATATCGACTATTTTGGATTGTTGTAATTATACCCGCTACGGGTAGCTTTGAAAACGTTTTTCCTTAAAGACTACGATTTGAGCATTTTTGTGGAAATCAAAATTTTGGAAAAATCTTGTTTTGGAAAACGGCCCTAATTTTCGGAATTTAAATGTTATGTGTTTGTGTGTTGGGGGCTCGTGACAATTGCGATCCTGCGACTAGATGTTACGGCCGTAAGATGTTTTCCATTACGGCCGTAAGCTCGAGTTATTACGACCGTAAAGCGCATGTTATTACGGCCAGTAAACTTTTGGTGACCGGTAGAAATTTGTTATTACAGTTGTACCCGTGCCCCATGGTTATCTAATCTCTATTGATATATCAGTGATGGATGGCGTGGTAACATGTTGTTACCCCGTATAACGCTAGTAAAGGTAATGATATATTGATAAGGTCATTTTGACGACATCGTCTAGCGAAAAGATTGAAGCCTCAATGTGTTGTTTTGCAAATAGCTTCAATCAAAACAGTTTTGATAATGAGATACATGGCTTTAATCTAACGACCGAGGTATTATAAGAGTTTTCAAAAATTTCATTTCGGCAATTTTTTTCAAACTTGAGAATTTTAAAATTTTATCATTTGAATAATACCGGAAACATTTTATTTTTGTTGTTAGTGTTTGATCCCTGCGATACATGTGTGGTTTTGACCGTGTTTGATTTGGAAAAAATCCAAACCTCTCTGTTGATGTGACTGTGTGGATTTTTTTAATGAAGTTCTAAAATTACAGTGTTAGTTCGTGCACTTGTGTGATGACTTGGAGTTGATGTTTTAACGTGCTGCTATTTATTGTCTTATCTTGACGTTGTGATACTTGTTTGGATGTGTTATTCTTATTGGTCGTTCGTCCAGTATGCCGAGAGGCCGTGGCCGAGGACGTGGTCGTAGTCGTGGTCGTGATCGGACAATCATCGAGGTAATGATGATATTGGCGCCGCCACCATCCTTCATCGGTGGTGACCGGTTGGCGCTTATGAATCAGACCGTACACCGAGACGGGATTCCGGATGAAGATAACGGAGCTGGTAAGTGGTTACGAGATGTGATGAGAATGCACCTGTAACACCCCCAATCCGCTCAGGGATATTACACGCCGTAGAACCTTTCCTCAAGGATCTACCAGGCTGGTAACAACATAGAACAACTCGACAATGCCTTTAAGGCTAAAATGACTAAGTAGACCGATTTGGTCTTTCAATAAATACATACAACTCAAACTCATTACATGCCCACGCAGGGGTCGAGTACAACACACTCCCGTACAACGGGAAAGAATACCACAGCGAAAAATAAACTATAACTATACCAATGACCTCATACGGATCCTCGTGTGATTAGTATCGTTCATCTTTCATCATCCTCCGTGCCGACCCTGTGTTATGCTCCCAAACCTGAATGCAAAAACAGACATCCACCCCCCGAATACTCGGGGGTTAGCAAAACTCCACTGTTTTGCTAGTGCAAGAACAAAGTGCAAATACGAGCCATACCATTCACATTTCACGAATAACAATAACCAGGAATCCTCAAAAATCCAAACGTAACGAAAAGTACTTCCCGAGGCATGAGTTTGATAAACATTTCTCAAAACCGAAAGATCACAGATAAAGGGAAACCATTTATAAAACAGTTTTAAAGATGCCATCGAGAGTTTTAATAGAAAACAATTTGCAAGAAAGCCACTCAATCAACACAAACGAGTCTTCACAAATATTTCCACGGGATTCTCGACCCAAAAATCAAATAATATCGGCACGAGATCAAACATCTCAACATCACACGGGGTTCTCGACCCAAACCCAAATAATATCAACACGAGATCAATCATCTCAACATTCCACAGGGTCCTCGACCCAAAACACGAGAATAGTACCACAATACCATCAAAGGTACAATCTCTCATTCGACATATCTGCTCAAGACCCCGATTAATTAACCCTCGGAGATTTCGTCAAACCTCCTTGGTTAATTAACCATGATACAAACGCATTAAAAACAAGTTTAAACAATCTTTAAAAAACACGAATCGCGGACTATAACAAGACAAACATTTAAAAGTGATTTGAAATAATTTGAGATTCGAACATCGTTCGTAACAGGTCTTAGCTATCACTCAAATACCCGTAACCAATAAGCCTGCCAGGCGCCTCCCTTGCGCACCTGTGTACCGGCGTTCACTTCCATCATGTTGGCCGCTCATTGAACATGTCACCGCACCGGCGTCACTCCCGCAAGAGCCGCCCCTTGCGCGCGCATTAGGTAACACCGGCGTTCACCACCCATATGGAGCCGCACATTGCAGCATACACCAGGCCGGAGTGCACGCCCCGCCCTCAGAGGTTCCCGGATACGACGTTTCTCACAACAAGTATCCACATTATCACAAACATCAAGCACACAGTCAATCATTGTAACAATTATCAAATCGATACACCAATTCACATAATTCATCCGTCAGTCCACGACCACACGAATAAATAACAACACGCACGTCAACCATAACGCGACGGAAATAAGCAATACACGTACACACGCATTATCAAGCGCAACATCAACATCAATTATATCCAAAGGATTCATGTAGTCACTTACAACCCACACAATTTACAAAACACACGTGTTTTGAAAGTGAGCCTTTAACGAGGCTAGCCGAATCCTTTGAAAACTCATTTCAAACAAATAAACAAACACACCAAGATGATCACCAATTATCATATCCACAAAACAAGAATGGTATGGACAAGGTACTTGCCTCGATACCACGAGCACGGAAGCACGAACGGATACGGCTCAACCGGAAAGCTTGGGCGCCGATGCTAACGAAAAGGAAGACGACAACGAACGGAAGGGTTCAACACGGTTTCTTCACAAGAAACTCGACCCTAACAACAATATAATCAATAAATAATCGATCATACGAGGAAGGATAATCGTAGAACGCCCGAAAACCCCTCTAAGACATTTTATCGGACACCTTCAAGGCGTCGGTCAAGAACTCGACCCAAATAACGAATCGATACGATCCAACCATGGAATAATAAAGGAAATGATATAAAACATCTAAATAATCATCAATCCATCACAATCCTAAGTTAATTCGGATTAAAACGGATGAAACAACCAAAACACCCAAATTCCCCAAAACTAGATTTCTAGGAAATCTGACCTGATTCGGTAGATCGGAGGATGTTATAGGACGGATGATTGATGATATGAACCTCAAAACTTCATGGATTCATTGTCCAACAACATCTCTAGATGATTCACACACCCACAGCCGCGTACGGGAAGAAAAAGAATGAGAAATGGCTGAAGAAAAACGCTGCCAGGCCTTAAATAGGATTGCCGTGCGGGTTACGTCGTAAGCCACGGCTCGTGCGTAACCGGCCATGGCGAACGCATTGCTGAAATGCGGGCGTTACGTGCGTTACGGCCAGGGCCTTACGTGCGTAACGGCCTTACGTGCGTAGCGCCGATCACTACCGCGCGTTACTCGGCGAGTGGCTGGCCGAGCATGCCGGCCATGACTCGGCGGGACCAACTCCGACGGCCCGAACGACCCGAAACCCGAACACGAGTACGAATCGAAGATACGGTTACGAAGTACTCGCAAAGACGAATCCGAGCACTAAGAGAACACACGATTCCGACTACCCGAAGGCTCGAAATTCGACAACGGAAAGTAATTACCCCAAACTTTGGGAAATTACGAAAATGGCCCAAAACGCCCGAAAATCACGATACGTGATCGAAACACCAAGCCAAAGCTCGCAACATGAATATTAACATTAAATGAACTTACGAGAAAGTCGAAACAACAGTTTCGGACGAGATTCGCAAGAATCGAACTCAAGTGCGGAAAAACGCTAAAAGCATGGAACTCAACAAAAGCGACACGAAACGAACTCGGATGACAAAAAGTGTAGAATTAATCATTCTCAGAATGACGAAACGGTCATGAGCGAGTTGTCAAAACGGACTTCCGCCGAAAAAAAAAAAAAGAAATTCCCGGAAATCGAAATCACTGGTATTACATTCTACCCTCCTTAAAAGAAGTTTCGTACCGAAACTTAAAATAAGTAGGGAGAAGCAATATCCACTGTCAGGAAAACTCGACGAGATACCCAATAAACCGAAAACTCGCGCCCGACGGCGAAACATTGCAAGAAATGCAACGGAACATACGGCGTGAAAACACGCTCCACGACGACCAACACAACGCCACCGATAGAGAAATAGTAAAACCAACAAGTGACAAGCGTCATCAAACAGGTAATACAACCAAGTCGATTATCCGAACAATCACCAAAACACAACGAACAGAAATCAATATGATTGACCACCCCAACGGTACATCAATCAAAATGTGAGCCAATCGCTGAAGAAATACGGAATTCCACCGCTCAAGGGTTGGAAGATCGAAAACGAGACAAATTTCCCGAATATAAGGAAATTAGGAAGGAGTCTGAACGCTCAACAATCACGAAACGAGATCAACAAAACCCGAACAATCAAACGATCGAACCACAACGGTCGAGACAACAAAAATCGAACAATCATGTTCGAATCACTAAGAATAATAAAATTCAAACAACAACTCTCAGGCTCACGTCTCGGCTCGAGACAATATATGATCCAGTAAAAGCAACAAGATGTGATTCACATAAGATCCATAGGAAAGGGAATAGCAATTGAAAAGTCACAACGACAAACGAGTAATTTCGAAACACCACACTTGTTCGATCAATAAAAGCAAGGGATAGGGCAAGCTCAGAAAATGTTAACGAACATAAACGAGTCGGCGAGTCGAAAATATAGAAGTTCAAAATCTAATCCACTTCGAATACGAGAACTAGTAAAACCAGATGATGTCACTTAGAACAAGGTTCACAAGAATCGAACCGAACTCGAAAAAGTCACGGCGATAACAGTTGACCCAAAACAAGATCACGGATCGTTCGAGCAGCGAAACCGAAATACGTAACAAGTTCGAAAGTATCAACGAACACGAGAGAGTCGATAGACTTGAGAAAGAGGAAATGCGAAGCGAAAATAATACGGGTATTATATTCGACCTCATCTAAAAGAAGTGTCGTCCCGAAACTCACAACAACGAAATCAATGTGACAACACAACAAGCAAGCGCGAAACATCTTTCAAAGGCCTCTCAAATCCGATTCCGATGATCTTTGAGCGCGAACTCCGAAAGTCTCGGTAGCCAATTCACAAAATCAATTCGGTGTCCTCGAGTCCACACTTGAAATGTGTTCTTGTGAGAAGGACAAATTTACACGTGCATGCCCGGCACATCACGGTTGAAAGCCTCGGCTCGGCATACCGAAAATACAAATGCTAGATACAATGGGGCATAACGTCGCAAAACAACATAGCGGAGATGCCAACTCGGACAACAAGGAATCATAATACATATCATATACAACGATTATCATCGTAATATAATACACACAAACACTACAAAGAACGACGGTATCGTTCGGCGACCTCAACGGCCCGAACAATAACCAGACATAATTACAAACATTATGAAACAATCACATATGTACACAAACGTACAAACCCAAGCTTTAACGGCTCACAGTGCGTTAACACGCAAGCCACCACGAAATGACAACATTAAGGATCGTCATCACACCTCCCACAAGGGCTAACAAAATATATGCGTGGCGAGCGACTCGCGCTCACGCCACCAATTCAATCACAATTCGGGGTTAACACCGTAACGAAAGTTCGAAAACCATACACGCGTTTCCGATCCATAAGCAGAATGATAGGTTTTAAAAACGAAAACCACCTTTTGAAAACAGTTTGGAAACAACAGTTGATCTTGAGTATCATTTTACAAAAAGTAGTACAAACACCATTATCGAGACTTTGAAAATTATCTTGCGTTTGAACAAAAATGAGGACACCTTCTCTTAGTGAAAGACTTTCAGAATATCCGACCCTCGGGTCTAAGTAAAAGTGTTTATAAAACATTTGAAAATATCTCAAAATATTTTGGTCCTCGAGTTAGAAGAATTTTGAAATATATTGTGGCACCTTGGACGTACCACGAGAAAATAATTCATTTTAAAAGTACGTCTCGAATTTTAATTTTCTAAGATACTCAAGGTTTTCAAAAATAATTCAATGGGCTAGAATGCCCAAAAATTTCAGGTAATTACACGGAAATATTACACCCCAGGTTCAGCCCGATATCATATTTGTAACACCCCCAAAACCAACCGGGAGTATTACACGCCGTGGGCCCCGCGCCGGAACCCACCAGGCTAAAAACCATTTACAAAAATGCCAAAAAGGCTGATGACGGTATTATTTCAAAAACTTACAAAAGTCATTTAGAAAATACTAAATACCGTCATAAGAATTTCGCCAAAACGATCAAGGCCATAATGCCAAAAACTCGGTTAAGGTAATCGGTTTTCAAAATAAAACTCAGTCGGTAAAATACCGAAAGCCATTACAGAAGAACTCACGCAGCGAATAAAAGAAATAAAGTCAAACATGCACAAGACAGCAACACTACTCCTCATATGAACGAAAAATGGGAGTCAAATAATCACGTATCACGAAATCAAAATCCATAAGAGGATTCCGTCAATTAACTCATAATCAAAAAAAAATAGCTCGTGTCACACGAGGCACAACACAAAGAAGGGAGACTTACATCCACAGGTCGCACGAAGATGATGATCGCCCCACGATACTAATCACGACCAATAAACTCAGACGACGCGTCGCGACACGACTCAGTCAGATAAAATCCGACGAGACAAAAACTCAATAGACACCACTGACCCGACAGCCTAGGTTTCCACAAGCTAAGCTCTGATACCATTCTGTAACACCCCCAATCCGCTCAGGGATATTACACGCCGTAGAACCTTTCCTCAAGGATCTACCAGGCTGGTAACAACATAGCACAACTCGACAATGCCTTTAAGGCTAAAATGACTAAGTAGACCGATTTGGTCTTTCAATAAATACATACAACTCAAACTCATTACATGCCCACGCAGGGGTCGAGTACAACACACTCCCGTACAACGGGAAAGAATACCACAGCGGAAAATAAACTATAACTATACCAATGACCTCATACGGATCCTCGTGTGATTAGTATCGTTCATCTTTCATCATCCTCCGTGCCGACCCTGTGTTATGCTCCCAAACCTGAATGCAAAAACAGACATCCACCCCCCGAATACTCGGGGTTAGCAAACTCCACTGTTTTGCTAGTGCAAGAACAAAGTGCAAATACGAGCCATACCATTCACATTTCACGAATAACAATAACCGTGAATCCTCAAAATCCAAACGTAACGAAAAGTACTTCCCGAGGCATGAGTTTGATAAACATTTCTCAAACCGAAAGATCACGAGATAAAGGGAAACCATTTATAAAACAGCTTTAAAGATGCCATCGAGAGTTTTAATAGAAAACAATTTGCAAGAAAGCCACTCAATCAACACAAACGAGTCTTCACAAATATTTCCACGGGATTCTCGACCCAAAAATCAAATAATATCGGCACGAGATCAAACATCTCAACATCACACGGGGTTCTCGACCCAAACCCAAATAATATCAACACGAGATCAATCATCTCAACATTCCACAGGGTCCTCGACCCAAAACACAGAATAGCACCACAATACCATCAAAGGTACAATCTCTCATTCGACATATCCTGCTCAAGACCCCCGATTAATTAACCCTCGGAGATTTCGTCAAACCTCCTTGGTTAATTAACCCTGATACCAACGCTTTAAAAACAAGTTGAAACAAGCTTTCAAAAACACGAATCGCGGTCTATATCAAGACAAACATTTAAAAGTGAGTTGAAAGAATTTGAGATACGAACATCGTTCGATAGCAGTCTTAGCTATCACTCAAATACCCGTAACCAATAAGCCTGCCAGCGCCTCCCTTGCGCACTGTGTACCGGCGTTCACTTCCATAAAGTTTGCCGCTCATTGAACATGTCACCGCACCAGCGTCACTCCCGCAAGAGCCGCCACTTGCGCGCGCATTAGGTAACACCGGCGTTCACCACCCATATGGAGCCGCACATTGCAGCATACACCAGGCCGGAGTGCACGCCCCGCCCTCAGAGGTTCCCGGATACGACGTTTCTCACAACAAGTATCCACATTATCACAAACATCAAACACACAGTCAATCATTGTAACAATTATCAAATCGATACACCAATTCACATAATTCATCCGTCAGTCCACGACCACACGAATAAATAACAACACGCACGTCAACCATAACGCGACGGAAATAAGCAATACACGTACACACGCATTATCAAGCGCAACATCAACATCAATTATATCCAAAGGATTCATGTAGTCACTTACAACCCACACAATTTACAAAACACACGCGTTTTGAAAGTGAGCCTTTAACGAGGCTAGCCGAATCCTTTGAAAACTCATTTCAAACAAATAAACAAACACACCAAGATGATCACCAATTATCATATCCACAAAACAAGAATGGTATGGACAAGGTACTTGCCTCGATACCACGAGCACGGAACCACGAACGGATACGGCTCAACCGGAAAGCTTCGGAACGCCCGATGCTAACGAAAAGGAAGACGACAACGAACGGAAGGGTTCAACACGGTTTCTTCACAAGAAACTCGACCCTAACAACAATATAATCAATAAATAATCGATCATACGAGGAAGGATAATCGTAGAACGCCCGAAAACCCCTCTAAGACATTTTACCGGACACCTTCAAGGCGTCGGTCAAGAACTCGACCCAAATAACGAATCGATACGATCCAACCATGGAATAATAAAGGAAATGATATAAAACATCTAAATAATCATCAATCCATCACAATCCTAAGTTAATTCGGATTAAAACGGATGAAACTGTTAGGAGTATGCCCTCGAATGCCACTCAGAGGTTGTTGAGTGAGGGCATTGTACTTGTAATTATGTAAACCATTTATATAAGGCAAATGATTGTTTCTTTATTTACTGGTAGTTACTGGCATTCCTAACTCGTAAATAAACATATAGAAACTAGTCCGTGTATTTGAGAGCAAAACGTTCCACTCCTTATTGGATAAGGGGGTCGGCACTGGAAAGGTTTATAGCTCAAATACTTAATCGTTCGCAAGTCGATGAAACTTGACTGGGCGTTAAGTTTATGTAAAGACTTGTATGACGTGTTCTTTGACATGGAGAGTGCCTGTCGAACACTAATGGTTAGTGGGAGCACACGTTATAGGTATGCTAATTAGATTAGTATACTCGAACCGACTCACCCTCGATTCGTCACATGGATTTCACTCCGGGACAGTCAATGACGGAATCGAAAGGTTGTGATAGGTATTCGTGAACCTTCGACTTGAGGATTTAGTAGGGATGTGCTTGTGACGTCAAGATTTTCATTAGAGTAGTTCGACCTCGTAAACCTAAGGCGGGGTCAACCTCGACGTGCATCTTGACGGCAAGTAGCAGTGTCCCATCAATACCAAGATAGAATTCTTTCTCCCGTTAGTGAGCGGGTTATATGTCCTATGCGGTTATTGGCAGATGAGATCATAAGTCTTTGGCCAAAGCATTGGAGCCATTGTATTAGATACACGATACCGATGATCTCGATTTGCATTAACGCATGCATAGAGTCAAGCAGATAGTGTTTGACCGACCGTGACCCTAAAACTTGATCGGGACATTTGAAAGAAGGGTTTATACGCCATCGGTATTCACGATGAATGGTTCTTGAATGATCCCAATCATTCGTTCTCAGTCGGGGTACAGTGTAGGCCACCAGGCTGGCTAGGTGGTGCTACTACTCTTTGGTTCCTCCCATTGCTGATTGAGACGGACCTACCGAGTCGCGCATTAGGATTGACAACGGAATGAATCGAGCTAATTATCTCATTATGAATATTAGATATTGGATATCTAATTTTGGAACATTGGATGTTTAAATCGATTTATTGGATAAATTGATTTACGGCCTAATGAATTAAATAAATTCTTGGGTGATTAATTTAATTCATGAATATAATTATTTCTTGGAGAAATTAATTATGTTATTTTGTATTTGATATGTTTAATTAATTGGATTAATTAAACGACATAAATACATCGGAACGGAATAGGAGTTTATCTGTTTGGACTCACGGGAGTCCGAAACGAACCGAACTCGACCGATTACTAGCATGGGCCAACCCCCCACTTATAACCATGTGTGTGTATTGACTTGTCCCCATCATGGTTTTGGAATCTCATGAGATTGAGGGGACAAGTATCATATACATTATATGGGGAATCAAATCATGATATATGTATTTGTTTTCATGTGGGTTGAATAAGAATATATACAAGACTTTGATCTCTCATCCTCACAATATACTTCTTGGCATTTACGTATCATTGAGTTTGAGAGAGAGAGAGAAAATTGTTTTCTCTTTAGTCATCTTCTTCTTCAACCTTGTTCTTGTTTTTCTTAGAGAAAAATATCAAGACATAAAGAGAGAGTAAGATTAAAACACTTAGAGTGTAGTAATCTTTACATATATAGCTTCATCACCTAGCTCTAGCCGTATCCTCGGAGGATAGCAAGGTGTTGTCATTCCGTTCGTTTCTCCGGCGCGTGGCAAGTAGAGACGCGGTGCTTTCGGCGTTGGATCGTTCAAGAGCTTGGGGAATAGCTCAAGAGAAGGTTTCCATTTAATCAACGGACTTCGAGGGTTAGTTTCTTACGACTCTTGCTTTTCGTTTATATATTCGTATATACGTAGCTCGATCGATTCGTAGGGATTCGGATCGAATTAATTTTCGTTTTACCGCTTCCGCCGGGCCTTCGTTTTAGGCACCGAATCCCAACAAAGGGTATCGGAGCGTAGGTCTTGCGATCGTATATACGATATTGGCATTTGGAATGCTCGATTAGATGGTGAATGATTTGGAATCATTTTAGTCATAATCGTGGTATATGTTTTTCGCTCGTAATAATTGTATTTTTCGTAAGTTTATGTCTAAATATAAATCTTAAATTTCGGGAAATATGATTTATATTGAAGATATGAATGTTGAAAAATATTGATATCGATATCCTATTAAAATCGAGCTCAATCGTCGTCGGACGACTTTTCGGACAAAGGGCGTGAAGTCGCCAGGTGACTCGGCCGTGTCCGTGACACGGCCGTGTCGGCAGCCCCAGCACCGCCAGCGGCACCCGACCGTGTCGGGAGACACGGGCCGTGCTGGCCGGTAGCCGCCGAGCGTGACTCGGCCATGCTTGATCGGCCGGAAGGCTGCCGGCAGTGACTCGGCCATGGCAGGCCATTATCGCCCCGGCTCGATTTTTACGTGTATTCTTGAAAATTAATCTCCCGCATGTTAAATTGGATTTAATATGATTAAAATGATTTATGGTATTTCATTTTATAAGGGAAATTTGATTAATTGGAATATTTATGGTCGACCGAATTATTTTGAACGTTATCAAATTACCGATTGTGTGAATCGATTGGATCGGTTCGTATTGTTGATTGGATCAATGTATCTCTACGCTTTCCATTTATATAGTATTTATTGGATGAATGCTTTTTGAATGGGGATGTGGTTCGTGGACTTAGATTTGAATCGTTCGTTTTATTCGATTGGGTTGTAAAGGCCGTTTTGAGCCTATTTATTTTACTAGAAATGTTTGTATCTAGGATGCAATTTTCGATGTAAAATTTTTATGTAATGACGAAGACCGAGGAAGATCCATTTCGAGAAGACGAAGATTCAAGACGAAGACTTGTAATTAGATTACGATGTTTTTGTTTTCTAGTAACGGTCCATGAACCACATGTTGGTAGCAACTAGGTTGTGAATGGTTTTTTCATATTGTATGAATGCCTCAAACGCGCTAATATGATTAATGTGCAAAGTGTAACGTTAATCGCGAAAATTCTCCCACTATAAATTATTAAGTTTATAAGGTTTCAAGGTTTTCCTTCCTCCATCGAGTTTTCGAAATTGAAATCCAAACCGGATGTGCTATGCTTCCGAGTTATCGGGGTAGTCGTTCGGGAGGACGGATAAATTACCGGAGCGCATTGGATGCCTTCGGTTGGAGCAAATTTTATCCCTAGAAACCCGATAGGTTGCCGGATAAGATTCAATTGTGAAACCGATTTGCGTCGATGGTATAAACTTAACTTGTTCACGAACCATAGAAACCGTATAGGTTGAGGGGAGTGAACAAGGGGAAAAAGAAGATCGAATCATCCATTAGATGGGTTGGTGTTGGACACCACTTTATGAAAATTAATAGACTAGAAACACATGTCGTTGCCCTCTATTAAGATTTATAAAGAACTCGATCACCACTATGAAGTAGAGCGACGATACTTCCGGATTTCACATGGGAGTGTGTTATTCCGATAAAAATAGTGGGAGCCGGGTAACAAGAATAGAAAGGACCTTAATTCTATACTCGATCATAATATAACAAGTCACTAATTAACTGCTATACTTAATGCGGACATAACTCAATATGACAATGAATCCACTCGCAATTCTACTCGAAAAGAACACCTTAATGGGACCTAACTTTGTGGATTGGCTCCGCATGTCGATGATTGTCCTCGGTATAGAGGCACTGGGATACGTCTTGGAGACGGACATTCCGGCGCCTCCTATGCGGACTCGAGCCAATCAGAAGAGATTGAAAACCACGAAAAGTGGGTTAAGGATGACGTGAAAGTCCGTGCTTATATGATGGCTTCCATGTCTAATGAGCTTCAGAGAGCTCATGAGAAAATGACTTCTGCTGGCATTCTATCTCACTTAACCGAGCTTTATGGTGAGCAGCAGAATCGCTAGATATGAGATATCCAAGCAATTGTTCGGTGCAAGGATGAAGGAAGGTGAGAAGGTTGGGGAACACGTCCTCAAAATGATATCCATGATCGAGAGATTGGAGGCTCTTGATTTTAAAATGGATACTTCTCTCCAAACCGACCTTATCCTACGCCTCTCCCCGATTCCTTCTCACAGCTTGTTATGAACTTCAATCGCAATGAGATTGCATGTAACTTAGCCGGGCTAATGAACAAACTTGTGACCGCTCGGTCTCGATGAAGACTCATGGATGAAGGAGTCTGCTCTTGTGATTTCTTCTGGACCTCGGAGGTCTAAGAACAAGAAGAAAAGGACCAAGAAGCAAACTGGACCACAAGCTAAGGACCTTAAGGGTAAGGGCAAGGCCCCGATGGTTCCGAAGAACAAGAAGAAAAAGGATACTTGTCTCAAGTGCGGTGAGCTGGGCCACTGGGCTAGAGACTGTCCGATTCTTCATGGCAATTCAGGTACAGAACTTTTAGTTTTGGAAACAAATTGTTACGCTCTTGTATTTTCTACTTCTGAATACTGGATTCTCGTGCTAGTTCTCATATTTGTACCGTGAATCAGGATCTGGAACAAAGTAGGAAGCTTGGAGCTGGAGAAGTTATGATCACAGTCGGAAGCGGGCATAGTGTCGAGGCGACCGACATAGGATCACTTCTTTTGGGTTTAGAATCCGGTTTTGTTTTGACTTTAGAAGATGTACTTGTTTTGCCCAAGGGGCACAAAAACATTGTATCCATTCCGGTCATGGACCGAAAAGGCTTTTCATTTTTCATTGGTGATGGTTCCTGCAAAATTTATTTTAGAAATAAACTAGTGGGTACTGCTACATTGTTGAATGGATTGTATCATCTAAATCTCAAGAACAAAGTAGTTGTGAATACTATGACTAGAAAACGTGGTAGGGATGAAACCAATCAAGTTTTGAAATGGCATCTTAGACTTGGTCATGTTGGTCAGACCAAGGTTTACAAAATGGAAAAAGATGGACTTATGGGTCCATTGGGATCGGATCCCTTTCCTACTTGTGAATCTTGCCTTAAAGGCAAAATGACTAAGTCCCCTTCACAGGACTTTTGAAAGAGCCGATAAATCGGGATTAATCCATACCGACGTATGTGGTGCTTTAGAAGCAAGACGTGACGGATATCAATATTTCATTACGTTACAGATGATCATACTAGGTATGGTTATGTATACTTAATGAAACATAAATCCGAGGCCTTTGAGAAATTCCAGAATTCAAGGCCCTAGTCGAGAAACAAACCGGTAATCATATCAAAGCACTTGGTCGGACCGAGGTGGCGAGTATATGAGTACGGAGTTTGACGAGTTCCTTAAGGAACATGGAATAGTTTCACAACTAACACCTCCAGTACTCCTCGCTTAAATGGTGTGTCGAAGAAGGAACCGGACCTGTTGAACATGGTCCGTTCCATGCCGGGCTATCTTGACTTGCCGATTTACCTATGGGGGTATGCACTGATCGCGCGTATATCTTGAACAGATGTCCTTCTAAATCCGTTCCTAAAACTCCACATGAGATGTGGGAAGGAAGGAAACCAAGTCTTAATCATATTAGGATTTGGGGATGTCCCGCCTATGTCAAGAAGACTAAGGTGGAAAAGTTGGAAGCTAGGTCTGCGAAGGGACGTTTCATTGGATTCCTGTCTGGGACGATGGGATATCTATTCTACATGCCCGAAGATCGAAGGATCATTGTTGCTTTACAAGCACACTTCCTGGAAGATGAGTTCATTCAGGAAGGCGGAGCAGGTAGAAGTATTTCTTTAGAAGAATACAATGAAACTCCTCGAGAGACACCTGTGCAAGAAACTGGAACCGAACTTTCTGAAACACAAGTACAACCACCTCGTAGGTCTAGTAGGGTGTCTCATTTACCTGAGAGGTATGGGCTTGTGCACTTGGAGGAGCTGGGTCTCCATGAGGTTCCAAGTGATAGCCAAGAGACCGACCCGACGACCTATGACCAAGCGATGGTGGATGTAGACTCCGCGAAATGGCGTGAAGCTATGGAAGCTGAGATAGACTCGATGCATGTCAATCAGGTCTGGACTCTAGTAGACCGCCCCAAGGGCATAGTGCCTATTGGGAACAAGTGGATCTACAAGAGAAAGACTGATGGTGATGGCAAGGTTGACGCCTATAAGGCCAGGCTAGTGGCAAAGGGTTATACCCAGAAGGAAGGAATCGATTACCACGATACCTTCTCGCCCGTAGCCATGATCAAGTCTATTCGCATGATGCTTGCTATAGCTGCCTACCACGATTATGAGATATGGCAAATGGACGTAAAGACGGCTTTCCTTAATGGTATCCTCGAGGAGGAAATCTATATGGAGCAGCCTAAAGGCTTTGTGTCCGAAGTCGATATTCAGAAAGTGTGCAAGCTTCAGCGTTCCATTTATGGATCAAGCAAGCGTCGCGTAGTTGGAACCTTCGTTTGACGAGGCGGTCAAAGAGTTTGAATTCGTGCAAAATGAAGAGGAACCTTGTGTATACAAGAAGGTTAGTGGGAGCAAGATCGCATTCTTAGTACTATATGTAGATGACATTCTACTAATAGGAAATGATGTGGGAATGCTCGATTACGTGAAAGCTTGGCTTTGAGTAATTTCTCCATGAAAGACTTGGGAGAAGCTACCTATATTCTTGGTATTCGACTCTACCGGATAGAGCGAAGAGAACAATAGGTCTTTCCCAAGCCCTCTATATAGATAAAATCTTAAAGCGATTTAAGATGGATGATTCTAAAAGAGGGTTCCTACCGATGCGACATGGAATAAAACTCACCTTGAAGATGTGTCCTCAAAGTGAGGAACAACGAAAGGAAATGAGTAATATACCATATGCTTCGGCCGTGGGTAGCCTTATGTATGCTATGTTGTGTACAAGACTGACATCGCGCATGCCGTAAGCGTGGTGAGTAGGTTTCAGCAAACCTGTAGGGAACATTGATCCCAGAAAGAACGTTCTCAAGTACTTAAGAAGGACTAGAGATATGGTTCTAATGTATGGTGGTGGAGAATTGGATGTGGTGGGATTCACTGATTCGGACTTCCAAGGACTGAAGGACGACTCCATGTCCACTTCTGGCTACATATTTACTCTTAATGGAGGAGCGATTCTTGGCGTAGTGCCAAGCAAAGCGCGACCGCTGATTCCACTGTCAGCCGAGTATCAAGCGGCCTCGGAGGCTTCCAAGGAAGGGTTCTGATTAAGAAGTTTCGGGAGAACTTCAAGTGATACCATGTGCCGAGTCACTGTCACTGCATCTGCGACAACGACGGAGTCAGTAGCGCAGCCAAGGAGCCGAGGTTTCACAACAAGACCAAACATATTGAGAGGAAGTATCATCTCGTAAGAGAATTTGTTCGCAAGGGATACATTGTCCGCATAGAGTAGACTCGGCCGACAACGTCGCCGATCCACTGACCAAGCCACTATCTCAGACTAGCTTGGAGCGTCATCTAGAGAACATGGGTATTAGATACCATAGTGTGTGGCATTGAGTGCAAGTGGGAGATTGTTAGGAGTATGCCCTCGAATGCCACTCAGAGGTTGTTGAGTGAGGGCATTGTACTTGTAATTATGTAAACCATTTACATAAGGCAAATGATTGTTTCTTTATTTACTGGTAGTTACTGCATTCCTAACTCGTAAATAAACATATAGAAACTAGTCCGTGTATTTGAGAGCAAAACGTTCCACTCCTTATTGGATAAGGGGGTCGGCACTGGAAAGGTTTATAGCTCAAATACTTAATCGTTCGCAAGTCGATGAAACTTGACTGGGCGTTAAGTTTATGTAAAGACTTGTATGACGTGTTCTTTGACATGGAGAGTGCCTGTCGAACACTAATGGTTAGTGGGAGCACACGTTATAGGTATGCTAATTAGATTAGTATACTCGAACCGACTCACCCTCGATTCGTCACATGGATTTCACTCCGGGACAGTCAATGACGGAATCGAAAGGTTGTGATAGGTATTCGTGAACCTTCGACTTGAGGATTTAGTAGGGATGTGCTTGTGACGTCAAGATTTTCATTAGAGTAGTTCGACCCTGTAAACCGGAAGGCGGGGGTCAACCTCGACGTGCATCTTGACGTGCAAGTAGAACCTCCAACTGAATACCAAGATAGAATTCTTTCTCCCGTTAGTGAGCGGGTTATATGTCCTATGCGGTTATTGGCAGATGAGATCATAAGTCTTTGGCCAAAGCATTGGAGCCAGTTGTATTAGATACACGACAGCTCGATGATCTCGATTTGCATTAACGCATGCATAGAGTCAAGTACAGATAGTGTTTGACTGACCGTGACCCTAAAACTTGATCGGGACATTTGAAAGAAGGGTTTATACGTTTACTGGTATTCACGACAGAATGGTTCTTGAATGATCCCAATCATTCGTTCTCAGTCGGGGTACAGTGTAGGCCACCAGGCTGGCTAGGTGGTGCTACTACTCTTTGGTTCCTCCCATTGCTGACTGAGACGGACCTACCGAGTCGCGCATTAGGATTGACAACGGAATGAATCGAGCTAATTATCTCATTATGAATATTAGATATTGGATATCTAATTTTGGAACATTGGATGTTTAAATCGATTTATTGGATAAATTGATTTACGGCCTAATGAATTAAATAAATTACTGGGTGATTAATTTAATTCATGAATATAATTATTTCTTGGAGAAATTAATTATGTTATTTTGTATTTGATATGTTTAATTAATTGGATTAATTAAACGACATAAATACATCGGAACGGAATAGGAGTTTATCTGTTTGGACTCACGGGAGTCCGAAACGAACCGAACTCGACCGTTTTCTAGCATGGGCCAACCCCCCACTTATAACCATGTGTGTGTATTGACTTGTCCCCATCATGGTTTTGGAATCTCATGAGATTGAGGGGACAAGTATCATATACATTATATGGGGAATCAAATCATGATATATGTATTTGTTTTCATGTGGGTTGAATAAGAATATATACAAGACTTTGATCTCTCATCCTCACAATATACTTCTTGGCATTTACGTATCATTGAGTTTGAGAGAGAGAGAGAAAATTGTTTTCTCTTTAGTCATCTTCTTCTTCAACCTTGTTCTTGTTTTTCTTAGAGAAAAATATCAAGACATAAAGAGAGAGTAAGATTAAAACACTTAGAGTGTAGTAATCTTTACATATATAGCTTCATCACCTAGCTCTAGCCGTATCCTCGGAGGATAGCAAGGTGTTGTCATTCCGTTCGTTTCTCCGGCGCGTGGCAAGTAGAGACGCGGTGCTTTCGGCGTTGGATCGTTCAAGAGCTTGGGGAATAGCTCAAGAGAAGGTTTCCATTTAATCAACGGACTTCGAGGGTTAGTTTCTTACGACTCTTGCTTTTCGTTTATATATTCGTATATACGTAGCTCGATCGATTCTCGTAGGGATTCGGATCGAATTAATTTTCGTTTTACCGCTTCCGCTGGGCCTTCGTTTTAGGCACCGAATCCCAACAGAAACAACCAAAACACCCAAATTCCCCAAAACTAGATTTCTAGGAAATCTGACCTGATTCGGTAGATCGGAGGATGTTATAGGACGGATGATTGATGATATGAATCTCAAAACTTCATGGATTCATTGTCCAACAACATCTCTAGATGATTCACACACCCACATCCGCGTACGGGAAGAAAAAGAATGAGAAATGGCTGAAGAAAAACGCCGCAGCCTTAAATAGCCGATCACGGCCGGTTACGTACGTAATCGCCACGCCACGACGAATCGGCCATGGCCGAACGCACCGCTGGAAATGCCAAGCGTTACGTGCGCACGCCGTGGCCTTACGACGTAAATCGCCTTACGTACGAATCGCCGATCACTACCGCCGTTACTCGGCCAGTGCCTGCCCGAGCATGCCCGCCATGACTCGCCGACCAACTCCGACGGCCCGAACGACCCCGAAACCCGAACCTGAGTACGAATCGAAGATACGGTTACGAAGTACTCGCAAAGACGAATCCGAGCACTAAGAGAACACACGATTCCGACTACCCGAAGGCTCGAAATTCGACAACGGAAAGTAATTACCCCAAACTTTGGGAAATTACGAAAATGGCCCAAAACGCCCGAAAATCACGATACGTGATCGAAACACCAAGCCAAAGCTCGCAACATGAATATTAACATTAAATGAACTTAAGAGAAAGTCGAAACAACAGTTTCGGACGAGATTCGCAAGAATCGAACTCAAGTGCGGAAAAACCGCTAAAAAGCATGGAACTCAACAAAACGACACCGAAACGAACTCGGATGACAAAAAGTGCAGAATTAATCATTCTCAGAATGATGAAACGGTCATGAGCGAGTTGTCAAAACGGACTTCCGCCAAAAAAAAGAAATTACCTAAATCGAAATCACCGTATTACAAAGACTACCCGCTTTGTAGGTTCTTCGGATTCGTTAGGTCGAGAATTGGCTCTTCCAAATGACAACATTTGATGCCGTAGCTTGCCCCGATGAGAGAAGAGTGCCTATTGCTCAATACCTACTCGACAGGAATCTGCAGATGGTGGGAGGCCGTAGCGCCTAGTGATCGTCTCGCTACTGGATCAATTCAAACCGCCATGGAGGCCGAGTATTGTCCGCCGCCCGTTAAAGAGCGTAGGATTGTCGAGTTTTTCTGGCTATGCCCCGGACGTGTCGATATCCCAGCGATAGTCGATTATAATCGACAACCGTGTTATGTTCGGATCGGTGAAAAGTGAGGCGTATAAGGTTCGTTATTTCGATATGCGTATGAAACCTCAGATTCGGCAGTGTATGGCTCCTTTTATGTGTACAACCTTGAAGGACTATCAGGATCGAGCCTTGGCGTTTGAGATGGCTATAATGTCTACCGAGTCCGTATCGGTAGCGAAAAAGCAAAAGATTTCTGATGATGCATCGGGAAGTAAGGGAATTGGGATTCCCACACCTCAACCCTCGTATCAGCCGAGTATGGGACCTTTTAGGTCAGTTAGATAACCCAAAAGACCCAAGTCGGTGTCTTTGAGTCCTGGTAATGTCTAGTGATGGTGTTTTTGGTACTCGCTACACGGATTGTTTTGCCTGTAGAGATGTTTCTGTGACGCTTTTACATTTGGAACTTGTTGAATGATATTTTGTTTTGTGTAAGTTCCCGTTTAGTTGTTGAACCTGCGGAGGCGTGTCAGTGGACCACGAGGTCATGAGCATGGTATTTTATTATGTGTCGTTATATTTTGTTTCGTATCACTGTGATAACCTTAGTTTAAGTTTCGGGGCGAAACTTATTTTTTGTGTGATAGAATGTAATATCCGGTATTCTCATTTTCTGTTATCTTGAAATTATTTGTATTTTGACGTCGGACATTTTCTTGTTGATGAATATCGGAGTGATTTCTATCGTGTTATTCTATTTGTTTCTTTCGCATAGCCGTTTTAGTCGGGTGCGGCTTGTTGTCGCGTGCGTTTCTTTGATTAAATGTGTGCATGTGATGTGACGTTAATTTCTCGTTATTGTTTTGAATCTTAGTCGGTGGCATTGTGTTGGTCGTCGTGGAGCGTGTTTTCATGCCGTATGTCTTTTGGCGCGTTTCGCCGTTGGGCGCGAGTTTTCGGTTTTTGTGTATCTCGTCGAGTCTTCCTGATCGTGGATATTGCTTCTCCCTACTTGTTTTAAGTTTCGGGACGAAACTTCTTTTAAGGAGGGTAGAATGTAATACCCGTAATTTCGATTTCCTAATTTCTTTTTTCGGAGAAAGTCCGTTTTGACGACTCGCTCATGACCGCTTCGTCATTTCGAGAATGATTAATTCGCACTTTTGTCATCCGAGTTTGTTTCGGTATCGCTTTGCCGAGTTCCGAGCTTTTTAGACGCTTTTCCGCACTTGAGTTCGATTCTTGCGAATCTCGTCCAAATCGTTGTTTCGAGTTTCTCGTAAGTTTATTTAATGTTATTATTCTTGTCGCAAGCTTTGGTTTGGTGTTACGATCGCGTATCGTGATTTTCTGACGTTTTGGGCCATTTTCGTAATTTCCCAAAGTTTTGGGTAATTACTCATGTCGGATTCCGAGCCTTCGTTGGTCGGAATTGTGTGTTCTCTTAGCTCTTAGATTAGTCTTTGCGAGTACGTTGTAACCGTATCATCGATTCGTATTCGTGTTCGGTTTCGGATCGTTCGCCGTCGGAGTCGCCCTACCGACATGGCCGGCAACTGGGCCCAGCCGCATCGCCGAGTCACGCCAGCAGCGTTTCGGCAGCTCGCCGAGTCACGGCCGGTAGTGCTCGGCAGCCTTCCGCCGAGCAAAGCCGCACGTAGGCCGCAGACATGCCGGGCAGTGGCCGCAGCACACTCGTGGCATTTTTCGCCAAACCGACTATACCGGTGCCGCGGCACACGCCGGCCGAGCCGCGGCACATCGCCGACCACTGGAGCCATTTTTGGGCTCGTGCCGCGGCACACTCCCGGGCCGCGGCACACCGTGTGCACCTATTTAAGGCCCAGCGATGCTTTTTTCGCCATTTTTCCTCCCGCTTCTACTTCTCTTCCGCGGCTAGGGTTGTTCCTATCATGGAGAGATGTTGTTTGTCAACAAATCCATGAAGTTTTGGAGTTCATATCATCAATCATCCATCCTATAACATCCTTTGATCGAGCGAATCAGCCGATTTTCTAGAAATCTAATTTTGGGGATTTTGGGTATTTTGTTCGATTTCGTCCGTTTAATCCGTTTTAACTCAGAATATTGATGGATTGATGATTGTTAAGCTATATTATATCTAATTCCTTGTTATTCCACGGTTGGATTGCCACGGATTTGTCGTTTTATTGAGTATTTTATCGACGCCTTGAAGGTGTTCGATAAAATGTCACAAAGAGAATTCGAGCGTTCTACGATTATTCTTCCTCGTATGATCGATGATTTATTGATTATATATTGTTAGGGTCGAATTCTTGTGAAGAACTCGAGTCGGAACCCTTCCGTTCGTTGTCTCCTTCGTGGTCCGAGCTTCCAGTTCGATATTTGTTATTCGTAACGTTTGGTAGCGGTTATTAAGGCAATTATCTTATTATACTAATTGTATCTTGTGACTAGTAATTACGTATGATATGTATGACGATTTTGCTTGCCTCCGTAAATATGTTCCGTTTGAGTTGGTCGTGTTTCCAAATTTGAAGGCTTTGTGATAATAGTGATATATTGGTATCCGTGTTAGGCGTCGTGCCATTTGTGCAGGATTGCGATGTACATATGAGATGGTTGTACACGTGGTTGTTCAATGTATTGTGTACCGAATGTGTGTTATGTTGGTTAAGAGTCGTTGTGATGATCATGATATTTGTGTTGTTTTGGTTTACATACTTGATTGAACATTTCAGTGTAATGTGGAATGGCTTGACATTTAATGATTATGAATTGTGTCGTGTCGATGTGTGTGTGTTCCAGGTAGGGTCTGACGAGGCCTCTGGAGTTCGGTACATGATGTGTACGAACAAAGTGTGTGATCCTGGTAGGGTCTGACGAGGCCTCTGGAGTCCGGTACATGACGTGTACGGACAAGGTGTGTGATCCAGGTAGGGTCTGACGAGGCCTCTGGAGTTCGGTACATGATGTGTACGAACGATGTTGTGGCCGCGTAAGGTCCGTTGAGGCCTCCGGAGTTCGGTACATGATGTGTACGAACAGTGTGTGTGGCCGGGTAGGGTCCGTTGAGGCCTCCGGAGTTCGGTACATGATGTGTACGAACAATGTGTGTGGTCCGGGTAAGGTCCGTCGAGGCCTCCGGAGTTCGGTACATGATGTGTACGAACAATGATCGTGTAGCAGTGATTGTTCGGGTAACATTTTAAATATGGATCTAGGACTCATAATGATATATTATTTAGTATGCTTTGAAACGAGAATCGGGCTAAGGCCCTATTGTTTACGAAAAGGGTTTTGTAAATTGGGACTCGAGATCCAAAAGAATTTCTGCTTTAAAAATCCCCGAGATGATGTGTTCCTTTTCAAATATCTCTTACTTGAGTTCGAAATTCTAAAACTTCTCGGGAACATTTTGATAATTGATTTCCGTATTAAATTCGTAGTTGCTATTTGCTTGTTACATTTCGTATGGTTTGATACTTGCACTAGTAAAACAGTGGAGTTTTACTAACCCCCGAGTATTCGGGGGGTGGATGTCTGTTTTGCGTCCAGGTACATGCAGGTTCAGGGGAGCAGTCACAGGATTGGCACAAGGGGATGACGAGCTGCGATACTAATCAAGAGTTGAGAGTTGGTAGAGTTTATTTGTATTGTTAGAGTTGATTCAGTCTTCCGTTGTATTGTATTTCGAACCCTGTGTGGGTAATGTTGTTAGTCAGTCCTGTTGATAGAGTTGTGTGACCTCATCGGTCTGTGTGTTTATGTGTAAGTGACCTTAACGGTCTGTATTATTATATTGTTTGACCCTGGCCGGGCAAGCATTTGGTTGTTTATGGACGTTTAGCCTGGTAGATCCTTGCGGAAAGGGTTTACGGTGTAATATCCGGATTAATTACCGAGTATTTCACCTGTATTTGAACCCTGTATTAGTTGGAATTGTGATATCAATAAGTGGAATATGGTATTTACCGTATTTGTATTTTCGTGCATGAGTATGGCAGCATATTACTTGTCCCATACAAATACTCAATAATACAAATTATTGAGTATGGCTGCATATTATAAGTAAAGTAATCAATTATGGAGTTGGGTGGAGGCCAGCACATGGTCCTGGACAGTTTTTAATTATTAAGCCTGGACAGCTTTGGAATCTAGCGTAGGAATTATTGAGCACAGGGGCCCAGAAACATTTTATAAAGGACAACACCTCATTTCATTTGGTTTTCATCTTCCTTCACCTGTTCTTAATTTCCTGGAAGTCCAGAGGGTTTTCCCTAACTCTGAAACACATTTAGACCACCCCCTTTTGTGAACTTTGAAGATTGGGTGTCACTGGTGATTGATCATTGAAGTGGAGAAACATCTTGATCTGGCAAGCAAGCAACCGGAGTTGGATTCTACTTATTGCCTCGGTGTTTTCTTCATCTTAAGGTATGTTAATACTAATTCCTAATTGGATTCGTGTTATCAAGGTTATGATAGAAGTATGCTGTCAAGATATGGAGTTCCATTGATAGAATCATCCAAGCATCATCATGTTTTAGAAATTGGGATGTTTATACTTATGAATAAATCATCGAGGTTATATCCTTCCATATAAGTTGGATTTGTTAGATGTTTTATGGATATAATGATGATATTGGAATCTAACACATCAATCTTGGATCACCCAACTTCACCTGAGAATTTCGTATGTTCGCTTTTCTACCCAATACCCTATCATCATCAACTAGGCGAGTCAAGTACCGATCGGCGAGGTTGACTTCGACTCGGCCGATCAGCGAGGATGACTCGGCTGATCAGCTAGGTTGACTCGGCTGATCGAGAGAGGTTAACTAGGCTGATCAGCTAGGTTGACTAGGCCGATCGCCGAGGTTGACTTTTGACGCCTACCGATCCGAGGTGACTTTGGGTCATAACTTCTTCATACGAACTCGGATTCGGATGAATTTTATTTTAAAACGATCGTCTCGAGGTTGACTTTTGACTCGGCTGATCAGAGAGGTTGACTAGGCTGATCAGCTAGGTTGACTAGGCTGATCAGCGAGGTTGACTTTTGACGCCTACCGATCCGAGGTGACTTTGGGTCATAACTTCTTCATACGAACTCGGATTTGGATGAATTTTTTTAAAATGATCGTCTCGACGGGACTCGGCTGATCAGAGGGGTTGACTTTTGACTCGACTGATCAGCGAGGTTGACTTTGACTCGGTATCAATGATGTTGACTTTTGACTACCGATCAATGAGGTGACTTTTGACTCGACCGATTAGGTTACATTTTATGAACTTCCGACCGTGATTTGGATTATTAAATGTTAGTACGACTATAAATGAAATCTATATTACTTATTTTGTTAAGGTTCAAGCTTAGCAACGTGATTGATTGAAGGGGCGACCTTCGAGTGTTTCGTTTCGTGGAAGTTTTGTTCTTGTCTTCAATCGAGGCAAGTACCTTATTTGTTTTATGTATTGATGTTGTACATATTGTCGTGCGTGTATGTCGTTGTTGTATGTCCACCTCGTGTTGGTCCGACGATCATCGGGGATCTATGCTAGCGTCGCATACCGGATCATCGGACGGGTTTTTCCACCACGGGTTGGTCCGACGATCATCGTGGGTTCTAGGCGATGAACGCCGGATCGTCGGAATTACCATGTGTTTGTTATGATATCATGTTGTGATTATCGATGTGTATGTTACTTATTGAGTTCTCGTAGGAGAAGACTCGTTGGTGTTTTTGTCAATTACGTATTATTATTTTACGTGAGATGTTGAATAATATGTTGTGGTACTTGTACTAGCATCGTTGTGCTAACCCCTTCGGGGTGAACATTTTGTTTATGTTCGGGATCCAGAGAGCGGGAAACAACCACCGGAGCCGCATGACGATGGGGGTGCAGAGTGATGTTCTAGCCGGTTTACTTGTTCATTGTTTGTTAGTTATTTCAATAAGTACTCGAGTACGTAGTCGCTTTTGATAAATTTGAATTTGGTGATGTATTAATAATTTCGTTGAACATTTGTATTTTCGTATTTGGTCGAATCGTTGTATCTTAATTCCGTTATTTCCATTCGTTAGTACCTTTTTATGCTTATTCAATTCTTCAGCCTTGTAAATCCTTATGTAAAGGATTTACGGCGCTGTAATATTCCCGAATATATTGGGGGTGTTACAGAATATGGTATCGGAGCTAAGATTATGGATATCTTGGCCGTTGGGTTAAAGTAGGGGTCGTTTATGTCTTTTGAGGTAACCGGCCGGGAATAACATCATCAGATCGCCTACGCCGTGCGGACGGTGGTTGTAAGTTCCTAAACTCTATCTCATCCTTTGCATGTTACATTTCCTTATACTTGAGCATTTGAACGATATTGTTTCCTGTATATTGAGTAATTATGCTTACAGTATGTTGAGAAGCGGACGTGGACGTGGTCGCGGTCGCGGACGCGGACGAAGGAATGCTGAAAGAGAAGCGTCGCCTTCTAATCGTGCCAGTCATAGCTCCGTGAGCCACAAAGATCTATCAATAACGAACTTAACTCGCTGTACGTAAATCCTTCGTCGTGTGGTGAACCAGATGACTCGGCCGCTGTGTCGTGGACCGAATGCAAGTGGCGGTGGGACTACAGCAGAAGAGGGACAGCAAGGAATCCCGGACATGGGAAATCGAGGTGACCGGTGGCTGCAGGAGGTGGCAAAGATGCAACCACCCAAATTCGACGGTATTTCGAGACTCCCACCGGGATCATTGGTTAAAGGAGCTGGAGAAAATCTTTGCCTAATTAATCGCCCGACGATCAAGAGCCTCTATCGCTCAATATTTTCTCGATAGGAAGCGTCCGAATGGTGGGAAGCCATCCGCCTATAGACCATGATGCCGATTGGACAGAGTTTAAATTGATGATGGAAGCTCGATCGCCCTCGTCCCGTGAAGGAAGCTAAGGTTCGGGAGTTTTTCTCCGCTCGGCCTTCGATGTGCCAGTATCTCGTGCAATTAAGACGTTTAACCAAGAACGGTGGCATTTGTTCGACATCCGGTCGTAATGATGCGTAAATGATGATCCATTTTGATATGAGGATGAAACCGTAAATCCAGAGGTACATGTCCGGTTTTGAATGTACCACACTCCGCCAATACCAGATAAGGCATTGGCGTATGAGATCAAGGAAGCAATATGGAGAAATTTACTAATCCAAGAAGCGTAAAGTCTCCGGTACTTTTACAGAGCACAAGAACAGGGCCCCGCAAGGCCCAGCCATCTTTTCATTCTTTAAAGAAACCTACGCACCCAGCTAGGAGCGGAAAGAACTTGAGCAACATCAACTATGACCGATGTTATCGAAATGCTTTAATCACGGGCAGACGGCACTATCGACGAATTGCCCCTACCGCCGTGACTTGTTTTGATTGTGGTCGAGAGGGACATCGTGCGGTGTTACGTGAAGAGGCCGCAAAGTCTTTAGAGCCCGTACACCACCAGTCGAAGGAAGCCGATTCAACAAACGCAGCAAAGTGTTCGATGCCTCGATTTTGGCCGCGGCGAGGCAGAGGACAGTGGGACGGAAAGGGTACATCGAGTGCCGGATCTATTAACCCACGTTTGTACGAGATGATGAGGACAGACGATCGTGATGTCTTGCCGCATCGTGCACTCGCCCGCATCCTTTCCCAGCCAGTTAGCGTTTTATTCGATACAGGAGCTACACATTCTTTTATATCCTTGTCTTGTGTAAATCGTTTGAATGTTTCTGGTTTTCATAATTGTGAACCTTATGTTGTTGGTTTACCGAGTGGAGAGAGGATTGTTGGAAACTTAGAAACTAGAGATTTCCCTGTATCATTTGGAGGCAGAGAGTGGCTCTCAAATCTGATTGTAATAGAAATGCAAGGGGACGATCTGATACTCGGAGACGATTGGCTTAATCGATATGGAGCTATTGTAAACTACCGAAGAAGGAATATCTCGCTGATCGCTGACGATGGTTCCGAAATACTGTTTGAGGGATGGAAACCGGGAAGCTCAGGAAAGTTGATCAAAGCGATGAAAGCTGTCAAATTGTTGAAACAGGGCTGTACCGGATACTGGTGTTATGCAATGAAGAAAGAAGACGAAATTGTGGAACTTTCATCCATTCCTGTTGTGAACGAATTTCCAGATGTATTTCCTGACGAGTTACCTGGACTACCTCCACGAAGGGATGTAGAATTTACCATTGAATTGGAACCCGGAGCTACACCAATTTCTAAGGCGCCATATCGTATGGCACCTACTGAGATGTATGAACCGAAAAGCAATCGAGGAGTTAATGGACAAAGGCTATATTCACCAAGCGTTTCTCCCCGGGAGCGCCGGTTCTTTTGTCCGAAAGAAGGATGGATCACTTGACTATGTATCGACTATCGAGAGCCGAACAAGATGACGATTAAGAACAAATATCCGTTGCCACGGATTGATGATTTATTTGACCGATTGCAAGGAGCAACAAGATTCTCTAAAATTGATCTCGAGATCGTGGATATCATCGCCTAAGGATTAAAGAATCGATGTTCAAATCAGCATTTAGAACTCGCTACGGACACTATGAGTTTGTAGTGATGCCGTTTGGTCTCACTAATGCACCCGCCGTATTCATGCGGTTGATGAACCGAGTGTTCATCGAATATTTGGATAAATTTGTGGTCGTGTTCATTGATGACATTCTAGTGTATTCTAAGAACCCTAAGAGCATGCACAAAGATTTGCGGATTGTATTAGAACTTTTAAGAAGCGAGCAACCGTACGCCAAACTCTCTAAGTGTGAATTCTCAAGCTAAAGGAAGTAATGTTCCTCGGTCATGTGGTATCGGCTAAAGGAGTCCGAGTAGATCCTCGAGAAGATTGAAGCGGTTTTGGATTGGAAGCCTCCTAAGAACGTGAAAGAAGTCCAAGTTTCTTAGGACTTGCTGGTATTATCGTCGGTTCGTGGAAGGATTTTCCAAAATTTCCCGTCCACTTACTCGACTCTGCAGAAAACTCAAAAGTTTGAGTGGAATGAGTTGTGTCGGGTTAGCTTTGATGAATTGAAGAAGAGATTGACGACGGCACCAATTCTTTCACTTCCACGGGAACAGGAGGATTTATAGTTTACATGATGCTTCAATCAAGGACTCGGATGCGTATTAATGCGTAATGACAAGGTGATCGCTTACGCGTCGCGACACCGAAACCTTATGAAGTTAATTACCCAACACATGATTTGGAGCTAGCGGCGTAGTTTTTGCCTTGAAGATATGGAGGCATTATCTGACGGACTCACCGCCGATCTTTACGGATCACAAGAGTCTCAAATACATCTTCACTGTAAAGAGTTGAACATGCGGCAAAGGAGATGGTTAGAGCTGATTAAGGACTACGACTTGGAGATTTTGTATCATCCAGCAAAGCGAATGTAGTGGCCGACGCCTCACCGCAAGCCTGTTTCTATTCGAATGCCGGAGACTCGACCTCCCAACTTAGCCTTCAACGAGAGATTATTCGAGAAGGAATTGAAGTATGGTTACAAAGAGTCCAAGGACAAGCGTGCATGATGGAAATAACTTCATCATTAACCGAAGAAATCAAATCTAGACAAAGCGGATGATCCTCTCGATGATTCGGTTACGTGATGAAGTAATCAAGGGGAAGGCCCCCGGATTCGTAATCCAAGATGATGGAGTTTTGAGATTTCGTAACCGACTGTACCCGATGTCGATGTTCAAATGCATAATTATGAAGGAAGCTCATAGTTCGCCCTATTCTATCCACCCGGCACCAAGAAATGTATAAGGACTTGAAACAGAATTTCTGGTGGGGCAACATGAAGAAAGATGTAACGGACTACGTTTCGAAATGCTTGACTTGTCAGCAGGTTAAAATCGAGCATCAACGACCTGCCGGAATGTTGAAACCACTCCCGATTCCTGAATGGAAGTGGGAGGACATATCGATGGACTTTATCACTAGTATGCCGAGAACCAAGACAGGAATGAACATGATTTGGGTGATAGTTGATCGTTTAACCAAATCAGCTCATTTTCTAAGCATCAAGGACACGTGGGGACCAGAAAGGTTGGCACGAGTATTTATTTCAGAGGTAGTTCGATTGCATGGAACGCCGAAAACCATTGTTTCTGATCGAGACGGCCGTTTTGTGTCTCATTTTTGGAAAGCAGTTCATAAGGCCTTGGGGACAATTGAACTTCATCTGACTTATCACCCGCAGACTGACGGACAATCCGAGAGGACCATTCAAACGGTGGAAGACATGCTAAGGGCTTGTGCCTTAGATTGGTCAAACGATTGGGAAATTCATCTACCGTTGATTGAATTTACCTACAACAATAGTTGGCATGCTTCCATTAAGATGGCACCGTTTGAGGCATTATACGGGAGGAGATGTAGATCACCCTTATGTTGGGACGATTCATCAGACTTAATCGACAGACCAGAGTTGATCGCATGCACTCGAGAGAAGATAGCCTTGATTCGTGAGAGGTCACACGCCCGCAGTCGCCGTAAATCTTACGCAGACATACGTCGTCGCCCTTTGGAGTTCAATACCGAGACCACGTACTTTTAAAGGTTACTCCTACTCGGGAATTTTCCGTTTTGGAAAAGGGAAAACTTAGTCCGAGATATATCGGACCGTTCAAATCCTTGAGAGAGTTGGAGAGTTGGCATACGATTGGCATTACCGCCGTCATTGAGCCATGTTCATAACGTGTTCCACGTATCCCAATTACGGAAGTATATACCGATCCTAGTCATGTCATTGATTTCGCGAGATCAAGTCGCTCAAGATGGCACGTTTGAAGAGAAACCGATCGTGATACTCGAGAGTCGAGTTAAGGTTGAGAAACAAACCGATCGCATTGGTCAAGGTTCTGGTCGCGCCACGGAGTGGAAGAAGCCACTTGGGAAACAAGAAAGTATGAAGTCCATATATCCAGGATTATTTTCGTCTTGAGTTTCGGGACGAAACTCCTTTTTAGTAGGAGAGTATGTAATATCCGGATTAATTACCGAGTATTTCACCTGTATTTGAACCCTGTATTAGTTGGAATTGTGATATCAATAAGTGGAATATGGTATTTACCGTATTTGTATTTTCGTGCATGAGTATGGCAGCATATTACTTGTCCCATACAAATACTCAATAATACAAATTATTGAGTATGGCTGCATATTATAAGTAAAGTAATCAATTATGGAGTTGGGTGGAGGCCAGCACATGGTCCTGGACAGTTTTTAATTATTAAGCCTGGACAGCTTTGGAATCTAGCGTAGGAATTATTGAGCACAGGGGCCCAGAAACATTTTATAAAGGACAGCACCTCATTTCATTTGGTTTTCATCTTCCTTCACCTGTTCTTAATTTCCTGGAAGTCCAGAGGGTTTTCCCTAACTCTGAAACACATTTAGACCACCCCCCTTTTGTGAACTTTGAAGATTGGGTGTCACTGGTGATTGATCATTGAAGTGGAGAAACATCTTGATCTGGCAAGCAAGCAACCGGAGTTGGATTCTACTTATTGCCTCGGTGTTTTCTTCATCTTAAGGTATGTTAATACTAATTCCTAATTGGATTCGTGTTATCAAGGTTATGATAGAAGTATGCTGTCAAGATATGGAGTTCCATTGATAGAATCATCCAAGCATCATCATGTTTTAGAAATTGGGATGTTTATACTTATGAATAAATCATCAGAGGTTATATCCTTCCATATAAGTTGGATTTGTTAGATGTTTTATGGATATAATGATGATATTGGAATCTAACACATCAATCTTGGATCACCCAACTTCACTGAGAATTTCGTATGTTCGCTTTTCTACCCAATACCCTATCACATCAACTAGGCGAGTCAAGTCGGCTGATCGGCGAGGTTGACTTCTGACTCGGCTGATCAGCGAGGATGACTCGGCTGATCAGCTAGGTTGACTCGGCTGATCAGAGAGGTTAACTAGGCTGATCAGCTAGGTTGACTAGGCTGATCAGCGAGGTTGACTTTTGACGTCGGCTGATCAGCGAGGTGACTTTTGGGTCATAACTTCTTCATACGAACTCGGATTCGGATGAATTTTATTTTAAAACGATCGTCTCGAGGTTGACTTTTGACTCGGCTGATCAGAGAGGTTGACTAGGCTGATCAGCTAGGTTGACTAGGCTGATCAGCGAGGTTGACTTTTGACGTCGGCTGATCAGCGAGGTGACTTTTGGGTCATAACTTCTTCATACGAACTCGGATTTGGATGAATTTTTTTTTAAAATGATCGTCTCGACGGGACTCGGCTGATCAGAGGGGTTGACTTTTGACTCGACTGATCAGCGAGGTTGACTTTTGACTCGGCTGATCAGCGATGTTGACTTTTGACTCGGCTGATCAGCGAGGTGACTTTTGACTCGACTGATTAGGTTACATTTTATGAACTTCCGACCGTGATTTGGATTATTAAATGTTAGTACGACTATAAATGAAATCTATATTACTTATTTTGTTAAGGTTCAAGCTTAGCAACGTGATTGATTGAAGGCGACCTTCGAGTGTTTCGTTTTCGTGGAAGTTTTGTTCTTGTCTTCGAATCGAGGCAAGTACCTTATTTGTTTTATGTATTGATGTTGTACATATTGTCGTGCGTGTATGTCGTTGTTGTATGTCCACCTCGTGTTGGTCCGACGGGATCATCGGGGATCTATGCTAGCGTCATACCGGATCATCGGACGGGTTTTTCCACCACGGGTTGGTCCGACGATCATCGTGGGTTCTAGGCAATGGAACGCTGGATCGTCGGAATTACCATGTGTTTGTTATGATATCATGTTGTGATTATCAGATGAGTATGTAACTTATTGAGTTCTCGTAGGAGAAGACTCGTTGGTGTTTTTGTCAATTACGTATTATTATTTTACGTGAGATGTTGAATAATATGTTGTGGTACTTGTACTAGCATCGTTGTGCTAACCCCTTCGTGGGTGAACATTTTGTTTATGTTCGGGATCCAGAGAGCGGAAACAACCACTGGAGCTGCATGACGATGGGGGTGCAGAGTGATGTTCTAGCCGGGTTTACTTGTCTGTTGTTTGTTAGTTATTTCAATAAGTACTCGAGTACGTAGTCGTTTTTGATAAATTTGAATTTGGTGATGTATTAATAATTTCTGTTGAACATTTGTATTTTCAGTATTTGGTCAGAACTGTTGTATCTTAATTCCGTTATTTCCATTCGTTAGTACCTTTTTATGCTTATTCAATTCTTCAGCCTTGTAAATCCTTATGTAAAGGATTTACGGCGCTGTAATATTCCCGAATATATTGGGGGTGTTACATACGGCGTGTAATATTCCCATACGGTTTTGGGGGTGTTACATCAAGAACAAAGAAATCACCCCTCGGGTCCAACGAACCAAAGGTACGAGTATCCAATCCGTAGAACAAGTTCAAAACAACGTTTATACAATAATTAATTGATCAAAAATTGATTGGAATCGAAATAAAAAAAATCCCCAAAATCTTCAAAAACATGGGTTCAAGCCAAAATACCTTGATTCGGAAGAAGAACACGGATTTGATGTTGTTAGTTCACACCAAGAACTCGAATAAGGTGAATTCCCTGAGATAAACTGCCCAAAAATCGCCCACAAATCGCCCTAGATGGAAGGAGGAAGACGAGAGGAGAACAATGAAGTTTTCTCCTCGAAAATATGCTGAAAAAGTGCAGAAAAAGCCCGTGTGCCGTGGCCCGGGTCGAGCGTGCCGCGGCCCGCGGTACAGCCCACTCCAGCACCAAAAAGGCACATGGTGCAGTCTTAGCTATTTCGACCATAACTCCTCCGTACGGATTCCGATTGACTCACCATTTGAACCATTGGAAAGCTAAATTTAGGCTATATAATATTGCAAAGATTCAGAATTTTTGTTGTTTCCAAGAATTTATGATGATTTTACAAAGTCGAACTCATACTTGAAAAAGTCGCTTTAGAACACGGAACTCAATAAAACGACACCGAAACGAACTCGGATGATAAAAAGTGTAGAATTAATCATTCTCGGAATGACCAAATGGTCAGAATAGAATTGCTAAGATGGACTTTTGCCAAAAAAACAAAATTACCAGAAATCGAAATTACGGATATTACATCCGAGAGGTTCGAATGGAATAACGAGAGGCAACAGAGTTTTGAGGAACTGAAAAGGTATTTGACTACAACACTGATGTTAGCCTTGCCTCAAGGGAACAGTGGGTTTTCAGTTTATAGTGATGCTCCAGACCAGGGACTCGGATTTGTTCTCACGCAGCATGATAGGACTATAGCTTTTGCGTTGCGGCAGTTGAAACCGTACGAAATAAATTACCATGCTCACGACCTGGAGTTGGCTGCAATGGTGTTTGCACTGAAGATCTGGCACCACTATCTATACGGTTCTCCGTTCCGGATTTATACCGATCATAAGAGCTTGAAATACATTTTTAGCCAGAACTGAACATGAGACATCGTCGTTGGTTAGAACTAATAAAGGACAACGACTTGGAAATCCTTTATAATCCGGTGAAAGCCAATGTTGTGGCAGACGTATTGAGTTGGAAACCGGTATCACTCCATATGCTTGAGGTTCTCACACCACAAGCGAGGATACGACAAGATCTTATTGAACAGGGAATCGAAGTATGGATTCATCAGGTGCAGGGTCAGTTATGTGCCCTTGAGATTACTTCGTCTTTGGTTGATGATATCAAAGGGGAGCAGAGTAATGACCCGATGATCAGTCAGCTGAAGGCGGATGCCGAAAAAGGGAAAGCCCCTGGCTTTATGGTTCATGAGGACGGCAGTTTGAGGTTTCAAGGGAGGCTCTGCGTTCCGAATGATTTAGACTTGAGACAGAAAATACTTTGAGAAGCTCATGCTACTCCTTACTCTATCCACCCTGGAACGAGTAAGATGTATAAAGTCCTTAAAAAGAATTTCTGGTGGAATAATATAAAAAAGGATGTTATGGAGTTTGTAGCATGGTGTTTGACGTGCCAATAAGTCAAAATTGAGCATCAGGGGCCAGTCGGGCTTTTGAAGCCGCTTCCTATTCCCGAGTGTAAGTGGGAATACATTTCCATGGATTTTATCACCGGGATGCCGAGGACGAAGACCGGAATGAATAGGATTTGGGTGATTATCGATCGATTGACTAAATCGGCGCATTTTCTTGGTATTAAGAATACTTGGGGACCGGAGAGGTTGGCTCTTGTATTCATAGCGGAGATAGTACGGAAACATGGTACGCCTAAGACTATCGTATCTGATCGGGATGGTTGTTTCATCTCACATTTTTGGCAGTCGGTCCATCAGGCTTTGGGTACCGAATTGAGATTGAGTACATCTTTTCATACGCAGTCATATGGTCAGACGGAACGGAAGATTCAGATGTTGGAGGATATGTTGCGGGCTTGTGCCTTAGACTGGAGTAGTGAGTGGGAGTTACATCTGCCGTTGATCGAGTTTACTTACAGTAATAGTTGGCACACATCGATCAAAATGGCACCTTACGAAGCATTATATGGTAGACGGTGTAGGTCTCCGCTTTGTTTGGATGAGGCCTCGAAGCAAGTGGGAACGGAGCCAGACATGTTGATGAAAACTAGAGAGAAGATCTCTATCATTCGAGACTGATGGACAAATTATAAACTCGCAAGTGTACGAATCACTTTTGTAGGAAGCGGCAAGTAACTCCGAGGTCGATCTCTCGAGGAATTGGAAACGGTTTAAAGTTTGATAATGTTCGGCAAATAGTCCAATGAACAAAAGTAAAATAAATTAAAATACATCATTGGTTTGATAGGATTACAATTACTAATGCATAAAATTAAAATAAACTAAGCGTTACAAACACCAATTGAATAGTCGGATAATTGAGAGATTACAATAATGAGAATGATATGGGAATTTAGAATCACCGACACACACGTAATCAATTATTAGTTCCGATACACAAAGAATTAAGGTTTGGAATTATTGATTGCTCACGATTAAAAGAAATCCGTTTGATGGCGGTAATTCTAAAATCACGATTGTTCTTAACGAAAATAAGAGACACTTCTTTGATGGGGACGAATCTCTACTAACAATTGACTAGCTAATACCTTTGATGGGGTAATTCGCTAAAAGATCACGGAAAAAGGTTTTAGAACATTCACAATCGCTACTATCGGGTCGTTTGATGGCGAACACCGACAAAAACCCTCGATTTGAATAATAATAACAACTAAGAAAAAGGTTTGATGATCTAAATCAAAAGTTCTTATACGAAGAACAAACAAGGAGGAACAATCCCAAACTTTTACCCGTAGAATCAATAGGAACTAAAAATCGATAACATGTGTGTGGCTCAATCTAAAAACCCATATTAAATGTTTAGCTACTCATGATTATTTCAACAATAATAATCGAAATTGTAAAACAAAACATGGTAGAAACTTCCCTTGTAAAAGCCGAAATTGAATTCCCGGTGAAGGTTTGATGATCTTGCTTCAAAAACTCATGACAATTGATACAAGGAAATGTAATATCTCACAAATGTATTTTTCACCCCAAGAACATACAATGAATATGATGAAACAATCTCCCTTTTTCCTCACTTTTTGGTGTTTGTCTCCCTAAATCTTGTATTTTTCACACCAAAACATCTCAAATAAGATTTGAATATCTTCCTTAGGGTCTCCACATCTTTTTTTATAGCTAAAAAATCAAGAAAAGGGCTCAAAATTGTGCAAAAATGTCAAAGAAAATGACTTGCACCGAAAAGTGACACGGCCCGTGTCCTGGGACACGGCCGTGTCGTACTACCCTGAAAAGAAGAAAAAGTGTACTGTCCACGGACCCGGCCGTGTCCCATGACACGGCCGTGTTGTACTGTGCAAGAAATGCAAAGGAGGCTGGATCGTGACTCGGTCATGTCGTATGACACGACCGTGTTGTACTCTTCCGCAAAATGTAATTCTCACTGGAACGAGACCCGGCCGTGTCTTGTCACACGGCCGAGTTGCCTGATGCGGCCCGAGTTGTTTTCTACTGTTTTGATTCCGGTTTTTGGTCTTCTTCGGCTTGATACTTAGTTCTTGTATCAATACACCTTGGAATTTAGCATATGATATACCGTTTCGAAGCTAATTTCACGAGGAATGTATATCAAAGGAGAACACATCTCAATTCGGAGTGGTGATTCTGGAATTTAGAAGATACGACCGATATTGCTTCAATCTTTTATCGTTTTGGGCCCCGTTTTAGCTCTTGATCATCATAAACTCCAATATTAGCTATGAAAGCGCATATTTCACCACAATCTTCGCTTGGTTACCTATAAATTAAAAACACAACATACCATGCATAAAAGAGAACAAACATACTAAAAAGCAACAAAAACACGACTAAATGGAACAGAATGAGTCGATCAAGAATCGACTCATCAAATCCCCCCAAACTTGAACTTTGATCGTCCCGAGCAATGCACTTTAAAATAACCACTCTCAAAGGGGAACTCAACTGTCAAAATACCTCAAAGGACCTCTTCGAAAATTTCATCAATACGCACAAGTAAAATAAGTCGAGTTCTATAAAGTTTTCAAACCTCCGGGGTGCTTCCTTAACATCATAGTCAATACTTGGCAAATATAAACCTCACCGGTCAAATGTATTCACTCACTCTCAAAGTGATAGGGATAAATATATGCTCGGAACTCATTCAATGAAATAAGGAACCCCATAGGCTTGCCAATCGTTTTCATCTCTACCACTGTTTTGTGTATGCAAAATTTTCGTGAATCAAAAAGGGGTTTGCTCGGCTTGTAATATAGCCTTGGGTCGGGGTGGGATAAATATTTCTAAAGTGACTTGACTTGAGCAATTTTAGAACTAAATCACCATAGTTGCTTTAGAAGCTCAAGATTTTTGAAGTTTGCTTCTTTCATCCCCTTAATTATGAACCACTTGCAACAAACACTATTGAAAGTGAAAAACGCAGCGTTAAACCCTCCTTATTGCTCCGATTTTTTTTTGGCTTGGGGTGTTTTAGGATCCGTTTTACGCGAATGTAAACGATGGGTCACATGAATACACCCGATTACTAGGATCAAAACATACACAACTGCTTTCAAGCATACTCATATCTAAGGTAACCGTTTTACGCGAATATAAACATGGGTCACATGAATACACCCGGTTACTAAGTTCCCAAAAATAGCGGAGTAATTATTTTCACCATTTCAACACTCCCAACAATATGTATATCACCCAATGTCACCAAAATCTTTGCATCCTCATCAAAAATAATTTCTAATCGCTCAAGTATGGATCGAAGGATTATAGCAATGGAAAGCTCGATATGTGGTTTAACAATGAAATAGACAATGACCTCAATTGGGTTTATTTAAGGAATGATCAAATGTCGGGTTGGTCAAAATCGAAGGGTTAAGATCAAAGGCCCCAAAAATCATTTTCACTCAATTGCACATATACACTAGTAGTTTTGAACAAGATACCAAGGCAAGTTCTAGAGTCTTAAATCGAGAATGAAACACTCGACAATGAAACTTGCATTTTTGAAAATGCACGAAGGCGCGATAGCTCACAAGTAGGTTTGTTCATACCTCCAAGATATTTAAACTACTTATTCAATTTCACACCCGTTTCGATTATCAACAATTTTTCCTCTTCAAATTATCCTTGATTTGTATATCAAAACAACGAAATAAATCTCGAGGCATTCCAAGAAGAGAGTTCATACTTAAAAGTGTTTATCAAATTTGCAAAATGCTCAAAACACACCAAATGTAAATAAAAACACACCACAAAGAAGTCTACTGACAAAAATAACCAAAAATAAACAAACAAGCATAATAGTAAATAAAAACAAGAGTAACGAAGTATTTATTGACCAATCCCCCCAAATTTGAATTAAAGAATATACGAACGAAGGGGGTATAGTATTTAAATAAAAGAATTTCATTGGTCAAGAAATACTTACGGCCAGTTTTACTAGTGGGGCGGAGAGAAGTGGCCTTGCTGGACATGCCACCCGTGCATTTGTCTCATAAGAGACAATATCTCGTGTCGCTCCTATCTAGCCTCCTCTAGCCTCTATCTAGTCTCCTCTCGAAAGGCAACGAACTCCTCCCTTATTGTTGGGCGCGAGGGGGCATGTCCAATTTCGGCCCGCCTTGATGTCTTGGGCCGATCTCTGGGGCTTTGTTCTTCTTCTTCGTTCTCCTCTTCTTCCTCTTCATCCGGGCCTCTTTCATAAGCCTCCTCCTCTTCCATCCTCTCGGCTCTATCTTCATCCATAATGCGCTGAGATCGAACATTTGGGTCGAGAGGGCTGTGACCTGGGGGAGCCAATCCAGCTGCCATCCGTGCTCGTCGGTGTGCTTCCGTAGCCATTTGCAGATTTCCCATGTCCCGAATATTAAATTATGGTCGTCAAAGGCATATTCGGGAGAAGAAAGTGGTCATTGTCGGTCTGGAGAAAGACTGTGCGCGATTCATAATCCAGGATGTTCATTACTTTCATCACGGAGATAGAGAGTAGCTTGTTTCCTGGAAGGGGAGTCCTCTGAGCTAAGAAAATCTCGAAGTGAAGTGCGATAGGGGTAATCAAACCCCTATCCATATCGCCCTTTTGGCTTTGTCGCGACATCCTCAAAATGTTCCGCTATCATAGCCCCAGTTGCTGGAATTGAGTTATCTAGCATGTGAGTCAGGATGTATAACTCTCGCAGTGAAATAGGCCTGGTTTCCTTTCGGCAATATATAGTATTCGCAATCACCTTGTGTAGATATCGGAGTATTGGATTGCAATTATTTGATCCTTTAGACGATCTCGCAACATAATACCTTGCCTCGCTCCCCGGGTATTCCACCATCGCTCTCCAATAGGTTTCACATGCGAACCGGTTTATTGGGTAATGTCCGTTGTGTCTCGCATGATAAATATCTTCCAGCTGGACGATGGTTAGTCTCTCTTCATTATTATTAATCCGGAATGTCATTTCGGTTGGTTCACGAGTCACCAGATCTCTTATGACAGTAAGAGTGCTGAGAAACTCCATCGCGAGACACCTATAAGTTGGCCAATGTTGCGTCATCATCCAGGCCCAATTCACTCTTTCTAAGAATTTTATCACGTCTTCTCTTATTCCCATTACGTTCATACATTCAACATCGGGCCATCGCGTAAGGAGCATCTTTTTCTGGCCCAGCATCTCCCACCTAGCATTTTGTGATTCAAGGAGATCAATTCCATAAGAATCTGGAGTTTTGACAGCCCTTTGGATCGCCATTCGTGCCGGATGCACTTGTTCTCCGCCGTTCCTACCCCTTCCCCGCTGAGACTTTCCTCGTCCACGTCCTCGAGCCATTTCTGCAAATTTTTTTTTTCAATTTAGCATTTATCTAAGGACTTAATAACGTATTCCTCCCCCAAACTTATAGCAAACAATGAAATACCCCCCAATATAACCATTTTTGATCAAAACAACTCCCAAGCAAAATTTATCGTTTGAATTCATCATCTTCATCATGGAAAATATCCCTTAACTACAAGAATTTCCAATCGAGAAATTTAATCATCAAGCATGGAGAATTATCGAAAATCCCCAATTTCATCACCTTCAATTTATTCAAGAACCCTAGATAATCAAGGACTAGTGATTCTAATCATCATAGCATGTTCATAACCAAGAATAATCATCAAAAACATGAGAAACATACCTTGATCTCGGAGATATTGAAGAGAGAAAAAAAATTAAAAACCAGTCCCAATTCGTCCGATTTGCCCCATTGAAGAGTGAAATTGGTTGAAAAATGATGATTATGTAATTGATTCTTGTATCTCCCCTTGATTTTGCACAAAATTCCTTTGAAAATGAAGAGAAAAATTAATAGGATTGATGCTAGGGTTCGGAGGGGGAGGAAAAATAAAAACTGGAGAAGATGGAAATGGGGATTCGGCCGTGTTTCCCCTTATAAAGGCCCGACTGACACGTCCGTGTTGTCTCTGACACGGCCATGTCGAACTGTTCAAAATAAGCAAAAACCCACTGTCTCACCGACTCGGCCATGTCTTATGACACGGTCGTGTCATTCTATCCTGGAAAAACAAAATCTCACTGTTTTGACACTCGGCCGTGTCCTGCGACACGGTCGTGTCATACTATCCTGGAAAAACAAAATCTCACTGTTTTGAGACTCGGCCGTGTCCTGTGACACGGCCGTGTCATACTAGCCCAGAATATCAAATTCCCTCTGTTTTGAGACTCGGCCGTGTCAGATGCAACTCAACCGTGTCCAACCTGCCCAGATTGTTAGTTTCTGATAACACACTCATTTCCTGCATTTTTAACACCCACAGTTGAACCAGTCAGTTTTGAATCGAGTAAAAACAAATAAGGAAAATAAATTCGAAAAACAAAAGATGAAAAATCTAACTAAACCGTTGGGTTGCCTCCCAAGTAGCGCTTTTTTATAGTCATTAGCTCGAATTCTTCCCGTCTTGCTCAAGCTTCAACATCGTGCACTTCTATGTACTCAAACACATTGATTTCTTCGATTCGTCCGAAATACGGCTTCACTCTATGCCCGTTTACCTTAAATTGCTCGTTCTTCCATGGATCAACAAGTTCTACCGCTCCGTGTGGCCATACTTGAACGACCTTGAACGGTCCGCCCCATCGCGATACCAATTTTCCGAGCATGAGCTTAAGACGGGAGTTATGTAACAAAACATCCATCCCAGGTTCGAGAGATTTACGAACGATACGCTTATAATGATACCATTTCGTCCGTTATTTATAGAGCTTAGCATTTTCGTACGCCTCATATCGCATCTCATCTAGCTCATTTAAATGTAAAAGTCGTTCCTCGCCCGCCTTTTCTTGATCTAAATTGAGCGCTTTGATTGCCCAGTATGCCTTGTGTTCTAACTCAACGGGTAGGTGACATGCTTTCCCAAATACTAGGCGATACGGGCTCATTCCAATTGGAGTTTTGTAGGCCGTGCGATATGCCCATAAAGCATCGTTCAACTTCAATGCCCAGTCCTTCCTTGTCGGTTTCACCGTCTTTTCGAGTACTGCCTTTATTTGTCTATTGTTCACTTCGACTTGCCCGGAAGTTTGTGGATGGTAAGCCGTTGCGACCTTATGCATCACATTATACTTCTTAAGCAAGCCTGCAAGTTGTTTATTGCAAAAATGCGTGCCTCTATCGCTAATTACAGCTCTAGGCGTCCCGAACCTGCAGAAAATCACATCTCTAAAAAAATTGCAAACTACATTAGCATCGTTAGTTCGGGTTGGGATTGCTTACACCCACTTAGAGACGTAGTCCACATCAACTAAAATATATTCAAAGCCAAGGGAAAGTGGAAAAGGACCAATAAAATCAACTCCCCAAACATCGAAAAGGTCCACAACAAGATTGTTTGTCAACGACATCTCATTCCTTTTGCTTATGTTCCCCGTTCGTTGACAATGATCACAACTCTTGCAATGGGAATAGGCATCCTTAAATAATGTTGGCCAGTAGAATCCCGATTGAAGGACCTTCTGCACCATTTTCTTTGCGCTAAAATGTCCCCCACCGTGCAACTCATGGCAAAATGACAATATGCTTTCGTGCTCTTCCTCCGGGACGCAACGTCGGAATATCTGATCAGGCCACAACCTTAATAAGTAGGGCTCATCCAAAAAGTAATGCCTGCACATGGAAACAAACCTCTTCTTCCCTTGATAGGTCAAGTCGGGCTGCAAAACACCACTGACAATGTAATTGACAATATCAGCATACCAAGGTGTCTTTGTTACATCGAATAATTGCTCGTCAGGGAAAGTTTCAACAATCGGCAAAGAATTATCGAGCTTAAAATTATCTCCCTCGGTTAATCTAGATAGATGGTCGGCAACTACGTTTTCCGAACCCTTTTTATCCTTAAACTCCAAATCAAATCCTTGCAGCAAAAGATCCCACCGAATTAATCTTGGCTTTGCATCAGATTTTTTTAATAAATATTTCAATGCGGCGTGATCCGTATGCACAATTACTTTTGAGCCAACCAAGTAGGATCGAAATTTGTCTAAAGAAAACACAACGGCTAAAAATTCTTTTTCAGTGGTGGTGTAATAAGCCTGAGCTTCATCGAGCATTTTGCTAGCATAATAAATTACATGGAAAAATTTATTCACTCTTTGCCCCAAAACGGCACCAATAGCAAAGTTGGACGCATCGCATATAATTTCAAATGGGAGAGACCAATCGGGAGCAACAACAATAGGTGTGGAAGTTAACTTTTCTTTCAAGGCATTGAAACCGACTAAACATTCCTCGGTAAAATCAAAATTGGCATCCTTACATAAAAGGTTACTTAAAGGGCGGGCAATTTATGAAAAATCTTTAATGAAACGCCTATAAAACCCGGCATGCCCTAAAAAGCTTCGAACCTCTTTGACACATGAAGGCGGAGGTAATTTAACAATTAAATCAACTTTAGCCTTATCAATCTCCATTCCTTTATTGGAAACCACATGACCCAGAACAAGACCTTGTTTTACCATAAAATGACTCTTTTCCCAACTAAGTGTAAGATTACACTCAATACATCGTTCTAGCACAATAGTCAAATTATTTAAGCAATAATCAAAAGTGGTTCCAAACACAGAAAAGTCGTCCATGAATATCTCGATAGATTTTTCTAACAAGTCGGAGAATATGGAAAGCACTCACCTTTGAAAAGTAGCGGGAGCATTGCAAAGACCAAACGGCATCCTCCTAAAGGCAAAAGTGCCAAAAGGGCAACTGAAAGTGGTCTTCTATTGATCCTCCGGAGCAATGGGAATCTGATAGAAACCTGGAAGACCATATAGAAAACAGTAATAATCATGCCCAGCTAAACGTTCCAACATTTGATCAATGAAAGGAAGGGGAAAATGATCCTTTTTTGTTACGGCATTTAATTTCCGATAATCAATGCACATTCTCCAACCGGTTACTGTTCTAGTGGGCACCCATTCATTTTTATCATTACGAACCACCGTAATTCCAGATTTCTTAGGCACTACATGCACAGGAATCACCCACTTACTGTCGGATATTGGGTAGATGACTCTAACATCTAGCAATTTCAAAACTTCCTTTTTCACAACATCCTGCATGTTCGGATTCAAACGCCTTTGAGGTTGCCTAACAGGTTTAACATTATCCTCAAGAATTATTTTATGCATGCACCTGACAGGACTTATCCCCTTGATATCGGAAATACTCCACCCAATTTCTTCCTTTAATTTAGTCAAAACTTCTACTAATTTGTTTTCTTGCAAGGGAGTTGATTCGGAAGAGATAATTACAGGGTAAGTGTCACTTTTGTCTAAGAAAACATATTTATGTGCCAGAAGTTCTTTCAATTCAAGTTGGGGTGGGGTGATTTCAACGGGCTCCTCAAAATTTAATTCCAATGGTATCTTAAGACGGTCAACTTCATCAATGGTTTCGGAATTATCTAACAATACAACATATTCTTCAATTTCTAAATTATTCAGCCCATATCATGCTCAACGGTTAGAGCATCAGGCAACGTGTCCCCTACATCATCATGCAAATATGTATCATTAACCAAAGAATCAACACAATCAACAAAATTCACATCATGGGCAGCATAAATATGAGAAGGGATATGAGATGAACCGAACACGTCGATTTCCACAATTTCGCCCAAGACGGTCATGGTGACCTTTCCTTCATCAACATCGACGATTGTTTTTGTTGTACGCATGAATGGCCGTCCTATAAGTATTGTCCCCTCATTTTCGCTTGTTCCGAAATTGCTCATCTCCAAGATAACAAAATCGGCCGGAATCACCAACTTGTCCACTTGCACTAATAGGTCTTCAATGACTCCCTTGGGGTATTTCACCAACCTATCTGCCATTTGAAGAGTCATTCTTGTTGGTTTTATTCCCCCGAGTCCAATACTCAAATAGGTCGAGTATGGCATGAGATTCACACTTGCTCCCAAATCTAACATCCCACGAGCAACTTTCTTATCTCCCATAGTGATGTCGATCATAAAACTTCTGGGATCGCCTTTCTTTTGACCCCTTGCTTCTACCTCATAGAGCACCACTTTCTCGTTCCCATTGTATCTTCTTTTATTGGAGGTCAACTCTTTGAAAAATTTTGTATAAGCGGGAATGTTCTTCACAACATCCATTTAGAGTTATCCCATATGGATGAAAGTGTAGAGTTTCCCATATGGATGAAAGTGTAGAGTTATCCATTTAGACTAACATGTTGAGATGGTCCGATTTCATCCATATAGATTAATTCTAATATTAAGAAAGTGGAAACTTTTATTTTTGATTTAAATGCTCTTATAGCATGTTTACCTTTGATACAAGCTTCACACATGTGATCTTTTCTAAAACCTATTTTTGGTAAACCATGAGCAACATCATGTTTTACAATTTTGAAAGTAATGGAAGTGAAGCATGTCCCATTTTGTGATGCCAAATGATTGCATTTTCATTTTAAGATATTTGATATTTTTCATGGAAGAAAGATTCATATTATATCTACAATATAGGTACTTGTTCGCTATTTATTTGTTATCCGCAAGTGTACGGAGTAGATGTAGAAAGTGGCGAGCAAGGTTGTGTTTCATAGAGACAAATTATTTCTATTGTATCCAGTACTATATTGTAGTAATGATAATTTTATATGATGAAAAATGTAGATTAGAAGACTAGTTTTTCCTTATTTGCTAGGATTGATGGGATTTGATTTGTGTTTATTGTTCTACTTGTCTTCCTAAAATATCGCAAAACTTATTTTAAAATCCATCTTGAGATGCAGTTAAAACGTAGATTAAATAACCTATGATGATGTCTCCATTTACCATAAATTATCTAACTCCAAAAAGTGCAAATGATCAAAAGTCATCACAATCAATCTCTCGATTTCGTAATCAATTATGTCTATTAATCGAGACCTATTGTTGAACTCGTCTCTTGAATTATGAATAATAATGTTAAACATGTAAAAATATTGATTAAATGGCTAGACATGAACTAAAACCAACTAATTGAAAAAGAAATTCAAGTACATAATAATTTAAATAGTATATCCTAAAAATCCATCACAAACAATATACTTCAATGTCCGAAGTCTAACAAGTTTAGCCGGACATGGTGAAAAAAGAAGAATAAATCAAGCTCATGTTCAACATGTTTCAACTAAAGACAATAAGAAAAGAAAGAAAGAATGGAAACAGATCTCGGATGATGATCTCTCGATCTTGTTTCAATCCTTGCACTTGATCCCCATTCATGCCTTCGGTTCCCTCTTGATGGTGTTTTCAGTCTCTTAAATCCTTCTTAGACTTGACAATCCCGAAATATGTCCTTTGGGGTCTCTTTATAGTCACCAAATAGAGTCCATGACTGTTAAATTGCTCCAGAATCGTCAAAATATAGGAATCAGCCTCACATAGTGACACGACCATGTCAAATGAGACGAGCCGTGACAAACCGCCCCAGAAACATCAATTTCATATATAACATAACACGACAAAGGCCACGACCATGTCACGTGACTCGGTCGTTGTATGACATGACCTACACAGTGTCGCCCTGTCCGACTCTGTTTTTCAGTCTTTTTCAGCTTGTTCTCTTGTCTGAGCATCGCCTAATATTTTTTTTTTGTGTCACACCCCGATATATTCAGGATTATTACAGCGCCGTAAACCCTTTATATAAAGATTTACTAGGCTGAGAATCTAAAAACAACATTTATAAAGTACCACAAGCGGAATTATTATTACAAACTGGGTTTTTTTGAGAATAAAAGATAAACACCGAATAGAAATTTATCAATACATGACCAATCAAATCAACACAAAAAGAACAATGTACTCGAGTACTTATTCCATCATGACACAACTGAAAGGACTTTCCAAACCGTTAACATCACTTTGCACCCTCGTCATCATGCTGTTCTTGTGGTTGTTTTCCAGCTCTCCTGGATCCTGAACCTAAAACACATGTCCACCCCCGAAGGGGTTAGCATAATGATGCTAGTACAAGTACGATAATTATTCAACAACAGATTATTTGACAATTGAGGAAGAATAACAATGACGACAACAAGCCTCTCCTACGACAAGACTAACAATGCATTTCACAACAAAACAATCACAACATACATATGGTAATCCGATGATCCAACATTTGTAATATCCGTGTTTTCTATTTTTGGTAATTTCTATTTTTGGTGTATGTTAGTTTCGGACAACTCGCTTGACACCGTTTTGGAATTCTGAATTTATTTTGTTCTTGGAGTTTCTCCGTTTGGACGAGTTTCGATGATGTTTTTGAGTATTTTCGTCTTGAGTTATATTTTATCGCATGTGTATTCGATTCTCGTAAAACTCATTCGATTTCGTCATTTTCTTATTTCCATGAGTTCGTATGGTTGAGTGGAGCATGTTGTGAGTTTCGGATTGTTAATCCGACGTTATATCGTGATTTTCGGATGTTTGGGCCGTTTCGTAATTTCTTATAAGTTTAGGGAATTTGTTCCATGTTTGATTTTGGTTGTGTACCTCCGACCGTTTCGGGTTATTGGATATTATTTTTCGTTACATGTAATTTTCTCAGACCGTTGGGTCGGCTTATCGTATTTTGGTTTGTCGTCTTTTTCCGTCTTGGTAGCGTCGTCTTGTGTCAAGAGGCTGTCCGGCCTGACCTGTGCAAAACGGCGCAAGACCCGCGACATTCTGCGCCGTGTCTGTGCGCCGTGTTCCCCGCTGCCTTGCGAAACGGCGCAAGACCCGTGGCATTTTGCGCCGTGTCTGTGCGCCGTGTCGCACAGGGGTCGCCCGCTGACCTGCAATACGGCGTTGAACACGGCGCTATTTGGACCGTTTGTTGCGCTGTGTTCTGTCCAGTATATAAAGGACAGACGGGTGTTTTAACCCATTTCTTCCTTTTTCTCCTGTTTCTCCCTCAGATATTACCTTCCATCATCTTATAACTCGGAATTGGACATTCTAACACGAATCAATCATCTTCCTTCCACCATTCCATCGTTGAATTGAGGTAATTGGACATTATACCTAATTTTAGGGTTCTTGGTTTTTATTCGTTTTTCCTTTCGTTTTTGCTTCGATTGGTGATGAATTATAGTTGGGTAATCGTGGTGTTATGTTTTCCTAGAACTTTAGCGGATCAATTCCCAAGTTTTTCCCTTCGTTGATCGAATTGGAACTTTATTCCTTCATAATGTTTGGCGTATTGTCCCTTAGGGTAGAACGCCGATTAATTCGTGATTTCTCAGTGGAATTGTAGTTAATTGAGTCTTTATTGATGTTAGGATCAGATTTGTGAAGATTGTTCGGACCGAAACCTTTCCTTTCGCCGTTTCCTTCGCATCATGTCATCCAAGGCAAGTACATGTATTATATTTCATTATGTGTGTACGGTTTTGATGCGAATGATGTAAACTGTATTATTGAATGAATGTGATTGTTACTCTTCCACCTGGGGATGGCATGTGGCCTCTGGGGGCCGATACTAATGGGTACGGCCACGGAAGTGGACTTGGGTGCGTGTGTTGATGTTCTTCCACCTCGGGACGGTTCGACGGGACCTCTGGGGGCCGATACTAATGGGTACGGCCGCGAAAGTGGTTTCTCACCTGGGGACGGTTCGACGGGACCTCTGGGGGCCGATACTAATGGGTACGGTCGCGAGTTACCAAGTGTGGATATTTGTGATGTGGAAAACTTGATGATATACTGTTTTGATGCGAATGTGATATTCCGGAATATTGATTTTCAAAATGATTTTCCTAATGGTTTGTTTGCGTTGAATCGCGTATGTATATAATGTTGTGTAATTGTGTACTTGCACTAGCTATTCGAATGCTAACCCCTTAAATGGGGAAAATGCGTCTTATGCATTTCAGGTACTGGTCGAGCTGAGGAGCTGGCACAGGATGCGCACGCAAAGGATGGACTGGCATGATGATGAGGCTCGGGTCCATTTTATTTTTCTTTATTGGTTAAAGTCCCCTGTGTGGGCAATGGATTTACTGTAGTTACTTTTTTCGTTACTGGATTAAAATGTTTTGGCCGAGGCCACGACCCTATTTTACTTGATGATTGTGTCTTATGGGATTTCATATTCAGTTGGTGTGTTATGTGTTAGCCTGGTAGACCTCATGAAGGTTCTACGGCGTGTAATGTCCCATTTGTGATTTGGGGTGTTACATTTATGGTATCAGAGACTTAGGTTTTGAATGCCTAGGCTGTCGGTTAATATTGGGTCTGTCAGTTGCGTCGTTAGAGTCAGTCGTTGAGCCTAAAATCATCATGCTACAGTCTTTTCGTGCGATCCGTGGCTGTAAGTCTCCTCGAACTCTTATACTTCTAGAATTCATTTTCTTGCTTTGTTCGGAATTGAGAATTGTGATACCAACCTTGTAGATTGTGAATCTTTCTGATCTTGTTCTTTTCATATTTTCTTCAGTATGTTGAGAGGTCGTGGTAGACCAGCTAGGGGACGCGGTCGAGGCCGTGGTCAGGGTGCTAATAATGAAGAGGGCTCATTTTCTCAGTCCTCTGCGGACTCAGCCTCTCATTCAGTGCCGTCGGGTAATAATGCCGACGCCGGGGCTATTGCCGTACTTCAGCAGTTAGTGGCCCAGCTTGCTCAGATAGCTCAGGGTGGCCGCCAAAATCCGCCCCCGACACCTGAAGAAGAAGCTAGTAAGTGGCTTCAGACGGTGATTAAGATGCACCCTCCTCGTTTCTTCGGATCTTCTGACTCCCTCGGTTGGGAGAATTGGCTCTTTCTGGTGTCCAGGACCTTTGATGCCGTAGCTTGTCCCGAAGACAGGAGGGTACATATTGCCCAGTACCTCCTGGATAAGGAAGCTATGGAGTGGTGGGAGGCCGTGGCGCCTAGAGACCGTCGAGCCACTTGGGAGGAATTCAGGGCTGCTATGGAAGCAGAATATTGTCCGCCGCCAGTCAAAGAACGCAATATTGTGGAGTTCTTCACTGCCACACCCCAGGATGTGCCGATTTCTCAGGCCATTATCTCTTACAATCAGCAGTTGGGTTTCGTGAAAGATCAGGTGAGGACTGAGGCTGACAAAATCCGTTACTTCAATATGCGCATGAAGCTGTATATCAGGCAGAGTATGGCACCGCTCATGTGTGCCACTTTGAAGGAATACCAGGATCGCGCTCTAGCGATCGAGATGGATGCCCCGGAATCAGAGTCGGTTTCGGAAGCTAAGAAGCAGAAGACTACTGGCAGATTCTCGGCCGGTAAGGGTGGTCAGTTTTTGAGGTCTCGGTCTGCTCCTACATCTGGGAAGAGGCCGTTTCATCAGGCCGGTGGATCTCAGGGTAACCGTTCGGTCTAGTCTGTTGCATCTGGAGGGAGAGTTTGTTTTAATTGTAGTCAGCCCGAGCACGTGATGAAGGATTGCCCATTTCCGTTAGTTACCTGCTTTACTTGCGGACAGACCGGGCATCGGGCAGCTCATTGTGAGAGGGCCACTAGGGCCGCTAGAGTTCCAACTACCACAGCCGATCAGAGGGAGCACAGCACCCCAGCTACTCATGTTCCGCAGAGTTCGGGCCGTGATAGGGGTTGGGGTCAGCCGGATCGCCGTATAGCATCGAGTTCGGGTTCAGTTCACCCCCGATTGTATCAGATGAGGCGTACATAGGAGGCAGACGTTCCGGTGGCGTCAGGTACCACTCAGATCCTTACTCATCCAGTTTCAGTGCTTTTTGATTCGGGTGCTACCCATTCCTTTATTGCTTCGGATTGTGTGAGTCGTATTGGCTTTGACTGCTTGTTTGAGTGTGAACCGTTTGCAGTGGGTACACTCACTGGGGATCATATGGTTGGGGACCGGGAAGTTAGGGATTTCCCAATGAGGATCGAGAGCCGGGATTGGCCCTCGAATCTTATTGTTATAGACCTTAAGGGTGAGGATTTGATCCCCGGGGACGATTGGTTGGATTGTCACGGTGCTATCATGAACTATCAGACTCGTACCATCTCGATAGTGGCCGAGGACGGCACCGAGCATACTCTCGTCGATTGTAAGCTGGGTAGATCGGGGAGTGTGATTAGCACCTTGAAGGCGATGAAACTTCTGAACCAGGGTTGTGTCGGCTACTGGTGTTATGCTCTGAAGGCGGAAGAGGGTGGAGTTGATTTGTCGTCAATTCCAGTTGTTAGTGAATATCCCGATGTATTTCCGGATGACTTGCCGGGATTACCACCACAGCGAGAGGTGGAGTTTCCTATTGATCTAAAGCCGAATGCGGCCCTTATTTCTCGAGCGCCGTACCGTATGGCACCATCGGAGATGTTAGAGTCGAAGAATCAGTTGGGAGAGTTGTTAGATAAAGGGTATATTCGACCGAGTGCATCGCCTTGGGGTGCGCCTGTACTTTTTGTTAAGAAGAAGGATGGATCGCTTTGTTTATGCATCGACTATCGAGAATTAAACAAGTTAACCATAAAAAATAAATACCCTTTGCCCCGGATTGATGACTTGTTTGATCAGCTTCAGGGGACGACAGTCTTTTCGAAGATTGACTTGCGATCGGGCTACTACCAGTTGAGGATTCGGGACAGCGATATACCGAAAGCTGCCTTTCGGACGAGATATGGCCATTAAGAGTTTGTGGTTATGCCTTTCGGGCTAACCAATGCCCCAGCAGTGTTCATGCAGTTGATGAACAAAGTTTTTATTGAGTATCTGGACAAATTCGTAGTCATCTTTGTCGATGACATTCGTATCTATTCACGGAGTCGGGAGGAGCACGCCTTACATCTCCAGATTGTATTAGACATTTTGAGAGCTGAGAAGTTGTATGCGAAGTTCTCTAAGTGTGAGTTTTGGCTCGAGGAAGTGATATTCCTCGGGCATGTGATTTCAGCAGAGGGAGTTCGGGTAGACCCGCAGAAAATAGAGGCAGTGATGGCTTTGGAGCTGCCTAAGAATGTGAAGGAGGTGAGGAGTTTTCTGGGTCTTGCCGGCTATTACCGTAGATTTGTTGAGAGATTTTCTAAGATTGCTAGACCGCTCACTCAGTTGCTCCAGAAGACTCAGAAATTCGAGTGGACCGCAGACAGACAGGGTAGTTTTGACGAGTTGAAGAGACGACTAACTACCGCACCCGTGTTGGCATTGCCTTAGGGGAACGAAGATTTCGTGGTATATAGTGATGCTTCGGGCCTCGGGCTCGGATGTGTTTTGATGCAGAGAGATAGGGTTATTGCTTATGCGTCTCACCAGTTGAAACCCTATGAGGTGAATTACCCCACGCACGACTTGGAGTTAGCTGCGGTTGTTTTCGCCTTAAAGATCTGGAGGCATTATCTCTATGGTTCATCGTGTAAGATATTTATGGATCACAAGAGTTTGAAGTATATCTTCAGTCAGAAAGATTTGAATATGAGACATCATAAGTGGTTGGAGCTAATTAAAGATTACGACATCGAGATACTTTATCATCCGGGTAAGGCTAACGTAGTGGCTGATGCGTTGAGCCGAAATCTGATGGCGTTACAGATGTTAGAGGTACTTACACCACAGAGTAGGATCCAGTGAGATTTTATTTGTCAGAATATCGAGGTTTGGGTTCAGAGAGTTCAGGGTCAGTTATGTGCATTGGAGATCACTTCGTCCTTGACTGATGATATCAAGGCGAAACAGTATGATGATCCGTTTTTTGGTCCAGTTGAGGGAGGATGTGAGGAAAGGGAAACCCCTGGATTTGTGGTTCAAGATGATGGAGTTTTGAGATTTTGCGGCAGACTATGTGTACCGAGTGTTATTGAGCTGAGACAAAAGATCTTGAGTGAAGCTCATACCACACCTTACTCCATACATCCTGGTACGAGCAAAATGTACAAGGATGTGAGGAGTAACTACTGGTGGAGTAATTTGAAGACAGACGTTAGCGAGTTTGTGTCGAGGTGTTTGACCTGTCAGCAAGTTAAGATCGAGCATCAGCGACCCGCGGGGCTTTTGCGACCACTTCCTATCCCAGAGTGGAAATGGGAGGATATTTCTATGGATTTCATTACCAGTATGCCTAGGACTCAGACTGGAATGAACATGATTTGGGTCGTTGTCGATCGACTAACCAAATCAGCTCATTTTCTGGGTATTAAGGACAATTGGAGCCCAGAAAGACTAGCGCGAGTGTTCATTGCAGAGATCGTGAGGTTGCATGGGACTCCCAAGAGTATTGTTTCAGATCTAGATAGTCGCTTCATATCACACTTTTGGCAGGCCGTTCATCGGGCTTTGGGGACTGAGTTGAGACTCAGTACATCCTACCACCCTCAGACAGACGGACAGTCTGAGAGGACGATACAGACGCTGGAGGATATGTTGCGAACCTGTGCTTTAGATTAGAAGGATGATAGGGAGTCGCACTTGCCATTGATCGAATTCACGTACAACAATAGTTGGCACGCCTCGATCAAAATGGCACCATTTGAGGCATTGTATGGTAGGATGTGCATATCGCCGTTATGTTGGGATGATGCATCCGAGCTAATTGGCACTGAGCCCGATATGGTAGTTGAGACGAGAGAGAAGATTGCTCTAATTCGCGATAGGTTGTTGACGGCCCAGAGTCGATAGAAGTCTTATGCCGATACACGTCGCCGGCCGTTGGAGTTTGAGGTGGGAGACCATGAGTTGCTTAAGGTGTCGCTGACACGTGGAGTTTACCGCTTCGGTCGGAAAGGTAAACTTAGTCCGAGATTTATTGGGCCATTCGAGGTTCTAGAAAGAGTTGGAGATCTTGCTTATCGGTTAGGCTTGCCGCTGTCCCTGAGCCACATGCATAACGTATTTCATGTTTCCCAGCTTAGGAAGTACGTACCGGACCCTAGCCATATTATTAATTTTGGAGAGATTGAGTTGGGTCCCGACATTACCTTCGAGGAGAGGCCGATTCAGATCTTAGAGCGTCGGGTGAAGCAACTCAGGCACAAAACCATTCCTTTGGTTAAAGTGCAATGGTCGAGGCATGGATCCGAGGAAGCCACGTGGGAGATGGAAGAGAGTATGAGGTCGAGAAACCCCGAGTTATTCGCGTTGTAAGTTTCGGGATGAAACTTATTTTTAGGGGGAGAGAATGTAATATCCGTGTTTTCTATTTTTGGTAATTTCTATTTTTGATGTATGTTCGTTTCGGACAACTCGCTTGACACCATTTTGGAATTCAGAATTTATTTTGTTCTTGGAGTTTCTCCGTTTGGACGAGTTTCGATGATGTTTTTGCGTATTTTCGTATTGAGTTATATTTTATCGCATGTGTATTCGATTCTCGTAAAACTCATTCGATTTCGTCATTTTCTTATTTCCATGAGTTCGTATGGTTAAGTGGAGCATGTTGTGAGTTTCGGATTGTTAATCAGACGTTATATCGTGATTTTCGGACGTTTGGGCCGTTTCGTAATTTCTTATAAGTTTAGGGAATTTGTTCCTTGTTTGATTTTGGTTGTGTACCTCGGACCGTTTTGGGTTATTGGATATTCTTTTTCGTTACATGTAATTTTTTCGGACCATTGGTTCGGCTTATCGTGTTTTGCTTTGTCGTCTTTTTCCGTCTTGGTAGCGTCGTCTTGTGTCAAGAGGCTGTCCGGCCTGACCTGTGCAAAACGGCGCAAGACCCGCGGCATTCTGTGCCGTGTCTGTGCGCCGTGTTGCCTAGTGGTGCCCGCTGCCTTGCGAAACGGCGCAAGACCCGCGGCATTTTGCGTCGTGTCTGTGCGCCGTGTCGCACAGGGGTCGCCCGCTGACTCGCAATACGGCGTTAAACACGGCGCTATTTGGACTGTTTGTTGCGCCGTGTTCTGTCCATTATATAAAGGACAGACGGGTGTTTTAACCCATTTCTTCCTTTTTCTCCCGTTTTTCCACTTCTCCTTAGCGATTTCGGGCGATCTCGCTCAGATATTACCTTCCATCATCTTATAACTCGGAATTGGACATTCTAGCACGAATCAATCATCTTCCTTCCACCATTCCATCGTTGAATTGAGGTAATTGGACATTATACCTAATTTTAGGGTTCTTCGTTTTTATTTGTTTTTCCTTTCGTTTTTGCTTCGATTGGTGATGAATTATAGTTGGGTAATCGTGGTGTTATGTTTTCCTAGAACTTTAGCGGATCAATTCCCAAGTTTTTCTCTTCGTTGATCGAATTGGAACCTTATGCCTTCATAGTGTTCGGCGTATTGTCCCTTAGGGTAGAACGCCGATTAATTCGTGATTTCTCAGTGGAATTGTAGTTGATTGAGTCTTTATTGATGTTAGGATCAGATTTGTGAAGATTGTTCGGACCGAAACCTTTCCTTTCGCCGTTTCCTTCGCATCATGTCATCCAAGGCAAGTACATGTATTATATTTCATTATGTGTGTACGGTTTTGATGCGAATGATGTAAACTGTATTATTGAATGAATGTGATTGTTACTCTTCCACCTGGGGATGGCATGTGGCCTCTGGGGCCGATACTAATGGGTACGGCCACGGAAATGGACTTGGGTGCGTGTGTTGATGTTCTTCCACCTGGGGACGGTTCGACGGGACCTCTGGGGGCCGATACTAATGGGTACGACCGCGGAAGTGGTTTCTCACCTGGGGACGGTTTGATGGGATCTCTGGGGACGATACTAATGGGTACGGTCGCGAGTTACCAAGTGTGGATACTTGTGATGTGGAAAACTTGATGATATATTGTTTTGATGCGAATGTGATATTCCGGAATATTGATTTTCAAAATGATTTTCCTAATGGTTTGTTTGCGTTGAATCGCGTATGTATATAATGTTGTGTAATTGTGTACTTGCACTAGCTATTCGAATGCTAACCCCTTAAATGGGGGAAATGCGTCTTATGAATTTCAGGTACTGGTCGAGCTGAGGAGCTGGCACGGGATGCGCACGCAAAGAATGGACTGGCATAATGATGGGGCTCGAGTCCATTTTATTTTTCTTTATTGGTTAAAGTCCCCTGCATGGGCAATGGATTTACTGTAGTTACATTTTTTGTTACTGGATTAAAATGTTTTGGCCGAGGCCACGACCCTATTTTACTTGATGATTGTGTCTTATGGGATTTCATATTCAGTTGGTGTGTTATGTGTTAGCCTGGTAGACCTCATGAATGTTCTATGGTGTGTAATGTCCCATTTGTGATTTGGGGTGTTACATTTATGGTATCAGAGACTTAGGTTTTGAATGCCTAAGCTGTCGGTTAATATTGGGTCTATCAGTTGCATCGTTAGAGTCAGTCGTTGAGCCTAATATCATCATGCTACCGTCTTTTCGTGCGATCTGTGGCTGTAAGTCTCCTCGAACTCTTATACTTATAGAGTTCATTTTCTTGCATTGTTCGGAATTGGGAATTGTGATACCAACCTTGTAGATTGTGAATCTTTCTGATCTTGTTCTTTTCATATTTTCTTCAGTATGTTGAGAGGTCGTGGTAGACCAGCTAGGGGACGCGGCCGAGGCCGTGGTCGGGGTGCTAATAATGAAGAGGGCTCATTTTCTCAGTCCTCTGCACACTCAGCCTCTCATTCAGTGCCGTCGGATAATAATGCCGACGACGGGGCTACTGCCGTACTTCAGCAGTTAGTGGCCCAGCTTGCTCAGATAGCTCAGGGTGGACTCCAGAATCCTCCCCCGACACCTGAAGAAGAAGCTAGTAAGTGGCTTCAGACGGTGACTAAGATGCACTCTCCTCGTTTCTCCAGATCTTCTGACTCCCTCGGTTGGGAGAATTGGCTCTTTCAGTTGTCCAGGACCTTCGATGCCGTAGCTTGTCCCGAAGACAGGAGGGTACATATTGCCCAGTATCTCCTGGATAAGGAAGCTGCGGAATAGTGGGAGGCCGTGGCGCCCAGAGACCGTCGAGCGACTTGGGAGGAATTCAGGGCTGCTATGGAAGCAGAATATTGTCCGCCGCCAGTCAAAGAATGCAGGATTGTGGAGTTCTTCACTACCACAGCCCAGGATGTGCTGATTTCTCAGGCCATTATCTCTTACAATCAGCAGTTGGGTTTCATGAAAGATCAGGTGAGGACTGAGGCTGACAAAATCCGTTACTTCAATATGCGCATGAAGCCGCATATCAGGCAGAGTATGGCACCGCTCATGTGTGCCACTTTGAAGGAATACCAGGATCGCGCTCTAGCGATCGAGATGGCTGCCCCGGAATCAAAGCCGGTTTCGGAAGCTAAGAAGCAGAAGACTACTGGCGGATTCTCGGCCGGTAAGGGTGGTCAGTTTCCGAGGTCTCGGTCTACTCCTACATCTGGGAAGAGGCCGTTTCATCAGGCCGGTGGATCTCAGGGTAACCGTTCGGTCCAGTCTATTGCACCTGGCGGGAGAGTTTGTTTTAATTGCAGTCATCCCGAGCACGTGATGAAGGATCGCCGATTTCCGTTAGTTACCTACTTTACTTGCGGACAGACCGGGCATCGGGCAGCTCATTGTGAGAGGGCCACCAGGGCCGCTAGAGTTTCGACTACCACCACCGATCAGAGGGAGCACAACACCCCAACTACTCATGTTCCGCAGAGTTCGGGCCGTTGTAGGGGTCGGGGTCAGCCGGATCATCATACAGCGTCGAGTTCGGGTTCAGTTCACCCCCGATTGTATCAGATGAGGCGTACAGAGGAGGCAGACGTTCCGGTGGCGTCAGGTACCACTCAGATCCTTACTCATCCAGATTCAGTGCTTTTTGATTTTGGGTGCTACCCATTCCTTTATTGCTTCGGATTGTGTGAGTTATATTGGCTTTGACTGCTTGTTTGAGTGTGAACCGTTTGTAGTGGGTACGCCCAGTAGGGATCATATGGTTGGGGACCGGGAAGTTAGGGATTGCCCAGTGAGGATCGAGAGCCGGGATTGGCCCTCGAATCCCATTGTTATAGACCTTAAGGGTGAGGATTTGATCCTCGGGGACGATTGGTTGGATCGTCACGGTGCTATCATGAACTATCGGACTCGCACTATTTCCATAGTGGCCGAGGACGGCACCGAGTATACTCTCGTCGGTTGTAAGCCGGGTAGATCGGGGAGTGTGATTAGCGCCTTGAAGGCGATGAAACTTCTGAACCAGGGTTGTGTCGGCTACTGGTGTTATGCTCTGAAGGCGGAAGAGGGTGGAGTTGATTTGTCGTCAATTCCAGTTGTTAGTAAATATCCCGACGTATTTCCGGATGACTTGCCGGGATTACCACCACAGCGAGAGGTGGAGTTTCCTATTGATCTAGAGCCGAATGCGGCCCCTATTTCTCGAGCACCGTACTGTATGGCAGCGTCGGAGATGTTAGAGTTGAAGAATCAGTTGGGAGAGTTGTTAGATAAAGGGTATATTCGACCGAGCGCATCGCCTTGGGGTGCGCCTGTACTTTTTGTTAAGAAGAAGGATGGATTGCTTCGTTTATGCATCGACTATCGAGAATTAAACAAGTTAACCATAAAAAATAAATACCTTTTGCCCCGGATTGATGACTTGTTTGATTAGCTTCAGGGGACGACAGTCTTTACGAAGATTGACTTGCGATCGGGCTACTACCAGTTGAGGATTCGGGACAGCGATATACCGAAAGCTGCCTTTCGGACGAGATATGGCCATTACGAGTTTGTGGTTATGCCTTTCGGGCTAACCAATGCCCCAACAGTGTTCATGTAGTTGATGAACAAAGTTTTTATCGAGTATCTGGACAAATTCGTATCCATCTTTGTCGATGACATTCTTATCTATTCACGGAGTCGGGAGGAGCATGCCTTACATCTCCGGATTGTATTAGACATTTTGAGAGCTGAGCAGTTGTATGCGAAGTTCTCTAAGTGTGAGTTTTGGTTCGAGGAAGTGATGTTCCTCGGGCATGTGATTTCAGTAGAGGGAGTTCGGGTAGACCCGCAGAAGATAGAGGCAGTGATGGCTTGGGAGCCGCCTAAGAATGTGAAGGAGGTGAGGAGTTTTCTGGGTCTTGCCGGCTATTACCGTAGATTTGTTGAGGGATTTTCTAAGATTGCTAGACCGCTCACTCAGTTGCTCCAGAAGACTCAGAAATTCGAGTGGACCGCAGACAGACAGGGTAGTTTTGACGAGTTGAAGAGACGACTATCTACCGCACCCGTGTTGGCATTGCCTCAGGGGAACGAAGATTTCGTGGTATATAATGATGCTTCGTGTAATACCCGTGATTTTCTTTTTCGGTAATTTTTCGTTTTTGGCATTTTTCTAGTTTCCAGAACTCGCTTGCGACCGTTTTGACATTTTGACAATGTTTTGTTCTTCGTGTTTGGTCATCCGAGTTCGTTTCAGTGTCGTTTTGTGGAGTTCTGTGCTTTTTAGCGGTTTTTCCGCACTTGAGTTCGATTCTTGCGAATCTCGTCCGAAACTGTTGTTTCGACTTTCTCGTAAGTTCATTTAATGTTATTATTCATGTTGCGAGCTTTGTCTTGGTGTTTTGATCACGTATCGTGATTTTCGGGCGTTTTGGGCCATTTTCGTAATTTCCCAAAGTTTGGGGTAATTACTTTCCGTTGTCGAATTTCGAGCCTTCGGGTGGTCGGAATCGTGTGTTCTCTTAGTGCTCGGATTCGTCTTTGCGAGTACTTCGTAACCGTATCTTCGATTCATACTCAGGTTCGGGTTTCGGGGTCGTTCGGGCCGTCGGAGTTGGTCCCGGCCGAGTCATGGCCTGGCATGCTCGGGCGAGCGCCGCCGAGTAACGTCGCGGTAGTGACCGGCGATTCGTCGTCGTAAGGCCGATTACGTCGTAAGGCCACGACGGTAACGTCGTAACGCCCGGCATTTCAGGCGGATGCGTTCGGCCATGGCGATTACGTCGTAAGCCATGGCGATTACGTCGTAACGTGGCGATCGGCTTTATAAAAGGCTGGCGTTTTCTTGACCATTTCTCATTCTTTTTCTTCCGTGCGCGGTGGGTGTGTGAATCGTCTAGAGATGTTGTTGGACAATGAATCCATGAAGTGTTGAGGTTCATATCATCAATCATCCGTCTATAACATCCTCCGATCTACTGACCGTCGATTTCCTAGAAATCTAGTTTTGAGGAATTTGGGTATTTTGGTTGTTTTCGTCCGATTAATCCGATTTAACTTAGGATTATGATGGATTGATGATTATTTAGATGTATTATATCATTTCCCTTGTTATTCCATGGTTGGATCGTATCGATTCGTTATTTTGGTCGAGTTCTTGGTCGACGCCTTGAAGATGTCCGGTAAAATGTCATAGAGGGGTTTTCGGGCGTTCTACGAATATCCTTCCTCGTATGATTGTTGATTTATGGATTATATATTGTTAGGGTCGAATTCTTGTGAAGAACTCGAGTCGGAACCCTCCCGTTCGTTGTCTTCTTCGGGGTCCGAGCTTCCCGATTGAATCGTGTTCTTTGGAGTGTTCGGTAGCGGTCATTAAGTCGAGCTTTCCCGTTGCTCCGCGTGCGTTGGACTTGAGGCGAGTATCTCGTCTATATTCTTTATACTTTGAGAATGTGATGTGTCGTGAATTTAACGTGGACTCGTTAGTGACGGTATATTTAACCGTAACTTACTTTAAATGAAGATGTGATTTTATGAAGGTAATTACCAACGTAAACTTTAGTTTCAAGAATAATGATAACTACCTCATCATGTTATTTTGTGATTAAAATAAATACTAGAAATGAGTAGTTAACTGAAGAATTGTGGAATCGCGTAATACTTGTATTATTTGCTCGTTGGCCTTTTTCTGAATGATGGTTTCTTGTGGATGTTGTGACCTTGTTGAAGTTATGATCGTTAACCTATGTGTTACGTGGTTGAGGTTGTGGTGAATATTATACCTTTGTTATTGTGTATAGTAGAGAGTTGAGATGTTATCGGGTAGGGGTCCGTCGAGGCCTCGGAGCGCGTGCTTGCGAGTACGGCCGGACGTGCGTTGTGACCATAAGGTTATCAATTCGGGTAGGTGCAGGAGGGCTCCGAGAATCGACACTTGCGAGTGCGATGTCATGATAACTTATGGGCGTATTTGAATGATGTTATCCGGGTAGGGTCCGTCGAGGCCTCCGGAGGCGCATGCTTGCGAGTACGGCCAGATGTTACGATTTGACCATAAGGTTATCTAATCGGGTAGGTCTGGAGAGGGCTCCGAGAATCGTCACTTGCGAGTGCGATGTAAAGATAACTTATGGGTGTGTTCGAGTTTATTCTCGATGACTAATCCGGGTGGGACCCTTCGGGGCCACGGAGACGTTTTGACTGTTGATTTGATATCTCTGAATTGTTTATGTTTTGAATCTTGAATCCCGATTATATTGATGAATATGGTTTTGGTCTTGAGGTTTGAGTTGAGAATAAAATCATTTGTATGATTTTGAAAGAAAACCTTTTGAAAAGGAAAAATATTCATATTTGAGGATTTTACACTGAGACCCCCGAAGTCTCTAAATAATCTCTTACAGTGATTTCTGGAGTAATCCCCATGGTTTGTTTTAAAGGAATAAATTTTCAAAAGACTTTAGACTCGGGGATCGTGTTACTACCTTGTCGAAATGTTATTTTCATAACGGTTGTATTCTTGATGTATAATTGTATAGCTTGGTTACTTGCTAGCGATTCCATCGCTAACCCCTCGTTGGGGATTTTGTTATTTATTCCAGGTGTCCTGACTGGAGAGTGAGCAACCACAGGATTGGCTCGGAGGATGATGCAATGCAGCGATACTAGTCACAATTGTAGTCTGTCGTTTGTCAGTGATATGTCAGTTTGAGTTCTTGTCATCCTTGAGGGGATGAACATTTTATGTACTATGTGATCGAGTTGTATTTTAGTTTCATCAGATGTATGGTTATGCTGTGTTTTGAGAGACCTAATCGGTCTACGGTATTATGTTTTGGTCAAGTTGACCGCATGTGGGTTTTGATTTGTAGTCTCCCGCCTGGTAGCTCCTTGTGGAAAGGGGTCTACGGCGTGTAATATCCCTGAGCGGATTGGGGGTGTTACATAAATGGTATCGGAGCTTAGGTTTGCGAAAACCTAGGCAGTTGGGTCTAGTTGGGTCTTGTCGAGTCGTGTCTTGTCGGAGTCGTGTCTTGTCGTGTCACCCGGGTGAGCAGTTGTGAACAAGCGAGATCATTGCGATCCGCTGTGATCAATTGTGGTTCGTTGTGATTAGTATCGTGTTGTAGCCATTATCTCCGTGCGGCCTGTGGACGTAAGTCTCCTCCTTTATGTGAGGTACCTGTATTTCATGTTTTTACGTGTGCGAATTAAATGTGATGTGTGTCCTTATTTACACGGTGTTGTGTAAGGGAGTTGTATTCGATGCTTGTGACGCACGGTATACGGATATGACTGGACGTATTGATGTTTTGACTTTGAACCGCCGTGTGGGGTGGTATGTTGTGAAATTTGTGAACCTTGATGGGTTTCGAAAGTGTGCCGACGATTAATTCGGTGAAAAGCTCAAATGATAGTCCGGATATATGTTTTAACTTGATGCGCGAAATGTGTTTGGTTGAATTTGTGATTTTGTTTGTCGTTTGAGCAGGTGGTTTTTAGTTCGATCAGTTTGTTTGGACTATCGTAATTATTCCGCTGCGGGTAGATTTGAGAATATATTTTGAGGGGCCATAAGGGTCGGAACATTTTTGTGAAAGTTGATTTTGAAAATATTTTTATGGTTCGATTAAACCAAGAAACTGTATGAATTTTGAAATCGGTCGAGTTTTGACAGAGTTAATCTTGTATTTTCAAATGACACCATCAAGCGGTATGAGGAAAAATGTATATTAATGTATTTCGCACCGCAAAATATTACCGTCACCTTCGGTTGAGACCAAAAGAATTTTGAAAAATTTCGTTATATGTTTGTTATGTTGTTTTGCCGTCGGAAAATTTTTTTACAAGATTTTGTCGTTACAATTCTATAGGTGATCATTTTCGTTGCTCAATCTCTATCGACCTAATCATATGGTCCATCTGTGACGATCGTGAACCCTAATCGCGATATCGATTGCACTTAGTTGCTTCACTGTGTGGATATTATTGACGTATTATATATTGTCACAATTCTTGTTAGCAAGTTATGGGTGTACGCCTGATACGATGATTTCATAGTTCGGTTTAATTGTGTTGTTTCTTTGACGTTATCCGGATGTGGTAATTCAGAATGTCTTGTACATGGTTTTCAAAACGAGACAGAGATGATAATAGATTCGTAGTTTTGATCAAACTTTTCTTTTCTAAAATTCGCCCAAAGAAATTTTTCAAATTCAGGAATTTTAAAATGCTATCATTTGGACAAGCACCTTGAAAAAAAAAAATTGTTTTTAAAATATTACCCATATTCGACCCTGATGATATGTTTGTGGTTTTGACCGTGATAAACTTGGTAAAGGTCGTACATTATGTTAACATGGCTAAGTGAATGATTTATGAATTTGAATTCGCTGCGTTGCAGTGATAGTTCATGTATTCGTGTTACAACTCGGAATGAGTATTTTATTGTGTTATTGTTGGTTGCTCTATATTGATTATGTGGTGGTTGTTTTGGTTGTTTTGATCGGTTGCCCATTCAGTATGCCGAGAGGTCGAGGTCGTGGTAACCCTCCGCGCGACCAGGATCGTACTACCGGTAATGGAATTAGTACTGGTGTTGCTACTGTGCTCCAACAGTGGCGGACTGGATGACACATTTAGCTCGGGTGGTTCAGCGTAACCATACTGCGAATGAGGATGTTGGATCGACTCGGTGGCTTAGAGAAGTGCTTCGTATGCGTCCCTCGCTGCGGGAGCGGGTGATACTTTGGGCTGGGACGGTTGGCTTATCCAATTGGAGAAGATTTTCAAGGCGATTGGTTGTCCCGAGGAGCGGAGGATTCCTATCGCTCAGTTCCTTCTCGTTGATGACGCCGCTAACTAGTGGGAGGCCGTTGAGCCTCAAGATCATGCTGCTACTTGGGAAGAGTTCAAGAAGTTGATGGAAGCGGAATTTTGCCCGAGGCCGATTCGAGAGCAGAGGATCCGAGATTTTTACCTAGCCGAGCCACAGGATGTACCCGTGTCACAGGCTATTGTCGATTATAGTCGACAGCTCGCCTTTGTGAAGAATCAGGTGAGGACCGAGGAGGACAAGATCCGTCATTTTGATATGCGGATGAGACCAGAGATTCGACAGTATATGTCGGGTTTCACTTGTGCTACTTTGAGAGAGTATCAGAATCGAGCCATGGCGTACGAGATGGCATCGTTATCTACTGGGCCTTCGCATGAGTCGAAGAGACAGAGGACGTCTGGAGATTTTTCGGACGGTGCAAGAGACGGAAATTCTTCTCATCGAGTTTCGCGTAGTCGTACGGCGAAACCTTCAATTTCTTCGTTCGGTGGAACCAAGAGTTCCAAGTTGTCTTCTTTGACTCCTAGTCAGACTGGGAGGTGCTTTAACTGCAATGTTGTCGGTCATGTGCAAGCTAATTGTCCTTCGCAACGGATTACTTGTTATAATTGTGGACTCGAGGGCCACAGAGTTCAGTATTGTGAATTATTCCATGAAGTTTCCCAGAATCGTGTTTCGGCATCGGTATCGGGATCGGTTCGTCGGGACCGTTGAGATTTTTTCGGTCGTGCTTTGTTGTTTGTGACTTCACTTTTTTTTTAGTTTAAGTTTCGGGACGAAACTTTTTTTTAGAGGGGTAGAATGTAATACCCGTGATTTTCTTTTTCGGTAATTTTTCTTTTTTGGCATTTTTCTAGTTTCCAGAACTCGCTTGCGACCGTTTTGACATTTTGACAATGTTTTGTTCTTCGTGTTTGGTCATCCGAGTTCGTTTCGGTGTCGTTTTGTGGAGTTCCGTGCTTTTTAGCGGTTTTTCCGCACTTGAGTTCGATTCTTGCGAATCTCGTCCGAAACTGTTGTTTCGACTTTCTCGTAAGTTCATTTAATGTTATTATTCATGTTGCGAGCTTTGTCTTGGTGTTTCGATCACGTATCGTGATTTTCGGGCGTTTTGGGCCATTTTCGTAATTTCCCAAAGTTTGGGGTAATTACTTTCCGTTGTCGAATTTCGAGCCTTCGGGTGGTCGGAATCGTGTGTTCTCTTAGTGCTCGGATTCGTCTTTGCGAGTACTTCGTAACCGTATCTTCGATTCGTACTCAGGTTCGGGTTTCGGGTCGTTCGCCGTCGGAGTTGGTCCCGGCCGAGTCATGGCCGGGCATGCTCGGGCGAGCCACCGCCGAGTAACGTGCGGTAGTGACCGGCAGCTACGACGTAAGGCGATTCGCACGTAAGGCCCTGGCCGTAACGCACGTAACGCCTCGCATTTCCAAAGGCGTTTCGCCATGGCCGGTTACGTCGTAAGCGTGGCCGATTACGTCGTAACGGCCGGCATCGGCTTTATAAAAGGCCCGGCGCGTTTTTCTTCACCATTTCTCATTCTTTTTCTTCCCGCATACACCGTGGGTGTGTGAATCGTCTAGAGATGTTGTTGGACAATGAATCCATGAAGTGTTGAGGTTCATATCATCAATCATCCGTCCTATAACATCCTCCGATCTACCGACCAGCCGATTTCCTAGAAATCTAGTTTTGGGGAATTTGGGTATTTTGGTTGTTTTCGTCCGATTAATCCGATTTAACTTAGGATTATGATGGATTGATGATTATTTAGATGTATTATATCATTTCCCTTGTTATTCCATGGTTGGATCGTATCGATTCGTTATTTTGGTCGAGTTCTTGGTCGACGCCTTGAAGATATCCGGTAAAATGTCATAGAGGGGTTTTCGGGCGTTCTACGAATATCCTTCCTCGTATGATTGTTGATTTATGGATTATATATTGTTAGGGTCGAATTCTTGTGAAGAACTCGAGTCGGAACCCTCCCGTTCGTTGTCTTCTTCGGGGTCCGAGCTTCCCGATTGAATCGTGTTCTTTGGAGTGTTCGGTAGCGGTCATTAAGCCGAGCTTTCCCGTTGCTCCGCGTGCGTTGGACTTGAGGCGAGTATCTCGTCTATATTCTTTATACTTTGAGAATGTGATGTGTCGTGAATTTAATGTGGACTCGTTAGTGATGGTATATTTAACCGTAACTTACTTTAAATGAAGATGTGATTTTATGAAGGTAATTACCAACGTAAACTTTAGTTTCAAGAATAATGATAACTACCTCATCATGTTATTTTGTGATTAAAATAAATACTAGAAATGAGTAGTTAACTGAAGAATTGTGGAATCGCGTAATACTTGTATTATTTGCTCGTTGGCCTTTTTCCTGAATGATGGTTTGCTGTGGATGTTGTGACCTTGTTGAAGTTATGATGCGTTAACCTATGTGTTACGTGGTTGAGGTTGTGGTGAATATTATACCTTTGTTATTGTGTATAGTAGAGAGTGGAGATGTTATCCGGGTAGGGGTCCCGTCGAGGCCTCCGGAGGCGCGTGCTTGCGAGTACGGCCAGACGTATTGTGACCATAAGGTTATCAATTCGGGTAGGTCTGGGGAGGGCTCCGAGAATAGACACTTGCGAGTGCGATGTCATGATAACTTATGGGCGTATTTGAATGATGTTATCCGGGTAGGGTCCGTCGAGGCCTCCGGAGGCGCGTGCTTGCGAGTACGGCCAGATGTTACGATTTGACCATAAGGTTATCTAATCGGGTAGGTCTGGAGAGGGCTCCGAGAATCGTCACTTGCGAGTGCGATGTCAAGATAACTTATGGGTGTGTTCGAGTTTATTCTCGATGACTAATCCGGGTGGGACCCTTCGGGGCCACGGAGACGTTTTGACTGTTGATTTGATATCTCTGAATTGTTTATGTTTTGAATCTTGAATCCCGATTATATTGATGAATATGGTTTTGGTCTTGAGGTTTGAGTTGAGAATAAAATCATTTGTATGATTTTGAAAGAAAACCTTTTGAAAAGGAAAAATATTCATATTTCAGGATTTTACACTGAGACCCCCGAAGTCTCTAAATAATCTCTTACAGTGATTTCTGGAGTAATCCCCATGGTTTGTTTTAAAGGAATAAATTTTCAAAAGACTTTAGACTCGGGGATCGTGTTACTACCTTGTCGAAATGTTATTTTCATAACGGTTGTATTCTTGATGTATAATTGTATAGCTTGGTTACTTGCTAGCGATTCCATCGCTAACCCCTCGTTGTGGATTTAGTTATTTATTCCATGTGTCCTGATCGAGAGTGAGCAACCACAGGATTGGCTCGGAGGATGATGCAATGCAGCGATACTAGTCACAATTGTAGTCTGTCGTTTGTCAGTGATATGTCAGTTTGAGTTCTTGTCATCCTTGAGGGGATGGACATTTTATGTACTATGTGATCGAGTTGTATTTTAGTTTCATCAGATGTATGGTTATGCTGTGTTTTGAGAGACCTAATCGGTCTACGGTATTATGTTTTGGTCAAGTTGACCGCATGTGGGTTTTGATTTGTAGTCTCCCGCCTGGTAGCTCCTTGTGGAAAGGGGTCTACGGCGTGTAATATCCCTGAGCAGATTGGGGGTGTTACACTTCGGGCCTCGGGCTCGGATGTGTTTTGATGCAGAGAGATAGGGTTATTGCTTATGTGTCTCGCCAGTTGAAACCCTATGAGGTGAATTACCCCATGCACGATTTGGAGTTAGCTGCGGTCGTTTTCGCCTTAAAGATCTGGAACCATTATCTCTATGGGTCGTCGTGTAAGATATTTACGGATAACAAGAGTTTGAAGTATATCTTCAGTCCGAAAGAGTTGAATATGAGACAGCAGAGATCGTGAGGTTGCATGGGACTCCCAAGAGTATTGTTTCAGATCGAGATGGTCGCTTCATATCACACTTTTGGCAGGCCGTTCATCGGGCTTTGGGGACTGAGTTGAGACTCAGTGTAACACCCCCAAGACATTCGAGGTATATTACAGCGCCGTGAATCCCTACATGGGACCCACCAGGCTAAACGACCAAACATACCCAACGACTTGTGAAATCAACATAACAACCCCTCATCATAAAGATGCAAAACAAAAAGATTCACCCGGTTCAACCGGTCAACCACACCCCACACATCCAACACAAACATAACGGACAAATATCACAACCTGAACAAACGAAAATTCCTAAGTACTCGAGTACTTCTATTAGTTTACATTTGGATAAACGCATCAAAAGAAAGGAGAACCATAAAAACACACTCATGCACATTCATCACGCCCGGCCATCATCCGCGTACTGGTCCAGCGCCCGCTCGTCTCGATGGATCTGACCTGAAATTCATGAAACGAATTTCCCCAAAATGGGTCCCCCAAAGGGGCTAGCAATTACGCTAGTACAAGTAACCAAATGAACAACTTACACCTTACACATATAGTGAATGCATGCAATCACGAAAACATAATTCCAAAACACTCATTTCCGGAAATGCCATAATCAAATCACATTTGTAAAATGCACCACAATTAACCGTCGATCCACGTCTCTGTGGACCCCTACCGAGACCCCGTCGGATCTAACCCGTAGTGAGCATACACACGCACACCATTTCTCATGCAATACTACTATGTCAAGATTGTAAGTTCACAAGGGTACTTGCCTCGATTAATAGACGGTGACACGAACGGAAAGGAAGAATCGAACACGACTGCGAGGAACCGGCGGAAACGAACCTAACGATTCGAAGAACACAATCACAACCACAACTAAACGAATACGGAAATGTAATACACCCGAAACCCCGCCTAGGATTTATGTATATCCGTTTACAACAACAACGTGGGCGGACCACAACCAAACCCTCTCGAATACGCAACAACTACGAAATATACCATGAATCCGTAGGAAAACCAATAATACCAACAAGATTAATCATATTCATCATGAATTAATCTATCATACGGAACGAATCGAACGAAAGTGTGAAAACCCCCAATTTACCCAAGAACAAGGTTCTAGGAGTTTACCTCGAATTAATGACGAAGAACACGATTAGATGTTGATAATATACTCCAAAAACTCGAAGAAGAAATGGCTCGGAGTTACACAGCTTCAAATCGCCGGAAGTGCCAAGAAAACCACCTAGGAGTCGGATGGGGAGGAGGAGAAGTGAAAATGGCCGAAATCGGTCAACTTCTGGGTTTATAAACTCAGGCGCGTTACGTACGTTAGCCACAGGTAGCTAATGTACGTTAGCTTGTTAACGTACGTAAGCTATCCCATGCTTACGTACGTAACGAAAATAGCGGAATTCCCTGTACTAATTTACACACACCCTTACGTACGTAACTGCAACATGCATTACGTACGTAATGCTCCTTCCTGGGGAGTACAGGCCAACCACTGGCAAGGAAGGAACCGAAACAAAAATCGAAAAGCAACGATGAAAGATTCATGATGGTACGAACGTAAAGGATTCGAGGCGACGAACTTAAGAGTTGAAGGAAAACATATTCCCGACTATCCAAAGGTTCGAAAAAACAACAACGAACATAGATACCCCAAAACTTTGGGAAACTACAAAACGGCCCAAAGTATCCGAAATGTACGATACATGGTCGAAACATCAAACAAAGCTCACAACACGCGTAATAAAGCGAGATGGATCCTCGGCAACCCCGAAACGGCGGTTCCGAACGACGATTTATGAGAATACACGAAATAGCGACAAAAACAACATAAAACACCAAATCGAGTAAAACGAGTCCGAAACAAGCTCGAACGACAAAAAGTCCAATATTAAATATCCTCGAAAAGTCAGTACGATTACAAGCGAGTTGCCAAAGACGAAAATACACCGAAATGAGAATATCAAGAGAAAAGGAAAAATTCGGATATTACATTCTACCCCTCTAAAAATAAGTTTCGTCCCGAAACTTAAGAGACAAACAACTCGGGGTACCTAGAATGCATGATATCCTCGGTTTCCCAAGTTACCTCCTCGACACCATGTCTTGACCACTGCACTTTGACCAAAGGAATGGTCTTATGCCTCAGTCGCTTCTCATGGTGCTCCACAATCTTCAAGGGACGCTCCTCGAAGGTAATGTCCTCCGCAATATCGATCTCACCATAATCGATGATATGACTAGGATCTGGGACATAATTCCTCATTTGAGAAACATGGAAGACGTTATGAACGCGACTCAAGGCCGGAGGTAGCGCCAAACGATAGGCCAAATCACCGACTCACTCGAGAATCTCAAAGGGTCCAATAAATCTCGGACTCAACTTCCCCTTCTTCCCGAAGCGAAAAACTCCTCTTGTCGGCGACACCTTTAGCAAAACGTGGTCTCTCACCTCGAATTCCAAAGGTCGACGACGGACGTCGGCATACGACTTATGTCGGCTCTGAGCGGTCAACATCCGTTCTCGGATCAAATCCACCTTCCGTCTTGTCTCTAAAACAATATCCGGTTCGGTCCTGACCAAATCGGACGCTTCGTCCCAACAAATCGGCGATCGACAACGCCGCCCATAAAGTGCCTCATACGGTGCCATCCGAATTGATGCGTGCCAACTATTGTTGTACGTGAATTCGATCAATGGCAAATGCTCCTCCTAGTCACTACTCCAGTCGAGAGCACCAGCACGCAACATATCCTCGAACGTCTGGATAGTGCGCTCAGACTGTCCATCGGACTGAGGATGAAAAGAAGTACTCAAACGCAAACGAGTACCCAACGCCTTATGCACCGCCTTCCAAAAATGCGATACAAAATGGCCATCACGATCCGAAACAATAGACTTCGGAATACCATGAAGCCTCACAATCTGAGCAATAAATATACGAGCCAGCTTCTTCGAGCCCCAAGTATCTCTGATGCCCAGAAAATGTGCTGACTTGGTCAGACGATCAACAATCACCCAGACCATATTCATGCCCGACCTCGATCTTGGCAAATTCGCGATAAAGTCCATCGATATATCTTCCCATTTCCATTCTGGGATGGGAAGTGACTGCAATAATCCTGCCGGTCGCTGATGCTCGATTTTGACCTGCTGACAAGTCAAACATCTCGCCACAAACTGTGCGACCTCCTCCTTCATATCATTCTACCAGAAATTCCTCCTTAGGTCCTTGTACATCTTACTCGAACCAGGATGAACGGAGTAATGCGTAGCATGGGCCTCACGTAAAATACCCTGCCTCAATTCTGAGTCATTCCGCACACACAGTCGAATCTAGAATCTCAACACTACATCTTCATGAATCACAAATCCAGGAGACTTTCCCTTAAGAACATTCTCTCGGATTTGAACAATCATCGGATCCTCCAGCTGCTTCAGTTTAATTTCATCGATCAGAGACGATGAAATCTCTAAAGCACAAAGTCGCCCTACGGCTCCAGGCAACAAAATCTCAACACTCAACTCAATCAAATCCCGCTGAAGCTCGGCTTGAGAAGTAAGGATCTCAAGTGTCCGCAACAAGACTGGTTTCCAACTCAAGGCATCGGCCACGACGTTCGCCTTGCCCGGATGATAAAGGATTTCGAGATCATAATCCTTAATCAACTCTAACCACCTCATCTGCCTCATATTCAACTCCCGCTGAGTAAATATGTACTTCAGACTTTTATGATCGGTAAAAATCTGACATGCAGAGCCGAAAAGATAGTGATGCCAAATCTTGAGCGCAAAAACAACTGCCGCTAACTCCAAATCGTGAGTAGGGTAGTTAAGCTCATACGGCCTCAACTGTCTCGACGCAAACGCAATAGTCTTGCCGTGCTGCATCAACACGCACCCAAGACCCTGACCTGAAGCATCGCTATAAACGACGAAACCCTTGTTACCGCATGGCAATGCTAAAATATGGGCTGAAGTCAAACGCCTCTTCAGCTCCTCAAAACTCGACTGCCTCTCGTCATTCCAGATGAACTTCTCGGACTTCTAGAGCAACTATGTAAGTGGACGAGCTAGTTTCGAGAAACCCTCGACGAACCTACGGTAGTAGCCAGCTAAACCCAAGAAACTACGGACCTCCTTCATGTTTTTAGGCAGTGCCCAATTCAATACTTCCTCAACCTTCTGCGGGTCCACACGAACACCCTCGGCTGAAATCACGTGACCTAGAAACATCACTTCCTTCAGCCAGAACTCACATTTCGGGAACTTTGCATAGAGTTGCTCGGTCCTCAAAATGTCCAACACTACTCGCAAATGATACGCGTGATCCTCCTCGTTCCTTGAATAAATAAGGATATCGTCAATGAAGATGACGACACACTTATCCAAATACGCGATAAATACCTTGTTCATCAACTGCATGAACATGGCCGGTGCATTAGTTAGCCCGCAAGGCATAACTACAAACTCATAGTGTCCGTATCTCGTCCGAAAAGCTGTTCTCGGAACGTCGGACTCCTTCACTCGAAGCTAATAGTACCCAGATCTCAAATCGATCTTCGAGAATACCGCAGCCCCCTGCAAATGATCGAACAAGTCATCAATCCTCGGCAAAAGATACTTGTTCTTGATGGTCACCTTGTTTAGCTCACGGTAGTCGATACACAAACGCAGTGAACCATCCCTTTTCCGAACAAACAAAACCGGTGCGCCCCAAGGCGAAGCGCTCGGTCAAATATAGCCTGACTCAAGAAGCTCACTCAACTGCTTCTTCAACTCAGCCATCTATGAAGGTGCCATGCGATACGGCGCCTTCGAAATCGGAGCCACACCCGGCTCTAACTCGATAGCAAACTCTACTTCACGGTCCGGTGGCAATCCCGGTAACTCGTCACGAAAGACGTCGGGAAACTCACTAACAACTGGAATCGATGAAAGCTCGACTCCACCACTCTCCGCCTTCAAGGCATAGCACCAATAACCAATACACCTCTTTCGCAGTAGTCTTATCACCTTCAAGGCGTTAATAACAAACTTCTGGTTTCTCTTTCGCCCCGCGAAAGAGTGCTCGGTGCCGTCTTTGGCTAGCATGGTAATGATCCTCGTGCGGTAGTTCATGATTGCACCATGCCGCTCGAGCCAATCATCCCCGAGGAACAAATCCTTACCCTCAATACCCACAACAATAAGATTAGAGAGCCAAGCCCTCTCACAAATAAGCACAGAATAGTCTCGGACCTCTCGATCTCCCACGATTCTATCACCGCTAGGAAGTCTAACGATGAAAGGCTCACAAGGCGATAAACAGTCAAGACTCAAACGGCGCACACACTCCAGCGAAATGAATGAATGCCTAGCACTCGAATCAAAAAGCACACTGACAGGATGGGAATGGATATGAACGGTACCTGTCGCCACAGTAGCCACTAGATCATCGGCCCTTCTCATCTCATAGATACGTGGAGGGGCGGAGCCAACACTGGAAGCTCCCCCCTTAGCGGGCTGACCCCGACCTCTCCCTCGACTAGCACTCGGTGGAGATTGAGAAGCAAACGATCCTTGATTCACATTTGGTTCCCTAGGCACTGGAATGGAAGCCCGGGCACCAAGGATTCTCTCTCTCTCGGCACAGAAAGCAGCCTTGTGGCCCGGCTGGCCACACAAATTACACGCCAGCAAAGGGCTCAAACAAGTACGACTGACGTGGCCTGTACAGCCACAATTAAAACACTTCACATCACGGAAAGGAGCACTGGTAGCTCCACGGGAACCCCTAGCGGAACGAGCTGGACCACCACCGGTGGGAAAATTAGCAGATTGGGATTTCTGCTGACCCCCACCCTTGTGGCCTGAAAAATTCCCAGTGGATTTCTGCTTCTTGCTTTCGCGGGCTGCCTCACTAGCCGTTACTCACATATCATAAGCAAGGGCTCTACTCTGGTAATCCTTCAAAGTAGTACAGACGAGCCCAGACATCTAATCCCGAATTGATAGTTTCATCTGTCTGGAAAAGTGAAAAATTTTGTCGCTCTCCTCAACAACTTGGGTCTTCACATACTCAATTCCTTGTTGAAATCGGCAATAGCTTGAGAGACATGAACATCCCGCGGTTGAGCATCATAGAAGGCGTGGACTCGAGCCTGCCTAACCGGCCACGGGCAATACTCAGTCTCCATCAGATCCTTGAATTCTGCCCACAAAGCAACATAATCCTTAGGCCCAACGGCCTCCCACCAATCTGTAGCGTCCCTAGTGAGAAAATACTGGGCAATAGGGACTTTACGGTCCTCGGGACAGTTGGTGGCAACAAAGACTTTGGATATCTCCTTGATCCATCCTTCCCAGCTAATCGGGTCAGAGGCTCCCGTGAACCGAGGAGGATGCATCTTGATGACATCCTGGAGCCAATGATCAGCTCCGTCCCGAGCCGCATGGGCTGGATTCTGAACCGCCTGGGCAATCGCCGCCATTTGGTTCACCATCTGTTGCATAACAGCCACAACACCAAGGTCAGCGCCATCTTGAGAAGAAGCATGGCTATGTTGGTCACTGGTGCTGCCGGCTCCCGAAGAAAGCAACGTGGCCGCCCCACCGGCTGCCCCACGTCCCCGGCCGCGCCCACGACCACGACCACGACCACGACCTCTTTCAGCATCCATACTGGAGTTAAATAAGTAGTAAAAGCCATACGATGGTAAGTACAAGAAGAAAAACAATCACAAATCGAGAATTAAAGGTGCGATACAAGGAAACAAAGAACAGAGGAAGGAAAAACTTACGGACACTGGAAGTACCGGGATCATGGCAGCGTGATGACAATGTGCAAAACGAAACACAACAAGACCTAATAAACCGACAAGCCTAGGTATCCATAAACCTAGTGCTCCGATAGCATTTTCTCTAACACCCCCAAGACATTCGAGGTATATTACAGCGCCGTGAATCCCTACATGGGACCCACCAGGCTAAACGACCAAACATACTCAACGACTTGTGAAATCAACATAACAACCCCTCATCATAAATATGCAAAACAAAAACATTAACCCGGTTCAACCGGTCAAACACACCCCACACATCCAACACAAACATAACGGACAAATATCACAACCTGAACAAACGAAAATTCCTAAGTACTCGAGTACTTCTATTAGTTTACATTTGGATAAACGCATCAAAAGAAAGGAGAACCATAAAAACACACTCATGCACAATCATCACGCCCGGCCATCATCCGCGTACTGGTCCAGCGCCCGCTCGTCTCGATGGATCTGACCTGAAATTCATGAAACGAATTTCCCCAAAATGGGTCCCCAAAGGGGTTAGCAATTACGCTAGTACAAGTAACCAAATGAACAACTTACACCTTACACATATAGTCAATGCATGCAATCACGAAAAACATAATTCCAAAACACTCACTTCCGGAAATGCCATAATCAAAGCACATTTGTAAAATGCACCACAATTAACCATCGATCCACGTCTCTGTGGACCCCTACCGATACCCCGTCAGATCTAACCCATAGTGGTTAAAAGCAAGCTCGTCGATCCACGTCTCTGTGGACTCCTACCGAGACCCCGTCGGATCTAACCCGTAGTGAGCATACACACGCACACCATTTCTCATGCAATACTATTATGTCAAGATTGTAAGTTCACAAGGGTACTTGCCTCGATTAATAGACGGTGACACGAATGGAAAGGAAGAATCGAACACGACCGCGAGGAACCGGCGGAAATGAACCTAACGATTCGAAGAACACAATCACAACCACAACTAAACGAATACAGAAACGGAATACACACGAAACCCCGCCTACGATTCATGTATATCCGTTTAACAACAACAACGAGGGCGGACCACAACCAAACCCTCTCGAATACGCAACAACTACGAAATATACCATGAATCCGTAGGAAAACCAATAATACCAACAGGATTAATCATATTCATCATGAATTAATCTATCATACGGAACGAATCGAACGAAAGTGTGAAAACCCCAATTTACCCAAAAACAAGGTTCTAGGAGTTTACCTCGAATTAATGACGAAGAACACGATTAGATGTTGATAATATACTCCAAAAACTCGAAGAAGATGATGGCTCGGAGTTACAAAGCTTCAAATCGCCGGAAGTGCCAAGAAAATCACCTAGGAGTCGGATGGGGAGGAGGAGAAGTGAAAATGGCCGAAATCGGTCAACTCCCGGGTTTATAAACTCAGGCGCGTTATGTACGGTAGCCACAGGTAGCTAACGTACGTTAGCTTGTTAACGTACGTAAGCTATCCCATGCTTACGTACGTAACGAAAATCGCAGAATTTCCTGTACTAATTTACACACACCCTTACGTACGTAACTGCAACATGCATTACGTACGTAATGCTCCTTCCTGGGGAGTACAGGCCAACCACTGGCAAGGAAGGAACCGAAACAAAAATCGAAAAGCAACGGTGATAGATTCACGATGGTACGAACGTAAAATATTCGAGGCGACGAACTTAAGAGTTGAAGGAAAACATATTCCCGACTATCCAAAGGTTCGGAAAAACAACAACGAACGTAGTTACCCCAAAACTTTGGGAAACTACAAAATGGCCCAAAGTATCCGAAATGTACGATACATGGTCGAAACATCAAACAAAGCTCACAACACGCGTAGTAAAGTGAGATGGATCCTCAGCAACCCCGAAACGGCGGTTCCGAACGACGATTTACGAGAATACACGAAATAGCGACAAAAACAACATAAAACACCGAATCGAGTAAAATGAGTCCGAAACAAGCTCGAACGACAAAAAGTCCAATATTAAATATCCTCGAAAAGTTAGTATGGTTACAAGCGAGTTGCCAAAGATGAAAATAAACCGAAATGAGAATATCAAGAGAAAAGGAAAAATGCGGATATTACACTCAGTACATCCTACCACCCTTAGACATACGGATAGTCTGAGAGGACGATACAGACGCTGGAGGATATGTTGCGAGCCTGTGCTTTAGATTGGAAGGATGATTAGGAGTCGCACTTGCCATTGATCGAATTCACGTACAACAACAGTTGTCACGCCTCGATCAAAATGGCACCATTTGAGGCATTGTATGGTAGGAGGTGCAGATCGCCGTTGTGTTGGGATGATGCATCTGAGCTAATTGGCACCGAGTCCGATATGGTATTTGAGATGAGAGAGAAGATTGATCTGATTCGCGATATGTTGTTGACGGCCCAGAGTCGACAGAAGTCTTATGCCGATACATGTCGCCGGCCGTTGGAGTTTGAGGTGGGAGACCATGTGTTGCTTAAGGTGTCGCCGACACGGGGAGTTTACCGCTTCGGTCGGAAGGGTAAACTTAGTCCGAGATTTATTGGGCCATTCGAGGTTCTAGAGAGAGTTGGAGAGCTTGCTTATTGGTTAGGCTTGCCGCCGTCCCTGAGCCACGTGCATAACGTATTTCATGTTTCCCAGCTTAGGAAGTACGTACCGGACCCTAGCCATATTATTGATTTTGGAGAGATCGAGTTGGGCCCGACATTACCTTCGAGGAGAGGCCGATTCAGATCTTAGAGCGTCGGGTGAAGCAACTTAGGCACAAAACCATTCCTTTGGTTAAAGTACAGTGGTCGAGGCATGGATCCGAGGAAGCCATGTGGGAGACAGAAGAGAGTATGAGGTCGAGATACCCCGAGTTATTCGCGTTGTAAGTTTCGGGACGAAACTTATTTTTAGGGGGAGAGAATGTAATATCCGTGTTTTCTATTTTTGGTAATTTCTATTTTTGGTGTATGTTCGTTTCGAACAACTCGCTTGACACCGTTTTGGAATTATGAATTTATTTTGTTCATGGAGTTTCTCCGTTTGGACGAGTTTCGATGATGTTTTTGTGTATTTTCATCTTGAGTTATATTTTATCGCATGTGTATTCGATTCTCGTAAAACTCATTCGATTTTGTCATTTTCTTATTTCCATGAGTTCATATGGTTGAGTGGAGCATGTTGTGAGTTTCGAATTGTTAATCCGACGTTATATCGTAATTTTCGGACGTTTGGGCCGTTTCGTAATTTCTTATAAGTTTAGGGAATTTGTTCCTTGTTTGATTTTGGTTGTGTACCTCGGACCATTTCGGGTTATTGGATATTGTTTTTGGTTACATGTAATTTTCTCGAACCGTTGGGTCGGCTTATCGTGTTTTGGTTTGTCGTCTTTTTCCGTCTTGGTAGCGTCATCTTGTGTCAAGAGGTTGTCTGGCCTGACCTGTGCAAAACGGCGCAAGACCCGTGGCATTCTGCACCGTGTCTATGTGCCGTGTTGCTCAGTGGTGCCCGCTGCCTTGCGAAACGGCGCAAGACCCGCGGCATTTTGCGCCGTGTCGCACAGGGGTCGCCCGCTGACCCGCAATACGGCGTTGAACATGGCGCTATTTGGACCGTTTGTTGCACCGTGTTCTGTCCAGTATATAAAGGACATACGGGTGTTTTAACCCATTTCTTCCTTTTTCTCCCGTTTTTCCACTTCTCCTTGGCGATTTCGGGTGATCTCCCTCAGATATTACCTTCCATCATCTTATAACTCGGAATTGGACATTCTATCACGAATCAATCATCTTCCTTCCACCATTCCATCGTTGAATTGAGGTAATTGAACATTATACCTAATTTTAGGGTTCTTGGTTTTTATTCGTTTTTCCTTTCGTTTTTGCTTCGATTGGTGATGAATTATAGTTGGGTAATCATGGTGTTATGTTTTCCTAGAACTTTAGTGGATCAATTCTCAAGTTTTTCCCTTCGTTGATTGAATTGGAACCTTATGCCTTCATAGTGTTCGGCGTATTGCCCCTTAGGGTAGAACGCCGATTAATTCGTGATTTCTCAGTGGAATTGTGGTTGATTGAGTCTCTATTGATGTTAGGATCATATTTGTGAAGATTTTTTCGGACCGAAACCTTTCCTTTCGCCGTTTCCTTTGCATTGTGTCATCCAAGGCAAGTACATGTATTATATTTCATTATGTGTGTACGGTTTTGATGCGAATGATGTAAACTGTATTATTGAATGAATGTGATTGTTACTCTTCCACCTGGGGATGGCATGTGGCCTCTGGGGGTCGATACTAATGGGTACGGCCACAGAAGTGGACTTAGGTGCGTGTGTTGATGTTCTTCCACCTGGGGACGGTTCGACGGGACCTCTGGGGGCCGATACTAATGGGTACGGCCGCGGAAGTGGTTTCTCACCTGGGGAAGGTTCGACAGGACCTCTGGGGGCCAATACTAATGGGTACGGTCGCGAGTTACCAAGTGTGGATAGGGCACTGGCCGGACGGGTGCGGGCACTAGCCGGACGGGTGTGGGCACTGGCCGGACGGGTGCGGGCACTGGCCGGACGGGAGCGGGCACTGGCCAGACGGGTGCGGCAGGAACCGGCATAGCGCACGCTACTGCAGGAAGGCAGCGCACGCTATGGCCGGAAGGCTGCGCACGCTACGACCGGAAGGCTGCGCATGCTAGTCGGCCGAGGCAGCAGGGGCAGAGAGGTTCTGGACTTCAGGCGGACAGCAGGTAGCGCACGCCATTGTCGGACACGGCGCGTGCTAATCGGCAGGCGTAGTGCACGCTATGGCCGGAAGGCTGCGCGCTCTACCGCGGTCGGACAGGAAGGTTCTGGACAGTAGGACAGGTCGACAGGATAGGTCAATGCGGGTCCCGGCCGAACATTCTCGACCATGACCGCCCGTTAGCGCACGCGAGCCCGGCATCCTAGCGCACGCTAGGCTGCACCAGTATAAATATGACCGAGCAGTCCTGTTCGCACTCATTTTTCATTTCCTCTCTTCCCTGTCCGTGGCTGGAGCCTTAGTGAGCATAAACGTATGTTGTTATACTATTAATCTACGAAGTTTGGGGGCTCATATCATCGATTAATCACTCCATAACATCCTTCAATCCAGCGAATCAAGGTTAGTTTTCCTAAAATCCTAGTTTTGGGAAAATTGGGGATTTTCTTTGACTTCATCCGTTTAATTCGTTATAACTTAGAATAGTGATGGATTGATGATTATAAAGTTGTATTATATCGAATCCCTTGTTTTTCCACGGTTGGATTGCCGAGGATTTTTCGTTTTATTGAGTTTCTAATCAACATCACGACTGACGACAAACATCATCAACATATACACGATTCCACAATTTGAGACATTCACAAGTAAATCGGCTAGACCCAACTGTACAATTCAACATCGAAACCATTCCCAAATCGGCTACACAACAATTACAAGTCCAAAAGAAGAAAGTACTCGAGTACTGAAACAAAGGACATAATTAATAAAATTAAAAGATTAAATGCCAGATAAACGAACATTGAATAGAATCACCCTTGCCCATCATCCTCGTATTATCCGTGTGCTCGTTCGCCTCCATGACCTGTACCTGAAAAACAAAAGTATTTTAAGGGGTAGCGACAATAGCTAGTGCAAGTATAATCCATTTGAACTACCATTCTAATCAGATGAAATATGCGCCAAAATCATTTTAGAAAACATTTATAATCCGGAATATTACGATCCACATGCACAAAACACAGTTCTCCAACAAATCATTTCAAAGGTTAATCATTGGTACAAGACTCACAGCCATCGTACCCCGCAGAGGCCCCGTCGGACCATACCTGGGTGAACATACACATTCACTTGCCTTTGAGACATCTTCGACGATACGAAAATTAAACGACGACTAGGAATGGCCCAGAGTGACAACATCCGTTCCTAGACAAAAGGTTAACACGAATCAGTCCTAAACGACATGTATAATCGAACGGAATACGCCCACAACCCCGATTACCAACCATAACAATACGTGTACGTTCAACACGGGCGAGGGTTTTCACAAAACCTCCCCAAATCAACAACTCACGGATCAACATTGATGGAAAGGGATTGGGAATCCCCCGATAACAATAATCGATAGGAAATATTGCAACACAATGAACAATACGAGTTTAAAAGGACAAATCCCGAAAAACACCTAAAATTGACAAAGTTAGGGTTCTAAGCCAAAATATCTTGGATTTAGGTAGAGAAGATGGATTAAGAAGATGATGCACTTCACTTGGAACACAATAATCGATCTCTCAAAGAACTCCATGGATTAATCTTCACAAATCGCCCCAAAATCGCCGGAAATCGCCCAAGGGTTGAGAAGAGATGAAAAATGACGAAAAGTGTACTGCCGAGTCCATATTTATACTAAGTATAATTAGCGTGCGCTAATTATTGAAATTAACGCGCACTAACGGGATCACCTGCAGTCCAGTAGCTTCTGTCCGGCATCGTTAGCGTGCACTACTATCGCTTAGCGCACGCTATCTGCTAGTAATTAGCATGCGCTACTAAAGCTTAGCGCGCGATACCTAATAGTCAGAACCCAGAATTCTGAGTCCAGAACCTACTGTCCAAAACACTGAAGACGTTAACGCACGCTATGACTAAGAGTTAGCGTACGTTAACTGCACACCGATAGCGTACGCAAGCAATCATAAATAGCGTATGCTATTTATGCAGCAGTCCAGTACTGCTGAGTGCAGTTCACTGCTGAGGAGGGCACGAGACCGAACACGACTAAAAGTTGGAATTCAAAGGCACATTCACGAATTCGCAACAACAAATATAAGCACTAAAAGAAGGCACGAATCTGGCCACTCGACGGCTCGGGATATAGAAATGGAAGTAAGTTCCCTAAACTTTAGGAAATTATAAAATGGCCCAAAATGTTCGGAAATCATAATACGATGTCGAATTATGACACTGAAACTGACAACACGAATAACTCAATCATACAGACTCATGGGAGTAAAGAAATAATGAAATCAAATGAGTTTTACGAGAATCGAACGTATATGCGACAAGATCATAACATAAAGCATATTACGTAAAAACACCTCCGAAAATCGTCCAAATGGAAAAGTACCAAGAACAAAATAGATTCAAAATGCCGTAACGGTTACAAGCGAGTCATTAAAAAATAGACATGCGCCAAAAATAGAAACTGCTAAAAATAGAAAGTACAGATATTACATTCCCCCCCTCTAAAAAGAAGTTTCGTCCCGAAAATTAAGGATAAAAAAGCTTGGGGTATCTCGCACGCATATCCTCCTCCAATTCCCATGTCGTTTCCTCCACTCCATGACTCGACCATTGCACCTTAACCAAGGGGATGGTTTTGTGCCTTAACTGTTTATCCCGATGTTCCAAAATCCTCACTGGCCTATCCTGAAACGTAACATCCTTCTCAATCTCTACATCCCTGAAGTCGATAATGTGAGTCGGGTCTGGAACATACTTCCTCAACTGAGAAACATGAAATACACTATGCACATGGCTCAACGACGGGGGTAATGCCAAATGGTAAGCCAACTCACCAACTCTCTCCAATATCTCGAAAGGTCCAATATACCTTGGACTAAGCTTCCCCTTTTTTTCAAAACGAAGAACTCCCTTCGCTGGAGACACTCTTAACAATATGTGATACCCTACCTCAAACTCCAACGGTCGACGCCTAACATCCGCATAAGACTTTTGTCGACTCTGAGCCGCCAACATTCTCTCTCGAATCAACTCGACTTTCCTCCTCATCTCCAACACAAGATCCGGCTCAGTGCCAACTAAATCTTACAGCTCATTCCAACATATAGGTGATCGACATCGTCGGCCATAAAGTTCCTCATACAGTGCCATCTTAATCGATGCATGTCAGCTGTTATTATAAGTGAACTCAATCAGGGCCAGATGTTCCTCCTAATCACTACTCCAGTCTAGCGCACACGCACGCACCATATCTTCGAACATCTGAATGGTTCTTTCGGACTATCCATCGGTCTGATGATGGAAATATGTGCTCAAACACAAACGTGTCCCCAAAGCCTTATGTACCGCCTGCCAGAAATGCGATACAAACCGACCATCCCTATCCAAAATAATAGATTACAGTGTGCCAAAAAGCCTTACGATCTGCGCAATAAATATACGAGTCAATTTCTCTGGTCCCCAAGTGTCCTTGATGCCAAGAAAATGAGCCGACTTAGTTAGTCGATCCACGATCACCCAAACCATGTTCATTCCCGTCTTCGTCCTCGGCAAGTTCGTGGCAAAATCCATAGAGACATCCTCCTACTTCCATTCTGGGACGGGAAGTGGTTTCAACAACCCGACTGGCCGCTGATGTTCGATTTTGACTTGCTGACAAGTCAAACACTTAGCCACAAACTGCACCACCTCATTCTTCATGTCATTCCACTAAAAATTCTTCCTCAAATCCTTATACATTTTACTCGAGCCCAGATGGACTGAGTAAGGTGACGCATGAGCCTCCCGCATAATGTCCTGCCTCAATTCCAGGTCGTTCGAAACACACAGCTAACCTTGGAATCTTAACACACCATCTTCAAGAATCACGAATCCAGGGGCTTTCCCCTTAATCACACTCTCATGGAGTTGAATAAACATCGGATCTTCTAACTACCTCGATTTAATGTCGTCGACCAGCGACGAAGAAACCTCAAGGATGCACAACCGCCAGTATTCCATGGTAACACAACCTCAATACTCAACCCCATCAACTATCGCTGGAGCCCTGGCTGGGCTGTGAGTAACTCTAGTGCTCGAAGCAATACTGATTTCCGACTCAAGGCACCTCCCACAACATTTGCCTTGCCTGGATGATAAAGGATTTCGAGATCGTAATCCTTGATTAGTTCCAGCCACCTTCTCTGCCTAATATTCAGTTCTTTCTGTGTGAAAATATATTTCAGTTTCTTGTGATCGGTGAAAATCTGACACGACGAGCCATATAAGTAATGATGCTAAATCTACAATGTCAACACAACTACAACCGACTCAAGATCATGTGTAGGATAATTCAACTCATACGGCTTCAACTGACGGGAAGCATGGGCAATCGTCTTCCCATGTTGCATGAATACACATCCAAGTCCTTGGCCTGAGGCATCGCTGTAACCTGAAAAGCCCTCATTACCGTACGGCAATGTCAAGACAGAAGCGGTAGTCAATTGCTTCTTCAACTCCTCGAAACTCTTCTGCCTCTTGTCTGTCCACAAAAACTTCTCTGACTTATGTAACAAGTGAATAAGCGGTCGAGCGAGTTTAGAGAACCCCTCGACAAACCTTCGATAGTACCCCGCCAAACCCAGAAACATACGGACCTCCTTCACGTTCTTGGGCGGCACCCAATCTAATACTATCTCTATTTTATGTGGGTCCATACGAACACCCTCGGCCGAGATCACGTGACCGAGAAACATAACCTCCCGCAACCAAAACTCACACTTTGAGAACTTCGTATAAAGGCGCCGAGTCCTCAAGATTTCTAACACGAAATGCAGATGACGTGTATGCTCCTCCTCGCTCCTTGAGTAAATCCGAATATCATCGATAAAGACGACTACATATTTATCGAGATACTTGATAAAGACCTTGTTCATTAGCTGCATGAACACGGATAGGACGTTGGTTAGCCCGAACGGCATAACCACAAACTCATAATGGCCGTATCTCGCCCGAAAGGCCATCTTCGTAATATCGAAATCTTCACTTGGAGTTGGTAATATCCCGATCTCAAATCAATCTTTGAAAACATAGTCGCTCCCTGCAATTGGTCAAACAAGTCGTCAATCCTCGAAAGCGTATACTTGTTTTTGATGGTCACCTTATTCAACTCTCTATAGTCGATACATAAACGCAGTGACCCATCATTCTTCCTTACGAACAAGACCGGTTCGCCTCCAAGCGAAGCGCACGGTCGAATATAACCTGTGTCAAACAACTCTCCCAACTGTTTCTTCAACTCAAGCATCTCAGCCGGCGCTATACAGTACAGCGTTTTCGAAATCAGGGCCGCACCCGGCTCTAAATCAATGGTGAACTCAACCTCACGGTCTGGTGGCAAACTCGGTGACTCATCTGGAAAGACGCCAGGATACACGTTAACTACCGGAATAGACGAGAGCTCGACTCCCCCTTCTTTCGATCTCAAAGCATAACACCAGTAACCAGTGCAACCTCCTTGGCCTGAGGCATCGCTATAAACTGAAAAGCCCTCATTACCGTATGGCAATGTTAAGACGGAGCGGTAGTCAACCGCTTCTTCAACTCCTCAAAACTCTTCTGCCTCTCATCTGTCCACACAAACTTCTCCGACTTCTGTAACAACAAAATAAGCGATCGAGTGAGTTTAGAGAACCCCTCGACAAACCTTCGATAGTACCCCCAAACCCAGAAAACTACGGACCTCCTTCACGTTCTTGGGCGGTGCCTAATCTAATACTTTTTCTATTTTGTGTGGGTCCACACGAACACCCTCGGCCGAGATCACGTGACCGAGAAACATAACATCCCGCAACCAAAACTCACACTTTGAGAACTTCGCATAAAGGCACTGAGTCCGCAAGATTTCTTACACGATATGAGATGACGTGTATGCTCCTCCTCGCTCCTCGAGTAAATCCGAATATCATCGATAAATACGACTACACACATATCGAGATACTTGATAAAGACCTTGTTCATTAGCTGCATGAACACGGCTGGGACATTGGTTAGCCCGAACGGCATAACCACAAACTAATAATGGCTGTATCTCGTCCGAAAGGCCATCTTCGGAATATCGAAATCCTTCACTTGGAGTTGGTAATATCCCGATCTCAAATAAATCTTTGAAAACATAGTCGCTCCCTACAATTGGTCAAACAAGTCGTCAATCCTCGAAAGCGTATACTTGTTTTTGATGGTCACCTTGTTCAACTCTCGGTAGTCGATGCATAAACGCAGTGACCCATCATTCTTCCTTACGAACAAGACCGGTGCACCCCCAGGCGAAGCGCACGGTCGAATATAACCTGTGTCTAACAACTCTCCCAACTGTTTCTTCAACTCAAGCATCTCAGCTGGCGCCATACGGTACGGAATTTTCGAAATCGGGCCGCACCCGGCTCTAAATCAATGGTGAACTCAACCTCACAGTCTGGTGGCAAACCCGGCGAATTATCTGGAAAGAAGCCAGGTTACACGTTAACTACCGGAATACACAAGAGCTTGACTCCCCCTTCTTCCGATCTCAAAGCATAACACCAGTAACTAGTGCAATCTCCTTGGCCTGAGGCATCACTATAAAGTGAAAAGCCTTCATTACCGTACAGTAATGTGAAGACGGGAGTGGTAGTCAACCGCTTCTTCAACTCCTCAAAACTCTTATGCCTCTCGTCTATCCACACAAACTTCTCTGACTTCTGTAACAACTGAATAAGCAGTCGAGAGAGTTTAGAGAACCCCTCGACAAACCTTCGATAGTAACCCGCCAAACCTAGAAAACTATGGACCTCCTACACGTTTTTGGGCGGCGCCCAATCTAATACTATCTCTATTTTGTGTCGGTCCACACGAACACCCTCGGCCGAGATCACGTGACCAAGAAACATAACCTCCCACAACCAAAACTCACACTTTGAGAACTTCACATAAAGGCGCTGAGTCCTCAAGATTTCTAACACGATATGCAGATGACGTACATGCTCCTCCTCGCTCGAGTAAATCTAAATATCATCGATAAATACGACTACATACTTATCAAGATACTTGTGCATGAACACGGCAGGGACGTTGGTTAGACCGAACGGCATAACCACAAACTCATAATGGCCGTATCTCGTCCGAAAGGCCATCTTCGGAATATCGAAATCCTTCACTTGGAGTTGGTAATATCCCGATCTCAAGTCAATCTTTGAAAACATAGTCGCTCCCTGCAATCGGTCAAACTAGTCGTCAATCCTCGAAAGCGTATACTTTTTTTTGATGGTCACGTTGTTCAACTCTCGGTAGTCGATGCATAAACGCAGCGACCCATCCTTCTTTCTTACGAACAAGACTGGTGCGCCCCCAGGCGAAACGCACGGTCGAATATAACCTGTGTCTAACAACTCTCCCAACTGTTTCTTCAACTCAAGCATCCGGCGCCATACGGTACGGCATTTTCGAAATCGGGGCCACACCCGGCTCTAAATCAATGGTGAACTCAACCTCATGGTCTGGTGGCAAACCCGGAGACTCATCTGTAAAGACGCCAGGATACACGCTAACTACCGGAATAGACGAAAGCTCGACTCCCCCTTCTTCCGATCTCAAAGCATAACACCAGTAACAAGTGCAACCTCCTCGAAGGAGTTTCACCGCTTTCATAGCGCTGATCAAGAATCTTTGACTACCCCGTTTGCATCCCACAAAGGAGTGTTCAATACCTTCATCGGCTAACATCGAAATGGTCCTCACTCTATAGTTCAAGGTTGCCCCATGTCGATCCAGCCAATCCTCACCAAGAATCAAATCCTCGTCCTTGATGTCTACCACAATCAGATTAGAAGAGCAATCCCTCCCCGCGATACTCACCGAAAAATCTCTAACCTCACGATTCCCCACAATACTATCTCCACTAGGTAGTTTAACCACAAACGGTTCACATGCAACTTGACAATCAACATGCAGACGACGCACACAATCCAAAGAGATGAAAGAATGCGTAGCACCAGAATCGAATAGCACAGAAACAGGATGGTAAAGGATGTGAACGGTACATGTATCCACTGTCGCGTCAGGATCTCCAGCTCGTCTTATCTCATACACACGGGGCGGAACAGACCCCGCACTAGAATCTCCCCCTCTAGAAGACTGCCCACATCCTCGACCTCTGCCGAAACTCTGCTGAGGCTGATTAGCTGTCGGAGCCTGATTCACGCTCGGTTCTCCTGCAGCCGGGGCTAACACCTGAGTAACTGGTGCCCGACTCGCATATCCACAATGCTTAGAATGATGCCCCACACGACCGTAATTAAGACATTGTAGCGGCGGCTTGTCATATTCACTCATCATATGTCCTGGATGACTACAGTTAAAACAAGTATGACCACGAGCACGAACAGCCGGAGCAGACTTAGAACCATGGCCTTGCCCGAATGACGGCGACTGATTCTCAAGGGCTTGCGAACCAGACTGAGTCTTCTGATGCCCTCCAGACTTACCTCCCGAAAACTGACCGGAAGTCTTCTGTTTCTTACCCTATGTTGCCACCTCTTTCGCAGAAAAAGACATCTCATAGGCAATCACCTTATTCTGATAGTCTTTCAAAGTTGTACACCCAAGACCTGACATGTAGTGGCGAACCCTCGGCTTCATCCGTATGTCGAAGTGGCAGATCTTATCTTGCTCATCTCGAACCTGATTCCTCACATAATGTAGTTACTGATTGTAGTCCTTGATTACCTGTGAGATGGGAACATCCTGGTGTTTTGCTTCAAAGAAGGCTCGAATCCTTCCCTCTTTCACCAGCCACGGACAATATTCATCCTCCATCAATTCTCGGAACTCGTCCCATGTAGCTGCCCGATCACGCGGTTTCACTGCTTGCCACCACGTTGCCGCCTCCTTGGCGAGGAAGTACTGAGCAATTGGTACTTTTCTCTCCTCAGAGCAGTTTGCCGCCTCGAACACTTTCTCCATCTCGAATATCCAACTCTCCCAACCAGAAGGGTCGGAAGTACCATCGAACTACGGAGGACGCATACAGATCACGTCCTGAAGTAACTTGTCAGTACCAGAACCAGTAGGCAGAACCGGATTAGCATTAGCTTGATTAACCAGGACTGCCTGAGTTAGTAGCGTCATCTGATTCGCTACTTGCTGCAGAATGTTCGCTGCCCCAGCATTAACATTAGTATTACCGTAGCTAGCAGACTAGTCGTTCTGACGTTCCACACTAGGCTGGACACTGTTCGACAAGGAAGGTGTTGCCAAACTAGAACTAGAGCTATCGGACATGGCCGCCCTACCGGTTGCGCCACATCCCCTACCGCGTCCGCATCCTTTACAAGTAGGCATTCTGAATAAGTAACTAGTGAGTACAGTTCAAACGCAAAACACATCACGATATTAAGAAAGGAACAACACAGGATAACGCAACGAGTCAAGTTAGGAATGTAACACCCTGAGATATTTAGAGTATATTACAGCGCCGTAGACCCCTACATGGGACCCACCAGGCTACAAACAAGAAAACTCCACTCGACTAACCATCTCGGTTAGCGAGGACACATATATAATTGATATGACATAAAATGGTACGCCCGGAGCAACCGGCGAAATAAGCATCAACCGACAATGTAACAATTTTAAAGTAATACAATACGGAGTTTGAAATGGAAAACCTAAGTACTCGCGAGCACAATCTATAAGTTTATAAAAATGGGAAACAACCAAATCGAAGTAAACGAAGGAAAATAAGAAGACCCAAATGCACACGTCAACGACCCTGGCCAACATCCTCGTACTGTCCCGGTGCTCGCTCGTCCGGATAATCATAACCTGAAATCCATAGCAAGAATTTCCCCAAAACGGGTTCCCAAAGGGGTTAGCAATTACGCTAGTACAAGTAATCAAGGCAAACCAATCGCTTATACATTTCATAGTACATGCACCAATATCATTTCAAAAACCAAAACCAGACATGTCTTTTCCTAAACAAACAAATACAATTAATTTGCTCAGACCGGATTTGCCATGAATCCCACTCGAGGCCTCTAAGGACCCTCCCGAGCTGGCCACATTCATAAAACAAATCAAGCACCACACGTCACCTAGGACCAGGACGAAGCCACGAATCCCACTCGAGGCCTCTAAGGACCCTCCCAAGCTGGCTAGCGAATCAAACTCATGAATCCAGGATGAAGCCATAGATTCCCTCGAGGCCCCGTCGGACCCTCCCGAGGTGAGTAAAGCACACACAATATACATTACCATTTCATGTTAAGCATAAAGGTTTCCAAGAATTACTTTCCTTGAATAATTGATGACGCAACGAACGGAAAGGATAATCATCGACGAACGCTAGAAATCAACGGAAGCGAACCTAACGATTCGAAGAACATAATCACAATCAACTCTAGACGAATACGGAAATGGAATACACCCGAAAACCCGTCTACGATTCATGTATATTAGTACAAAAATAACAACGAGGGCGGACCACAACCATACCCTCTCGATTTCGTAAAAACCACAAAATATACCATGAATCCGTAGGAAAGTTAATGATACTAACAATATTAATCGTATTCATCATGAATCCACCAACAAAACGGAACGAATCGGAAGAAAATCCCAAAACCCTAAAATTATCCGAAAGTAGGGTTCTAAGAGATATTACCTTTGAAGATCCAAGTACTATGATCCGTAGAACACGCGTTAGATTGATTATCCGGGCTTCACAATCGAAGGGGAATGATGAAAATCAACCCCCAATTGATGAATGATGAGGAGTTCTCCCTCTCTCTCTCTCTCTCGCGTAAATGGAAGAAGAAGGAAGAAATGAGCTGCTCTCGCTCAAAACAACTCAATTATAGGGTTGACCGCATTGTGTGCCGCGGCCCAGCTGAAGTATACCGCGGCACAGGCCAAAAATTTGCTCACAGGGCTCGGCAGTGTGCCGCGGCCCAGCTGACATGTGCCGCGGCACCCGGTACAGTCGGGTTTTGGCCGAAAATGCCACACGAGTGTGCCGTGGCCCGGACGGGTGTGCCGCGGCACTGACTCGGCAGTGTGCCGCGGCCCCGAATGGGTGTGCCACGGCACACAGTACAGTCCGCTCGGCCAAAACTGGAAAAATGTGTGTGCCGCGGTGCACACTCCTTGTGCCGCGGCCACACCCCCTTTGGGTTCTAAAATGATGAAAAATTATCCGGGAAGAGAATAAAATCAATAGGAATCAATATTTGGGAACCAATAACAAGAAATGGATCCACGATAACCCCGAAACGGAGGTTCCGCACAATAATAACGAGAATCAGATCAATAGATGATAGAAAAGATACACTGAAAGATACACGAGGGTTACTACAATCGGAAAAAAAATACACCGGAAATGAAAATACAAGGGAAAGAAAAAATGCGGATATTACATTCTACCCCTCTAAAACTAAGTTTCGTCCCGAAACTTAAGAAACAAACAACTCAGGGTACCTAGTACGCATGCTATTCTCGGTTTCCCAAGTTGCCTCCTCGACACCGTGTCTCGACCACTGCACTTTGACCAAAGGGATGGTCTTATGCCTCAGTCGTTTCTCACGATGCTCCAAAATCTTCAAGGGACGTTCTTCAAAAGTAATATCCTCGGCGACATCAATCTCACCATAATCGATGACGTGACTCAGATCCGGGACATATTTCCTCAACTGGGAAACATGAAAAACGCTATGAACATGACTCAGGGCCGGGGGTAACGCCAAACGGTATGCTAACCCACCGACTCGCTCGAGAATCTCGAAGGGTCCAATAAATCTCGGACTCAACTTCCCCTTCTTCCCGAAACGAAAAACTCCTCTCGTCGGCGACACCTTCAGCAAAACGTGGTCTCCCACCTCGAATTCTAAAGGCCGACGACGGACATCGGCATAAGACTTCTGTCGACTCTGGGCAGTTAACATCCGTTCCCGAATCAATTCTATCTTCCGCCTCGTCTCTAAAATGACATCCGGTTCGGTCTCGACCAAATCGGACGCCTCATTGCAACAAATCGGCGATCGACAATGCCGCCCGTAGAGCGCCTCATACGGTGCCATCCGAATCGTCGCGTGCCAACTATTGTTGTACGTGAATTCGATTAATGGCAATTGCTCCTCCCAGTCATTGCTCCAATCGAGAGCACAAGCACGCAACATGTCCTCGAATGTCTGGATAGTGCGTTCCGACTGTCCATCTGACTCGGGATGAAAAGAGGTACTCAAATGCAAACGGGTACCCAACTCCTTATGCACCGCCTGCCAAAAGTGCGATATGAAACGGCCATCACGATCCGAAACAATAGACTTCGGAGTACCGTGAAGCCTCACAATCTGCGCGATAAACACACGAGCTAACTTTTCTGGACCCCAAGTGTCCTTGATGCCCAGAAAATGTGCCGACTTGGTCAGACGATCAACAATCACCCATACCATATTCATGCCCGACCTAGATCTCGGCAAACTCTTAACGAAATCCATCGTTATATCTTCCCATTTCCATTCTGGAACGGGAAGTGACTGCAATAACCCAGCCGGTCGCTGATGCTCGATTTTGACCTGCTGACAAGTCAAACATCTCGCTACAAACTGTGCGACCTCCTCCTTCATATCATTCCACCAGAAATTCCTCCTCAGGTCCTTGTACATCTTACTCGAACCAGGATGAACGGGATAAGGTGTAGCATGGGCCTCACGCAAAATACTCTGTCTCAACTCTGAGTCGTTCGGCACACAAAGCCGACTCTGAAATCTCAAAACACCATCCTCGTGAATCACAAACCCAGGAGACATTCCCTTAAGAACGTTCTCTTGGATTTGAGTAATCATCGGATCCTCTAATTGCTTCAGCTTAATTTCACCGATCAAAGATGACGAAATCTCTAAAGCACAAAGTTGCCCGACAGCTCCAGGCAACAAAACCTCAACATCTAACTCGATCAAAGCCCGCTGAAGCTTAGACTGAGACGTAAGGACCTCAAGCGTTCACAACACAATCGGTTTCCGACTCAAGGCATCGGCCACGACGTTCGCCTTGCCCGGATGATAAAGGATTTCGAGGTCATAATCCTTAATCAGCTCTAACCACCTCCTCTGCCTCATATTCAACTCCCGCTGAGTAAATATGTATTTCAGACTTTTATGATCGGTAAAAATCTGACATGTAGAGCCAAAAAGATAGTGAAGCCAAATCTTGAGCGCGAAAACAACTGCCGCTAACTCCAAATCATGAGTAGGGTAGTTCAGCTCATACGGCCTCAACTGTCTCGACGCAAAGGCAATGGTCTTGCCGTGCTGCATCAATACGCACCCAAGACCCTGACCCGAAGCATCGCTATAAACGTCGAATCCCTCGTTGCCACATGGCAACGCCAAAACCGGGGCTTAAGTCAAACGCTTCTTCAGTTCCTCAAAACTCGACTGTCTCTCGTCATTCCAGACGAACTTCTCGGATTTCTGGAGCAACTGCGTAAGTGGCCGAGCTAGTTTTGAGAAACCCTCGATGAACCTATGGTAGTAGCCAGCCAAACCCAAGAAACTACAGACCTCCTTCACATTCGTGGGCGGTGCCCAATCCAACACTGCCTCAATTTTCTGCGGATCCACACCAACTCCCTCGGCTGAAATCACGTGACCTAAAAACATCACTTCCTTCAGCCAGAACTCACATTTCGAGAACTTCGCATAGAGTTTCTCGGTCCTCGAAATGTCTAACACTATCCGCAAATGATGGGCATGATCTTCCTCATTCCTCGAATAGATAAGAATATCGTTAATGAAGACGACAACACACTTATCCAGATACTCGATAAAGACTTTGTTCATCAACTGCATGAACACTGCCGGCGCATTAGTTAACCCGAAAGGCATAACTACGAACTCATAATGTCCGTATCTCGTCCGAAAAGCTGTTTTCGGCACGTCGGACTCCCTCACCCGAAGCTGATAGTACCCCGATTTCAAATCAATCTTCGAGAATACCGCAGCTCCCTGCAACTGATCGAACAAGTCATCAATTCTCGGCAAAGGATACTTGTTCTTGATGGTCACCTTGTTTAGTTCGCGATAGTCGATACACAAACGTAGTGAACCATCCTTCTTCCGCACAAACAGGACCGGTGCGCCCCAAGGCGAGGCGCTCGGTCGAACATACCCCAACTCAAGAAGCTCGCTCAACTGCTTCTTCAACTCTGACATATCTGAAGGTGCCATGCGATACGGCGCCTTAGAAATAGGAGCCGCGCCCGGCTCTAACTCTATAGCAAACTCGACCTCACGATCCGGTGGCAATCCCGGTAACTCGCCAGGAAATACATCAGGAAACTCACTAACGACTGGAATCGATGAAAGCTCGACTCCACCATCCTCCGCCTTCAAGGTGTAACACCAATAACCAGTACACCCCTTTCGCAGGAGTCTCATCGCCTTCAAGGCGTTAATAACGAATTTCTGGTTTCTCTTTCGCCCCGCGAAAGAATGTTCTGTGCCGTCCTCGGCTAGCATGGTAATGATCCTCGTGCGGTAGTTCATGATTGCACCATGCCGCTCGATCCAATCATCCCAGAGAATTAAATCCTCACCCTCGATACTCACGACAATAAGATTAGAGAGCCAAGCCCTCTCACAAATAAACACAGAACAGTCCCGGACTTCTCGATCACCGACAATTCTATCACCGCTAGGAAGTTTAACGATGAAAGGCTCGCAAGGTGACAAGCAGTCGAGACTCAAGCGGCGTACACACTCTAGAGAAATGAATGAATGCGTAGCACCCGAATCAAAAAGCACACTGACAGGATGGGAATGGATATGAACGCACTGCCGCCACAAGAGTCTTTGGATCATCGGACCTCCTCATCTCATAGATACGCGGCTGTGCAGAGCCGACACTGGAAGCTCCTCCCCTAGCGGGCTAACCCCGACCCCTACCTCGGCCGGCACTCGGAGGTGGCGGCGGAGCAAATGAGCCCTGGTTCACACTCGGCTCCAAAGGTGCTGGGTGAGAAGAACGGGCGCCGCGAAATTGTCTGAGCTTCTCACAAAAAGAAGCCTTATGGCCCGACTGGCCACAAGTATTACAAGTCAAAGGTGGACGAGGACACTTCCGGTTCACGTGGCCTGGCTGGCCACAGTTAAAGCATCTGGGGTCCCGGACGCAGGTTCCGGCGGCACTTCGAAAACTCCCAGGGAAACGAGCCGAACCACCCGTAATATTTGCAGGTTGAGAATTCTGTTGACCTCCACCCTTGTGGCCCGAAAAATTTCCGGCGGATTTCTGCTTCTTACTCTCCCTAACCGCCGCACTGGCTGTCACCGACATATCGTAGGCAAGAGCTCGACTCTGATAATCCTTCAGGGTAGTACAGACGAGTCCAGACATATAGTCCCGAATGGATAGTTTCATCCTCCTGGAAAAATGGAAAATTTTCTCGCTCTCAGCGACAACTTGGGTCTTCACATAGCCCAACTCTTTGTTAAAATCGGCAATAGCTTGGGATACGGGAATATCTCGTGGTTGAGCATCATAGAAAGCATGCACTCGAGCCTGTCTGACGGACCACGGACAATATTCGGTTTCCATCAATTCCTGAAATTTGGCCCACGAAGCAACATGATCTTTGGGCCCAACGGCCTCCCACCAATCCGTAGCATCCCCAGTGAGAAAGTACTGGGCAATAGGGACCTTGCGGTCCTCGGGACAGTTGGTGGCAACGAAGACCTTAGATATCTCCTTGATCCACCCCTCCCAGCCGATCGGGTCTGATGCTCCCAAAAACTGAGGAGGATGCATCTTGATGACATCTTGGAGCCAACGGTCTGCTCCGCCCCGATTAGCATGGCCCTGGTCGGGGTTTTGAACCACTTGAGCTATCGCCGCCATCTGGTTAACCATTTGCTGCATAACGGCCGCAATACCAAGGTCGGCGCGCTCCTGAGAAGAAGCATGACTGTGACGGTCACCGGTACAGCCGGCTCCCGAAGAATGCGACGTGGCCGCCCCACTGGCTGCCCCACGTCCTCGACCGCGTCCACGACCACGACCACGACCACGACCACGACCATGACCACGGTTTCCTCCGGCATCCATACTGATGTTAAGAGATAACAGAAGTATATCGATGATGAGTAAGGGAGGAAAAGCAACTACGACTCAAAAGTGGAAATATAATGCAAGAAACAGAAGGGCCGAATAAGAAAACTTACGAGCACTGGGAGTACTGAGATGCTGGCGGCGATGTGACAATGTGCAAAACAAAACACGACTATACCCAAATAACCAACAAGCCTAGGTATCCATAAACCTAGTGCTCCGATACCATTTTCTGTAACACCTTCAGAGTATATTACAGCGCCGTAGACCCCTACATGGGACCCACCAGGCTACAAACAAGAAAACTCCTCTCGACTAACCATCTCGGTTAGCGAGGACACACATCTAATTGATATGACATAAAATGGTACGCCCGGAGCAACCGGCGAAATAAGCATCAACCGACAATGTAACAATTTTAAAGTAATACAATACGGAGTTTGAAATGGAAAACCTAAGTACTCACGAGCACAATCTGTAAGTTTATAAAAATGGGAAACAACCAAATCGAAGTAAACGAAGGAAAATAAGAAGACCCAAATGCACACGTCAACGACCCTGGCCAACATCCTCGTACTGTCCTGGTGCTTGCTCGTCCGGATAATCATAACCTGAAATCCATAGCAAGAATTTCCCTAAAACGGGTCCCCAAAGGGGTTAGCAATTACGCTAGTACAAGTAATCAAGGCAAACCAATCGCTTAAACATTTCATAGTACATGCACCAATATCATTTCAAAAACCAAAACCAGACATGTCTTTTCCGGAAACAAACAGTCACAATTAATTTGCCTAGGACCGGGATGAAGCCACGAATCCCACTCGAGGCCTCTAAGGACCCTCTCGAGCTGGCCACATTCATAAAACAAATCAAGCACCACACGTCACCTAGGACTGGGACGAAGCCACGAATCCCACTCGAGGCCTCTAAGGACCCTCCCGAGCTGGCTAGCGAATCAAACTCATGAATCCAGGACGAAGCCATAGATTCCCTCGAGGCCCCGTCGGACCCTCCCGAGGTGAGTAAAGCACACACAATATACATTACCATTTCATGTTAAGAATAAAGGTTTCCAAGAATTACTTGCCTTGAATAATTGATGACGCAACGAACGGAAAGGATAATCACCGACGAACGCTAGAAATCAACAGAACCGAACCTAACGATTCGAAGAACATAATCACAACCAACTCTAGACGAATACGGAAATGGAATACACCCGAAAACCCATCTACGATTCATGTATATTCGTACAAAAATAACAACGAGGGCGGACCACAACCAAACCCTCTCGATTCCGTAAAAACCACAAAATATACCATGAATCCGTAGGAAAGTTAATGATACTAACAATATTAATCGTATTCATCATGAATCCACCAACAAAACGGAACGAATCGGAAGAAAATCCCAAAACCCCCAAATTATCCGAAAGTAGGGTTCTAAGAGATATTACCTTTGAAGATCCAAGTACTATGATCCGTAGAACACGCGTTAGATTGATTATCCGGGCTTCACAACCGAAGGGGAATGATGAAAATCAACCCCCAATTGATGAATGATGAGGAGTTCTCCCTCTCTCTCTCTCTCTCGCGTAAATGGAAGAAGAAGGAAGAAATGAGCTGCTCTCGCTCAAAACAACGCAATTATAGGGTTGACCGCATTGTGTGCCGCGGCCCAGCTGAAGTATGCCGCGGCACAGGCCAAAAATTTTCTCCCAGGGCTCGGCAGTGTGCCGCGGCCCAGCTGACATCTGCCGCGGCACCGGTCTGATCGGGTTTTGGCCGAAAATGCCACACGAGTGTGCCGCGGCCGGACGGGTGTGCCGCGGCACCGACTCGAAGCAGCCGCGGCCCGGACGGGTGTGCCGCGGCACACAAGATCACTTCGCCACCAAAATCGAAAATGTGTGCCGCGGCGCACACTCCTTGTGCCGCGGCCCACACCCCCTTTTGGTCCTAAAATGATGAAAAATGATCCGGAAGAGAATAAAAGCAATAGGAATCAATATTTGGGAACCAATAACACGAAATGGATCCACGCAAGAATCAAACGGCGGTTCCGCACAACAATAACGAGAATCAGATCAATAGATGACAGAAAAGATTCAGTGAAAGATACACGAGGGTTACTACAATCAAAAAAAAAATACACCGGAAATGAAAATACAAGGGAAAGAAAAATGCGGATATTACAAGGAAAACTTATGAGCATCGGCATACTGAGATGATGGCATAGTAGTGATACTGTTTAGAAACCACACTCGACTAGACCCAAATAACCGATATCCTAGGTATCCATAAAACTAAAGCTCTGATACCATATTCTGTAACACCCCCAAGATGTTCAGGGCATATTACAGCGCCGTGGACCCAACACATTGGAATCCACCAGGCTAACGCACAAACTCGACATCACAAATGACGACAAACATCATCAACATATAAACGTTTCACAATTTGAGACATTCACAAGTAAATAGGCTGGACCCAACAGTATAATTCAACATCGAAACCATTCCCAAATCGGGTACACAACAATTACAAGTCCAAAAGAAGAACGTACTCGAGTACTGAAACAAAGGACTTAATTAATAAAAAGATTAAATGCCAGACAAACGACCATTGAACAGAATCACGCTTTCCCATCATCCTCGTACTATCCGCATGCTCGTTTGCCTCTATGACCTGTACCTGAAATACAAAAGTATTTACCCCATTTAAGGGGTTAGCGACAACAGCTAGTGCAAATACAATCCATTTGAACTACCATTCTAATCAGATGAAATATGCGCCAAAATCATTTTAGAAAATATTTATATTCTGGAATATTACGGTTCACATGTACAAAACACGGTTCTCCAAGAAAGCATTTCAAAGGTTAATCGTTGGTACGAGACTCATGGCCACTGTACCCCGCAGAGGCCCCGTCGGACCATTCCTGGGTGACTAACCTCAGTTCATGATAAGCATACACACGGCACTACGTATCCCCAGAGGCCCCGTCAGACCATCCCTGGGTGAACATACGCCATTCACATCCATAACATACACGGGAAGCCATAATTCAAATACTATAATATGCAAATAAATGTAAAGTACTTGCCTTTGAGACAGCTTCAACGATACGGAAATTAAACGACGACTAGCAATGGCCCGGAGTGACAATGTCCATTCCTAGACAAAAGGTTAACACAAATCAGTCCTAAGCGACGTCTATAATCGAACGGAATACGCCCACAACTTCGATTACCAGCCATAACAATATGTGTACGTTCAACATGGGCGAGGGTTTTCACAAAACCTCCCCAAATCGACAACTCACGGATCAAAATTGATGGAAAGGGATTGGGAATCACCTGATAACAATAATCGATAGGAAATATTGCAACATAATGAACAATACGAGTTTAAAAGGACAAATCCGGAAAAACCACCAAAATTGACAAAGTTAGGGTTCTAAGCTAAAATACCTTGGATTTAGGTGGAGAAGATGGATTAAGATGATGATGCACTTCACTTAGAACACAATAATCGATCTCTCAAATAACTCCACATATTAATCTTCACAAATCGCCCCAAAATCGTCGGAAATCGCCCAAGGGTTGAGAAGAGATGAAAAAAGACGAGAAGTGTACTGCTGAGTCCTAATTATACTAAGTATAACTAGCGTGCGCTAATTATTGAAATTAATGCATGCTAAAGGGATCGCTTGCTGTCCAGTGGCTTCTGTCCGGCGTCGTTAGAGTACGCTACTACCGCTTAGCGCGCGCTATCTGCTAGTAATTAGCGTGTGCTACTAAAGCTTAGCACGCGCTACCTGATAGTCAGAACCCAGAATTCTGAGTCCATAACCTACTGTCCAAAATGCTGAAGACGTAAACGCACGCTATGACTAAGAGTTAGCGTACGTTAACTGAACACCGATAGCATACGCAAGCAATCATAAATAGCGTACGCTATTTATGCAGTAGTCCAGTACTTCTGAGTGCAGTTCACTGCTGAGGAGGGCACGAGACTGAACACGACTAAAAGTTGGAATTCAAAGGCACATTCACGAAGTATTCGCAACAATGAATCTATGCGCTAAAAGAAGGCACGAATCCGACCACTCGACGGCCCGAGATACAGAAATGGTAAGTTCCCTAAACTTTAGGAAATTACAAAACGGCCCAAAACATCCGAAAATCATGATACGACGTCGAATTATAAAACCGAAATTCACAACACGAATAACTCAATCATACAGACTCATGGGAGTAAAGAAATAACGAAATCAAATGAGTTTTACGAGAATCGAACGTACATGCGACAAGAGCATAACATAAAGCATATTACGTAAAAACACCTCCGAAACTCGTCCAAATGGAAAAATACCAAGAACAAAATAGATTCAAAATGTCGGAATGGTTACAAGCGAGTCATTAAAAAAAAGACATGCGCCAAAAAGAGAAACTGCTAAAAATATAAAGAACGGATATTGTAAGAACAATGTACTAGAGTACTTATTCCATCACGACTCAGATCTTTAACATCACTTTGCACCCTCATCATTGTACTGCTCTTGTGGTTGTTTTCCAGATCTTCCGGATCCTGAACATAAAATACATGTACACCCCTAAAGGGGTTAGCACAACGATGCTAGTACAAGTGTGATAATTATTCAACAATAGAGTATTCGACAATTCATGAAGAATAACAATGACAATAACAACAAGCCTCTCCTACTAGAAGACTAACAATGTATTTCACAACAAGACAATCACAACATACACATGGTAATCTGATGATCCAGCATTCACTGTATAGATCCCATCATGATCCCGTCGGACCAACATGAGGTGGAAAACCCATCCAATGATCCAGCGCACGCTAGCATAGATCCCAAGATGATCCCCTCAGACCAACACGAGGTGGACAAACGATGACACATATGCACGACAATACGAATAACATGAATACGGAAAACATATTTAGAGTACTTGCCTGGGGAAGGACGACAAGGATTAAATACTTCGACAGATGTCAATACACTCGAAGGTCATCCCTTCACTCAACCACTTGCAAGATTCGAACCTTATACAAAAATAAATAATGAAAAGTTCAACTTGTGTATATATAACCAACACACGAGCATCTAATGTTCCTAACTATGATCGGTTTAATCCTCCTACACACGACCGATTCATGGTTCAACCATCCGATGAATACTTAGTCGGACATCATGTGAATTGAATGCTAATAACGGGGATAACTTGACGACGCCTAAGAATCAAAGATTATTCATGTCATCACAATTCCATACTCTAGTCTTGATTATAAATTCTAATATATGGTTCGGTTATCCTATGATTCATATCAAGGGTGTGATACAAGATAAGCGATTTCCATAACATATTTTCAAAGGAAAACATATTCAACCGCGTTTTAGGTTTAGTTCACCACTAAGAATCCCCTTCTCCCTCGAAATAGTTCTTCCTACCAAAGTTCTATGTTCAATGCGTTGTCACCAACATAATCACTTCATTTTAACCATTAATATGAAGAAAGTTATCTAATCAAAATCTACAAGATATGAACCTATTCTTGATGAAGACCCTAAATATCCATTCTCTTGAATTCCTATACCATAGGTGATAACATTAACAAGTCATTTGATACAGGAACATTTTGAAATCATCTTAATGTTTTAACATAACAAGGCTCAACTTGAAATCTTCTTAACAATGGAAAGCTCAAGTATAATCATCCCAATCCTCCTAAAACATGGTGTTCGGTTATTACGTCGTCAATAGAATCTAATAATCTCAGTAGCATGCTCATAATATTCTTAATTACATGAATTCAAGGTTGGAGTAACTTCAACATACCTTATACGGAGAAAAACGGCGAAACAATCGGTAGAACTCAACACCAGAAGCTTGAACACCAATCCAAGATGTCTATGATCTTCAAAACCAAGTTTAGAGGCTGATATAAGGAGTTTATAAGGTAGGGGAAACTCTCAAAGCTGCAGACCTCGGAAAAGGAGTGGAGGGGAAATGAAAGAAGGTTGATGTCTATAAATAGAATTCTGAACTTAACGTATGATAGCCACAACACCTTATGTACGCTATATACTTAACGTACACTAGAAACATATCGTTACGTATGCTATCGCCCGTCAGTAGCTCACTGCCTCATTTCTGTCCTCCTTAACGTACACTAGGAACAATACGTTACGTACGCTATCGCTCGTCCGTAGCTCACTGCCTCATTTCTGTCCTGCCTTACGTATGTTGTTTACACACTTACGTACGCTACTTGATTAACTTAGCGTACATTATTTTACCCTTTCAACATATGCTATGCTTCGTTGACTTGCTTTCATGCAGGGGATCCAACAGCATCTTCATCTGGCTCCACAAATCGACCACACTTTATCTGCTTTGACCTTCTCTTGCGTACGCTACGTTTCCCACATAACGTATGCTATCTATGGTCATTAGCGTATGCTATGTACATTAGTTAGCATACGTTAATATCATACAGATGCATGCATGAATTAACAAACTCTACACAATAAGATCATGAATACTGGATTACGGATAAGGGAAATCATATTACGACGTAATCATGTACTACATGTTTCAAATACAGATAACAATACACAACAAGTTTTTGGGTATTACAGTTTGGGGGTCGAGACTTCGTTCATGCTTGATAATGGCCTTAAAAACACTTACAAAAACAACAAAACACAGCTAAATGTAATTGAGTCCACAAAACATAATTTAAGCATAAACAACATAATTTTACAAATTCTAAAATGATAAAAGTCCAGAAAAACACTATGAAAAACTGTATAAAATTGAGTGTAAATAAGATCGCCCCAGCAATACACTTTAAAACAAAAAATTCTGAGATAACTAAACCTTCCCTCAAAGGATAATTATATATAATTTTCAATACTCATCAAGCAATGAATAAGCCGAGTTCTTTGAAGTTTTTGAATCCTTAGAGTGCTTCCTTAACATTATAGCCATTCTTAGAAAATACAGACCTTACTGGTCAAGTGTACTCTCTCTCAATAGTGTCTGAAATGACGTGTATACGCTCCAAACTTATTCGACGAAATAGTAACCATCATAAGCTTGTCAATCATGTATATCTCTACCACTATTTGTACATGCAACTTTGTGATTCAGAATGACTTTCTATTTAGTTGTAATATAGGCTTTTTGATCGAGGAAATATATCTATGGCTTAAGTGACTCTGACTTGAGCAAATTAGAACAAAACTACTGCAATCACTTCGCCCACTAAGTACTTAGAAGCTCAAAATTTTGAAAATTATTTCTTTCACCCCCTTAAGTCATAGTAATCACAAAAGCACTTTTTGGAATGAAAATCACAACTCTATTCATCTATTTTTTTTGTTTACACATTCTAAAATGATAAAGTCCAAAAAAAACTATGGAAATATATAAACTGAGTGTAAACAAAATCCCCCAGACTTAAACATTGATTGTCCCCTGCAATACACTTCAAAATAGAAACTTTAGGGACAACTCAATATCTCAAAGGATAATTATATAAAAATTTTAAAGGACAGGTGCTGACTTTCTATTTGATTGCAATATAGGTTTTTTGGTCGGGGTAGGATATATATGTCTTAAGTGACTCTGACTTGAGCAAATTAGAACTAAATTACTGCAATCACTTTACCCACTAAGTATTTAGAAGCTCAAAATTTTGAAAATTATTTCTTTCAACCCCTTAAGTCATAGTAATCGCAAAAGCACTTTTTGAAATGAAACTCACAACCTTATTCCTCCTTATTTCTCTATTTTTTTGCTACAATTCAATTATCCTGGCAAATTATCTAGGTAATTCCGGTATGTCCCTTCATTTAATGGACAACACTATTTTTATCTTTTTTTTTTTCAAACTTATTTTCATATTTCTACTATGAAGTAACGAACCCATTCTTGAATTAAGAAATATCTTCCCTATCGTCCCCACACTCTTATTTCATCCTTCCACCAATTAATTCTAACGAGTTTAAGTATATGGGGAAAAGGATATAAAGGATAGGAGAGCTCGTTATGTGGCTAACAAATAAAAATAGGCATAAGGCTCAATTGAGCTAACTAGGGAATTAAAATTATCGGCTAGGCCGAAAGAATTGAAGAGATGAATCAAAAACCGCCTAAAATCCGTTTCACTAATTTGCACATCTTGTGGTTTTGAGTAAGATGTCAAGGCAAGTTCTAGAGTCTTAAAATATTAATCGTACACCCGACAATAAAATTTACATATTCAATGATGCACAAAGGCTCTAAAGATCACAAGATATTTTTTTGTTCATACCTCCAAGATATTAAACTATTTATCAACTCCACACCCTTTTATTTATCTATAATTTTTTCTCGTCAGATTATCCTCAATTTGTATATCAAAATAAAAAAATAAATTCCGAGGCATCCAAGATAAGAGTTCAGTTTTCTAAGTTTTTATCCGCAAGAGTTTTATCCAAAGTAAACACTCGCACAAAACAAAGATAAAAATGCAAAACTAGCAACAAAAAATGAGAACAATAAATATGCTAAAGCAATAAACCTAAAAATACCAACTACATGCAATGCAAGCACATAAAAGATACAAGTACTTTCTTGATTCAAAAGTTCATCCCCCAAACTTAAATTAAATGATATAGTAAACAAAGGGAAGTGTAAAATTTAAAAGCAAAGAGTCAAGAAATACTTAAATCAGTCCTACTGAGAAGGCGGAGGGAAGTGGCCTTACTGGACATGCCACCCATTCATCTATTGCAATAAGTTTATCATCTCGTTATGATGTTGTCGGGTCTCCTCTCAGAAGGCCAGGAACTCCTCTTTGCACTATACGACCCTAACAGGGCTTGATTACCTGTATCGCACTTCACTATAATATGTGTATGAACCAAAGAACTCTCCTTCCAAGAAACAAGCTCCTTTCTATTCCAGTGATGAAACATATGCTCATTTTGGGATATGAATCATGACATGTTTTCCTATAAAGAACTGGCGATCATTTCCTCCTCCCGGACACGACTCTTATGACAATCAATAATATCCATGACTTGGGGAATTTACATATGGCCATAGATGTGCATAAGTTGGCTCGGGTAGCGGAAGGCTTGGTCTCACCAATTCGAAGTTCTTTCGTCCATAATGTTAGGCCCCAGTGCATGATTGATGATGATATGGCAGAGCGGTTAGAGGAGGAGGCGCCTTATGAGCGGCCCCTCGATGATGATGATGTCCAAGAAGTACCTATGGATCGGCCAAAGTCATCTTGGTGGCCGAGGCTTGACAGCCCATCTTGTCTTAGTCTTCGTTAATCCTCCTTAAGATCCTTAGAGTAGCCCAAAGCCTATAAATAGGACACTACAAGGAGGGTTTGGACAAATTCATTCATTGTGAGAGAGATTTAGATTTTTCATCTTGTGTTTAATTATAGATCTTGACTTGTGTCTTTGATCTATAATTTAGATAACACATCAATTTTCTAAGAGTGATCAAATATTAATTGAAAAAAAGAAAGAAAAATCCATAGTATCCTGTGATTATTTCGGCTTATCCAAGTTGAAGGTCAAGTGAGATCCAGTTGTTGGGTTGGTACCGCTACTATAAGGGGGGTTGAAAATTATGGATTAGAGTTTTGAACTCTTTTCATACGGAAGAAAATATTAGAAGTAAAGATAAAGTGCAGAAATAAAAGAGACGCAAGAAATTGTTCGAGAGATTCAGCTATCCAAAGGTTTATGTCCCCTACCTACTGTTGTCAACTAGGACTTTTCTCAAAACATGAATGCACTTTATAGTTTAATGCCAACTCTTTACAATAGCACTTTCAAGATTAGTGCCGAACTTCAATTCCTTGATTTCGGGCTCAATAACAACCACAACTACAATCACTCTTGTTTTTCGGGGTACAAGACAACCTCACAAAGTTATAAATATTATTGCGAGTATAGTTACTCATCTTAATAATCACTCAGAAGATTGTTAGAACAATTCTTCTTGTATCAATTGTAATAAATATTATCTCTCAAAGTATATTGCTATAATGAAGCTCAAATGAATAAGATAATTGCTTGATATATTCATAGAATTCTTGTATCCTTCAACACCTCCAAATGACTCTCTATATAGCATTTATGAGCCTCTTTCACATTTGTATAGTAGTCCTCTTTAACGTACATTAGGTATCATGAGTTACGTACATTAAAGCCATAGCGTACGTTCCTTCATCAATGTAATGTCCGCAACACTTAGTCTAGTTTCAGGCAGTGGCTCATGGCTCTTCATTTGCGTACGTTAGGCATCATGTTTGCATACGTTATGATCTTCTCAGTTAGCCGTTTGATTTGTTGACCTTGTAGATGTCATCGATGGTCCAATTTTGAATTCAGTTTCGAACACGTAGCGTCCGTTCACATGCTTCTGTAGCATACGTTACTGAGTAGATGACCGTTCAATATATTGACCTTCTGGAAACTGCATAATAATTAATTTTCAAACATAGCATACGTTATACATAGTCCTTTGCATACATTACGTATGTCTTGTAACGTAGGTTGTCCCTCTATGTAACCCTGTGTAATATTGACACTTTGCACAAGTACATATGGGTGATTAACATACGCTATGTTATAAGGATACCATACATTATATTCTTGAGTAATTAACTTAAGTGAAGATTTTGAAATGAATTGCAAGTGTAATATTTGTTTAATGATTATTTTGTCTTTATGAACATCATCAAAATATGTGATAAAGATATTGAGCCAATAATTTCTCTCTTTTTGATGATGACAAAATAATTATGAATACTTGTTTGTTTTGAACAAAAAATTTGAGAGGTCGACAAATTATTTTCCAAACTATCCCTGAGAAACTCCTCCTAAGGGTAACTCCCCCTGAGTTTAGTAATAATTTCAAATATATTCAAAACATATTTCTCCCTCTTTTTATCATAACAAAAAACCAAAAAAAGGGTATGTAACACCCCCAGAATTCATCCGGGAATATCACACGCCGTAGACCCTTCTCATAAGGATCTACCAGGCTAAACACTACAAAACGACCAACTATTTAACCAGCCGAGGTCAAACAAGATACCGACAGGGACCGATCAGGTCACACAACTAAATCAAACAAAAATAAGTCTCTTACAATATATACCTACGCAGGGGTCTAAACACAATACATCGGAAGCCTGAAAATAATTTAGTAATACAACGACATCCAACTGAACTTCTCAACTCTTGATTAGTATTGCAGTCCATCATCTTACATGTCGATCCTGTGTCTGCTCCCATGAACCAAGCATACCTGAAATGCATGAAACGCATTTCCCCCATTTAAGGGGTTAACAATTCAAATTTGCCAGCACAAGTATCATAACCATACGAAATGTAGCAAGCAAACAACAATCACGAATCACATAAAGACAACCATCCAATAGTTATTCCCGAGAGATTTTGGTACTTAGAGAACAAATCACTTGAAGTATTTGAAAATAGAATCATGGGAATTTTAAAAATACAAAGCCTTTAGGACATCGGTCCTAAGTTTTAAGAATTATTTCAAAATGCTAGGGTCTTAACCCAAATCTCATTTCAAATCTCAATAGTTTTACAATACAAAAATAGTTCCACAAATCGCTTGGGTCTCAGCCCAATCATTCCATTTTCATAAAACTCGCCGTTAAAAAACTTTGTTCATCAAACATGTTCTCGAATTCGTGATCTACTGTCATGAGTCACCGTAGGTTCATTAACCCACACGGTCTTAACCAAACACAACAGTCACTAATCAATCTCGACCCCGTGATCCACTATAATGAGTGACCGTAGGTTCAAGAACATACACGGTCTTAACCAAACACAATAGCCACAAACCAATCTCGACTCAATGATCCACTGTCAAAAGTCGCCGGAGGTTCAACAACCCACACGGTCCTAACCAAACATAATAGTCACAAATAAATCTTGGCTTCATGATCCACTATCACGAGTCACCGTAGGTTCAACAAACCACACAGTCTTAATCAAACATAACATCACAATATCAGTCTCGACTACGCTATCCACTGTCACGAGTCACCATAGGCCCCGTCGATCCCACACGGTTGCACGTACTGTTAACTTAGCATTACAACACACTACATTCACGTACACATTCTTCAACAATGGACACGGTCAATCAATCACATTGATAACCACAACAATACGTACCCAACACATATAACACAATGTCAACGATACAACCATCATCATCAACGACACACTGTAACACCCCGATAAGGCGGCCATTACAGTGCCGTGGACCGCACACTGGGATCCACCAGGCGATACCCAAAGTACAGATTAAATACACAATACATGTGATACCGAACCACAAAACATAGTACTTACTCCGATTTGGATTTTACAGCAGTATGGCCTATGGCCTTATTACACACAGGATCCAAAAACATAAGTATAATCCATATGGAGATGAAATATACCTTAAATAACAATACATTTGTTCATACTTAAAATAAAGCAGAAAGATAACATTACACTACATTTAACATGACCGACACGAAAGACTTGGGGCCCCCGAACTAGTATCCTTCGAACCCTTCGTCATCACCTTGATCTTCCCGTGCCTTGCCTTTTCCTCGACCTAAAATACAACACAAGTATTTCGCCCAACACAGGGTCAGATATACATGATAAATGATTCTCAAGATATTATACAATTCACGTATATAAGATTTCAAGAATAACGCCCCGACTAACGAACATACCCCTCGGGCGTATGAACGCTCAGTCACAAAACGTCGAACACATCCAAGTATATAAATGGACTATGAACGACTAAGATAGTACGACTCAAGAGGGACATCACAGTACGCCCGATCCGAATATGTGTCAGTGCACATGTCCACCCCGTATACGGAATCCAGGATATACGTGGGATAATGTACCTAATTAGCCTCAAAGAACTACGTCTCGTGTGCACAGCCCTTCACGGAAAATATTCACGCATGACTATGTATGTGCCCGGCTAAAAATCCTACACAATATCCAATCGGAACGTAGATATGACTCCGGATATGTCACGATGCAACATGACAACGAATTCAATAATTCACAAATCCGATTAAGGATCGAGGACTCACCGAAATGACAACAAGATCAACAATATCAAGGGTCCGAAAGTGACGAACTTGGGAATACAATCCCACGATGAAAACGGGACATCATTAAGAACAACCTCAAATCACAAGACACAAGTTTATAAGTGTTTCATATACACAAAATGCATAGTCATCATAAGAATCCACACATCATTATAACCAATCAAGATAACTTGCCTCAATACGGAGGCGAGTATAGTCCTTCTTTGTCGAACGAATAGCCGGCCCTCGATTCAAAATCGGTTACTCGGACAATCAACCTTGAATGAAGTATATTTTACTCAATAATACGTTCATATGATCATCTATACCAAACTTCAACGAGACAACATCCTAATTCTCATTTGAGTAGTTCAACTTTTTACGATGTTGAAGTGTTACTCCAAGAACCTTATTCAATACCATTTTATTCTTACAATTGATTACAAGATGTTTACCAAATGTTTGCTGGATTAAGAATTGATCCAAAATGTGTTAAACAATAATCTTCTATCCTTTAAACTTATCAAGAACATCTCAATTGATTAAAAGTAAAATCTGCACTTCAATCAATTTACTTATGTTGAGTTAACTAGTTACAAATCCATATTATGATCATGAAGACTACCTCAAGTTTAACACCATCCTTATAATCTTCTAATTAACTTGGAGGTTCAAATATTATTCCTCTGAATTCACTTAGCTTAGGTTCAAGAAGGTCATTTCATTCTTCTAATGATCAACAAAGGTTTCTTAAAACATTTTATGGTAATTATTCCAACAAGTTATTTACATTATAATGAAAGAAGGACTATTATTATTCCAATGGTGTTATTAGTCCAGGAATAAGAATTTGGTTTAACTAAACATGATCATCACCATTTAAAACACTAAGAACATATCATTACAAAACCCTTAATCATCATATTCATCACTAAGTTTGTTGGAAGCTTAACTATAAACATGTTTAGCTTGATTAATTCATCACTAGGTGGAGTATACTTAATCACCATCATTATAATTACGAGATTATAGGGTTAAATCGTATAACATACCTTCAGAATTGAAGAACAATACACCAAAACCACAGGAACACAATCTAAGCTTCAAGAATGACTCCAACTCCCAATCAACAAGCTCCAAAATCAAAATGTAAAGCTCAAACACAAGTTGGAAGAAGGTAATTTTGATCTAGGGATGAAGGGGGATGATTATATTGGTGAAAAATCAGAGTTTGGTCGTGCAAAATGAAAGACACAAGTTGTCTTTTTATAACAGCACAGTTCGTTACGTACGTTATCACAAGAGGATAACGTACGTTAACAGCTTTACGTACGCTACACGAAAAGTGTTATGTACGTAAGCTAAGTCCAGAGGCTGCTGGACTGAAATACGAACATCATTACGTACGTTACCTCTTGAAGCATTACGTACGTAATGTAGGTCAACTAGGTTGCCTCCAAAAGATCAGATATTCGAATCCTGTCCGGCCCCACACGCCGAAAGTTGAGATCGGATACGATTACACTAGTTACGTACGTGACAAGTACCTCTTTACGTACGTAAAGGACTTAAAATAACGTACGTTATGCCTAAGGATTAGCGTACGTTAGACTCAGGTTTAGTAGCTCAAAAATGTACTTATCTATACAACGTTGAGAATTCAATCATAGCGCGAGTGATCGTTATTATTATGTCTATTTATGATATATTCCAACATCAATAAACATTACACAAATGCAACAAGACTACAACAGTATTGAATTATCCGAATGATATAACAGTAAGTAAGAATTTCCGTCGGATATTACATACTCCCCCCTTAAAAGGGGTTTCGTCCTCGAAACTAAGGGGTAAACAATTCAGGATACCTCTCTTGAATGCTTCTCTCCGTCTCCCACGTGGATTCCTCGACCCTATGTCGTGACCATTGAACCTTCAGTAGGGGAATCATCTTATTACGCAATTGTTTGATCCTCCTCTCAAGTATCCGTACGGGGCGCTCCTCATACGAATGATCCTCCGCTAAATCGATCTCATCGAACTGAAGTACATGACTCGGATCAGCAACGTATTTCCTTAACTGGGAGACATGGAACATATTATGAATCCGGCTCAGGGCTGGTGGTAAAGCCAGGCGATAGGCTAAATCGCCTACTCGATCCAAAACCTCAAACGGCCCGATATACCTCGGACTCAGCTTGCCTCTCTTCCCAAAACAAAAAACTCCTCGAGTAGGGGACACCTTCATTAGTACATGGTCGCCGACCTCGAACTCAAGCGGTCGCCGGCGGTTGTCTGCGTAGGACTTCTGTCGGCTTTGAGCCGTCAACAAACGACTCCTAATCAGAGCGATCTTATCATGGGCTGCTAACAACATATCGGGTTCCGTACCCAAGCTTTCAGATGGATCGTCCCAACACATAGGGGATCTACAACGACGGCAATACAACGCTTCATAAGGTGCCATCTGAATCGAAGTGTGCCAGCTATTATTATAAGTGAATTCCACCAAGGGTAGTTGGGCCACACAATCATCCTTCCAATCGAGAACGCACGCCCTCAGCATATCCTCTAAAGTTTGGATAGTTCTATCAGTCTGACCATCCATCTGCGGGTGAAATGCTGTGCTGAAGTTCAAATGTGTACCCATCGCACGATGAACTGCTTTCCAAAAATGTGACACGAATCGCCCGTCACGATCTGATACAATACTCTTAGGGGTACCATGTAACCTTACAATTTCTTTGATAAATAGTTGGGCCAATCTCTCGGGTCCCTAAGTATCTTTAATCTCCAGAAAATGGGCTGATTTGGTCAAACGATCCACAATCACCCAAATCGTATTCATCCCTCGACGACTCGTCGGCAGGCTGGTGATAAAATCCATCGATATGTCCTCCCATTTCCACTCGGGGATCGGAAGCGGTTTCAGCAATCTTGCGGGTCACTGGTGCTCAATCTTAACTTGTTGACAGGTTAAACACCTCGAAACGAATTCCGCAACTTCACGTTTCATACTTCCCCACCAATAATATTGTTTCAAATCCTTATACATTTTGCTAGACCCCGGGTGGATAGAGTACGGGGTAGCATGAGCTTCTCTCAGGATAGAATTCCTTAACTCATCATCTTCGGGTACACAAACTCGGTTCCTAAAGTGTATCAATCCATCCTCGTGTATCACAAAGCCAGGAGCTTTCCCTTGAGTTATTTCATCGCGAACTCGAGATAAGAATGGGTCCGTAACTTGCTTCGATCTAATTATATCCTCAAGGGACGATGAAATCTGAAGTGTATAGAGTTGTCCTTGAATACGCTGTAACCAGACTTCAATTTCCGGCCTCACCAATTCTAACTGCAATTCCCTATGAGTTGTTAGGCGGGCAAGCATCTGCTCCTGTACTGTTTTACGACTCAAAGCGTCAGCAACTACATTTGCTTTGCCCGGATGATAAAGGATCTCGATATCATAGTCTTTGATGAGTTCTAGCCACCTTCTCTGCCTCATGTTTAACTCCTTCTGAGTAAAAATGTATTTCAGGCTCTTGTGATCAGTAAAAATCTGACAGGTAACTCCATACAGATAATGGCGCCAGATTTTTAAAGCAAACACCACGGCTGCGAGTTCTAAATCATGGGTGGGGTAGTTGACCTCGTAAGGTCGTAGTTGTCTCGATGCATAGGAGATCACCTTCTCGTTTTGCATCAGTACACACCCAAGGCCCTGTTTAGATGCGTCATTATACACTACAAACCCTTCCGTTCCTTTCGGTAGGACTAAAATAGGTGCCGAAATCAACCGACTTTTAAGTTCATCAAAACTCTGCTGACATGCCCCTGACCATAAATACTTCTTATCCTTCCTCAGCAAATTAGTCATTAGTTGGGCAATTTTGGAAAAACCCTCCATGAACCGTCGGTAATAACCTGCTAGTCCCAAGAAACTGCGTACTTCCTTAACGTTCTTTGGTGGTAACCAGTCTCAGATAGCTTCTGTCTTCTGTGGGTTTACTCTCACCCCATCAGCTGATATCACATGTCCGAGAAAGATAACTTCATTCATCCAGAACTCACATTTAGAAAATTTTCCATAAAGCTGCTCTCGCCTTAACGCCTCGAGAACTATATGGAGATGACGCTCGTGCTCTTCATGGTCACGAGAATAGATCAGAATGTGATCAATAAAAACGACTACAAAGCGATCCAGATAATTAATAAAGACTCGATTCATCAGCTCCATGAATATTGCCGGTGCATTCGTCAGTCCAAAAGGCATCACTACGAACTCATAATGCCCATAGCGAGTACGAAAAGAGTCTTCGAAATATCAGACTCACGAATCCTCAACTGATGGTAACCAGACCTCAGGTCGATCTTAGAAAACACAGCAGCCCCTTGAAGCTGATCTAATAAATCATCAATACGCGACAATGGATATTTGTTCTTAATGGTTACCCTGTTCAGCTCACGATAATCAATACACAGACGTAGGGATCCGTCCTTCTTCCGTACAAATAGTACTGGTGCTCCCCAATGGGACGCGCTAGGTCTAATGTAGCCCTTCTCGGTCAAATCCTCAAGTTGGCTCTTCAGCTCCTGCATCTCATTCGGAGCCATACGATACGGTGCTTTTGAAAGCGGGGACGTACCAGGCTCTAACTCAATATTGAACTCTACATCACGATGTGGAGGTAAGCCTGGCAACTCATCTGGAAATACGTCTGGGTAGTCTCGGACTACCGAAATATCGATAAATTCAACTGGTCGATCCATTGTCTTGGTCATGTAACACCAATAGCCAATACATCCTTGATTAAGCAGTTTCACTTTTTTCATAGCGCTGATGATTCTCCCGGAATGGCTGGGATTGTCACCCTGGAAGGTACACTCAACACCATCGTCGGATGTGACGGTCACTGTTCGCTTGCGGACACTAATTATGGCATCATGACGGTCCATCAAATCGATACCCAAGATCACATCATCTTTAGGTAAATCAACCACAATTAAATTTGACAACCACTCACGGTCGTTCATACGAATCGAGCAGTCCTGAACTTCACGATTCCCAACAATTCTTCTACCATCGGGTAGACCAATTATATAAGGTTCACAATTGATAACATGTTCTAATTGCAAACGACTCAAACAAGAAGTAGATAAAAAGGAGTGTGAAGCACCAGTATCAAAAAGAACACAGACAGGCTGAGATTGGATCTCGAGAGTACCTGCAATCATGTCAAGCCGGATCTTCAGCCCTCTTCATCTCGTAAACTCTAGGTTTTGCAGCCCCAGCACCAGATGTACCAGCTTGATTTCCACGTTCCATCCCTTTGTTTGCCCCGGTAGTATGATAAGAAGCGGATGGAGGTACACGGTCCTGAACTGAAGACTGTACTGGAGCATGAGGTGCTGCGGGAATACATACTGGTCCACTCCTACAATAACGAGCACGATGTCCGTTCTTCCCACAAGTATGGCATGACACGGCTGGCCTAGGACATTTCGAATTGATGTGCCCCTGGTCTCCACAGTTATAGCACACAACAGATAGGCTGACCGCTTGAGGTTGCGATCCGGTTGGCTTCGATGCCGTAGGTTGCCGTTCAAAAGGATTTGGCACTGGTTGGGGTCTCTTGAATGTTCCCCGGTTGCTGTCTGACTGGTTCTGGTTCCTGAATTTCTTGTTGTTAGACTGCGGTTGCTTCTTGGAAATTTCTTTCACGGTCAATTCGTACTCCAGAGCTTTCTCGATGAACTCCGGTAGGGTCACACAATGATGGTTCAACAGCTGCATTCTCATTCAGGGTTTAAGCCTTTTGAGAAAGTATTTGATCTTATCAGCTTCTGTTTGGACAATCGTCGCGGCAAAAGGGAGAAGTGCTTGGAATTTCTCGGCGATAGATAGTACGTCATCATATTCGGACGGTTCCGGATTCAGCAATTCTGATAGTTTGGCCTCGCGGAGAGGACCTGGATAGTAACGATCTAGCATGAGATTTTTAAATTCTTCCCAAGTGCATACGCCATCAGCTGGCCTCACCGAAAGCCACCAAGTGTGGGCGCCCTTGCCCAAGTAGTAAGCTGCTACGGAGACGCGATTCTCTACTGGACAGTCTACCATATCGAACAATTTCTCGAAGTGCTCGATCCAATGCATGATATCAGCCGGCTCAGAGGAACCTTCAAAATCGGGGGTCGTTGGCGCGAGATGTCGCTGATGATCCGACTCACCGGCCCGCCATGTACAGGAGGTGGCCCCTGATGCTGGTCGGTAGCAGCTCTCTGCATAGTTTCCATTAACTGACCCATTTGGGTCATCTGAGCCATCATGCCCTGCATTACAGTGTAAGGATCGACACGAGCATCCTCGCGTCCATTGTGGTGCGATTGATCCCTAGAAGGCGAATCACTGCCCGCGGAACTATGCTCTGCATTCGCACGTCTGTTGGCTCGTGGTATCGGGATTCGGCCCCTTCCGCGGCCTCGTCCCCCTCTACCACGGCCTCTCAAATTTCTTTCCATACTGAAAGAAACAATTTGTAAAGATAACCATAAGTATAGTTCATGATACCAATCAGAATTCATACTAAGTTAATGGCAGTAAGAAATTACATATTCAAGAAAACAGTTCGTAATGAGTTATCGTCACTACGAGGGTCACACAGAATACCATATCGACGTTTGAGTCGAATGATTTCAATCATAAAATCAATTCAGAATTTTATTTGTATCATCAATCAGATAATTTCTGCCACAAACCCTTAAAATGCCAAGATCAACAAGGAGATTCATTCAGATATCAATATCATGTCAGTAATTTATTCATGGTTCATAAAGTACGTACCGCATTTGGCTCGTAGGATCCGGCGCTCGCACGGGTTACACGTGACACGAAGGTCTCTTGATACTAGTTCAATACACAAAGACTCAAAAGAAAGAAAACAACCTCTAGCACTCTCTGATACCATCTTCTGTAACACCCCGATAAGGCGGCCATTACAGTGCCGTGGACCCTACACTGGGATCCACCAGGCGATACCCAAAGTACAGATTAAATACACAATACATGTGATACCGAACCACAAAACATAGTACTTACTCCGATTTGGAGTTTACAACAGTATGGCCTACGGCCTTATTACACACAGGATCTAAAAACATAAGTATAATCCATATGGAGATGAAATATACCTTCAATAACAATACATTTGTTCATACTTAAAATAAAGCAGAAAGATAACATTACACGGTACGAACATGACCGGACACGAAAGACTTGGGGCCCCCGAACTAGTATCCTTCGAACCCTTCGTCATCACCTTGATCTTCCCGTGCCTTGCCTTTTCCTCGACCTAAAATACAACACAAGTATTTCGCCCAACACAGGGTCAGATATACATGATAAATGATTCTCAAGATATTATACAATTCACATATATAAGATTTCAAGAATAACGCCCCAACTAACGAACATACCCCTCGGGTGTAATATCCGCAATTTTCGATTTTTGGTGAATTTCTTTTTTCGGCCGGAGTCCGTTTTGACGGCTCGCACATGACCGTTTCGTCATTCTGAGAATGATTAATTCTGCACTTTTTGTCATCCGAGTTCGTTTCGGTGTTGTTTTGTTGAGTTCTGTGCTTTTTAGCGACTTTTCCGCACTTGAGTTCGATTCTTGCGAATCTCGTCCGAAACTGCTGTTTCGAGTTTCCCGCAAGTCCGTTTAACTTTGTTAGACGTGTCGTGAACTTCGGTTTGATTATCCGTTGACGTATGGTGATTTTCGGGCATTTGGGCCATTTTCGTAATTTCCCAAAGTTTGGGGTAATTACCTTCCGTTGTCGAATTTCGAGCCTTCGGGTGGTCGGAATTGTGTGTCCTACTAGCTCTTAGATTCGTCTTTGTGAGTACTTCGTAACCGTATCTTCGGTTCGTATTATGTGTCGGGTTTCGGTGTCGTTTTGTTGAATTCAGGATTACTAAACGACTTTTCTAAGTATGAGTTCGTCTTTGTTAGATCACCATTAATTTTTGGTAACTCCAAAAATTATAAATCTTTGCAATATTATAGAACATCGAGTTAGCTTTCCAATGGATCAAACGGTGAGTCAATCGGAGTCCGGACGAGAGAGTTATGGTTTCGCTTTTGGCCGATCACTTCCAGGAGCCTTTCGACCGATAGGGGGTCGATAGGCTCTCGCCGCATTCCGTATGGGTATCGGTTGGGCCTATCGGCCGATAGGCTGGCCGATAGGTTCTCATTGTGTTACACTATAAATGTGTTGTTTTGAGCGTGAAATGTACTCATTTCCTTCTTCTTTTCCGTAGACGCGAGAGAGTGAGAGAGGAGGAGAGCTTCTCATCATTATCATTTGGAGGGTTGATTTTCATCATTCTTCTTCGGTTGTGAAGCCCGGACAATCAATCCAACGCGTGTTCTACGAATCTAAATACTTGAATCACTCAAGGTAACATCTCTTGAAACCCTACCTTTTTGGATAATTGGGGATTTTGGGGTTTTGTCCGATTCTTTCCGTTTTGTTGATGGATTCTTGATGAATATGATTAATCTTGTTGATATCATTAGTTTTCCTACGGATTCATGGTATATTTTCATAGTTTTGCGGAATCGAGAGGGTTTGGTTGTGGTCCGCCCTCGTTGTTATTTTTGTGCGAATATACATGAATCGTAGGCGGGTTTCCGGGTGTATTCCATTTCCGTAATCGTTTAGAAGTGGTTGTGATTGTGCTATTCGAATTGTTAGGTTCATTTCCGCCGGTTCCTTGCGGTCGTGTTCAACTCTTCCGTTCTGTTCGTGTCATCGTCTAATTAATCGAGGCAAGTATCCTTATGAACTTACAGTCTTGACATAGTAGTTTTGTATGAGAAATTGTGTGTGTGTGTGTATGCTCACTACGGGTTAGACTCGACGGGGTCTCGGTAGGGGTCCACGGAGGTGTGGATCGACGAGCTTTGCTTTTAACCACTACGGGTTAGATCCGACGGGGTCTCGGTAGGGGTCCACGGAGGTGTGGATCGACGGTTAATTGTGGTGAATTTTACAAATGTGATTTGATATTGGCATTTCCGGAAATGAGCGTTTTGGAAATTATGATTTCTTGATGGCATGCATTACTATATGTGTAAGATGTAAAATGTTCATTTGGTTACTTGTACTAGCGTAATTGCTAACCCCTCTGGGGACCCGTTGTCGGGAAATTCTTGTTATGGATTTCGTGTTATGTTCACTGCACGAGCGGCGCTGGATGGTACGAGGATGTCGGCCAAGGTTGTTGACATGTGCAATTGAGTCTTGTTATTTCCTACTGTCTCTTTTGATGTGGATGTTTTCTAAATTGTAAACTTATAGATTGTACTCGCGAGTACTTAGGCTTTTCCTTTCGGATTGTGTTTGGACTTCGTTGGAGTTACCGTATTTGTCGGTTGATGTTTATTATGCGGTTGTACCGGACGTGTTGTTTTTATGTTCTTGTTGTTAACAATTGTTTCCTTGCTAACCGAGTTGGTTAGTCGAGAGGTGTTTTCTTGTGTTAGCTCAGTGGGTACCATGTAGGGGTCCACGGCGCTGTAATACACCTCGAATATCTTGGGGGTGTTACGAAATGGTATCGAGCTCTAGGTTTATGGATACCTAGGCTTGTTGGTTATTTGGGTCTAGTTGTGTTCTGCTTTTGCACATTGTCACACCACCGCCGCATCTCAAGACATCCAGGCTCGTAAGTTTTCCTTACTCGATTCTCTTGTTTTCTCGTATTGAAATTCCACTTCTTGAACCGTGATTGCCTCTCTCGTACTTATTGTCGAGTTGTTTTCGATCCATCCGGTTCGTGTACTTTTGATTCTAGTATTGCGCACTCCTTTGTCTCTCTCGAGTATGTGCGCCGCTCGGGCTTGACCGCTTGTCGCTTTGCGAGCTTTCCATCGCTAAACTTCCTAGCGTTGGTGGGATCGTTGGTGATCGAAAGATCCGAGTTTTGCTCCGTGGTATATTGTGAGAGGGCTTGACTCTCTAGTCTTTTCTTTGTGTGATGGAATCTGTTTGGTAATTGCGATATACTAAATGTATGTTGAGCCGAATGTACCGATGAGTTGAGAAACTCACGTAGTGGTTTCGACATATGTCCAAATCGGTGATCTTTGGTTACGCTGTTAAACTTGGAGAGATAGTTTGACATATGCTTGGAATTAGTATTTCCGAGTTGCGCTTTTGAACCGGTGATTTTTGAATGTCGTATATGAGTGTGTCCGGAATTGTTGGTACTTGGCTAATTATTATTATTTACAACCAATGTGTTTCTATTAATAATAATACATGCGCGTGCATGCTTGAAAATTTCTTAGACTTGATCGTATTGTGGGTTTTTGAAAGTGACATGAATTTGGGCGAGCCACCTTGTATTTTCAAATAAAACCTTGTGTCGTATTTAAAGGTCATGTTTAAAAGTGTTTTAGGACATTTTATAAAATGCTACCATTGTTAAGCCCTTGTCGTGTTTAAAAGGGTCTTGAAAACGATTTTTAACTTACCGGTTTTATTTTCGAATGACTAGAGTATACGATTTTAAAAATCGATTAGCCTGGGAAACCTAGTCGTCGAATCATGTTGTGTTTGTCGAGTTTTGTCTTAACGGATTTTTGTCGACTTAGTCGCATCGCGACGCCGCTTGAGATCATTGGTCGTGATTAGTATCGAGGTGGTCGTCACTTACGTGCGACCTATGGATGTTAAACTCCCTTCCTTGTGTTGTGCCTCGTGTGACACGAGTTATTTGTATGATTAGTCGTTAAATGATGGAATCCTTCTGTGGATTTTGATTTCACGATATGTGTTTATTAGACTCTCGTATTTGGTTTATACGAGGAGTTTCTTCACTGCTGATGTATTTTCGTACCGTATTTTATCCGCTGCGTGAGTTCTTTCAAACGGCTTTCGGTATTTTGCAAACTGAGTTTTATTTCGTAAAACCGATTCCTTGAATCAAGTTTTGGCATTTTGGTCTTGAATATTTCATGATGGTTTGACAAATGATTTTTGTGAGTTTTGGAAAATATTACCGTCATTGGTCTTTTTAGCATTTTTGAAATGACGTGGGAAATTGTGCTTAGCACAGTAAACTGTGTGAGAAAGGTTTACGGCATGTAATCTTTCGATATGTTCGTTGTTGTCTTTTGGTCATTAGCGCACGCTACGCTTTGCGCTAGCGCGCGCAAGAGTGCGTTGGTAGCACGCTAAGGGGAGGATAGCGCACGCTACACGTAGTTCAGGCGCCCAGGAGCTACTGGACTGGGTCTGAAGTTCTCGTTAGCGCACGCTAACACTTGGGGTTAGCGCACGCTAACAGTGTATTTTTGGTCGGGAGTTTTGTTTGGTGCCGTGATAGCGCACGCTAACCTTAATGATTAGCGCACGCTAATTGTGTCCAGTATAAATACCGGACACCAGTCTAGAAGTTGCATTTTTCTTCATTTTTCTTCTTCCTCCATGAGATTGAGACGTAGCGACTAGGTTTCGCATTGGGGCTGATTTTTTTCCATCCAAAGGTGTTTTGGAGTATCCTAGATGATTTTTAACATCATCTAATCCATTGTTCTTCGCCGAATCCGTGCAATCTTTCTTGAATCCCTAGAGTTGACTTTTTGGAGTTTTGTTCTTGATGTCGCTTTTCCATCCGGTTTTGATAAACCGATCGTTGTTTTAACGATGTTGTTAAGCATATCCTAGGGATTGTATATCACCTGTCTTGATTGTGAACGATTTAATGAGTGTGCTATGATGTGTTTAAGTGAATATTGACAAGTGTGAATTCGGGCATTTTGGCCTATCAGACTTCTGAAAACCTTGAGTATCTTAGAAAATAAATTTCGAGACGTACTTTTAAAATGAATTATTTTCTCGTAGTACATACAAGGTGCCACAACACGTTTCAAAATTCTTCTACCTCGAGGACCAAAATGCTTTGATATATTTTCAATGTTTTAGAAACACTTTTATTTAGACCCGAGGGTCGAATATCCTGAAAGTTTTCACTAAGAGAAAGTGTCCTCATTTTTATCAAATGCGAAATGGTTCTCCAAAGTCTCGATAACGATGTTTCACGTTTGTACTTTTTGAAAGGTGATACTCAAGATCAACCGGTGTTCTTCTAAATTATTTTCAAAATGAGGTTTTCGTTTTAAAACCTATCCATTCCCGTTTGAGGGATGGGTATATATGTATGATGTTCGCGTTGTCGTTATGATGTTTGCTCCGAGTATGATCAGATTGGTGGCATGAACGTCGAGGCGTTGCCACGCATTTGTTGTGAGAGGTGGGATGTTAGTGTCGAATGTTGCCGCCTCGTAGTGATTTCTACGTTGTCGCGCATGTGCGAGCTGTTAGAGCTTGGTTTGGTATGACAGTGTGCATCGGTGATCGTTCCGTTATGTGTCGGTTGTTTAATGTCTTGTTACCTTGCTCTGTTTTTGTGAATTTCGTGGATGAGGTCGGGATACTACCCATACTCTTTTGACTTCGTATTTTCTCTTTCTTCAGTCTATCGATTCGCTCGTGTTCGTTGATACTGTCTGAACTTGATCTATACCTTGGTTTCATCATTCGAACGAGCTGTAATCTGGTTTTGAGTCGATCTGGTTATCGCTGTGACTTTTCCGAATTTGGTTCGACTATTGTGAATCCTGTTCGGAAGTAACATCTTTTGGTTCTAATAGTTCTTTTATTCAAAGGGGATCGGATTTTTAACTTCTGTATATTTTTTTTTAGCTCTATCAACTCGTTTATGCTCGTTAACATTTCTGAACTTTCCATATCCCTTGCTTTTGTTAATCGGACGAGGGTGGTATTGTTTTGGAATAACTCGTTCGTCGTTGTGGCTTTTCAATCGCTATTCCCTTTCCTGTGGATATTGTGGGAATGCACGTCTTGCTGTTCTCACCAGGTCATCCTGGGAGTTGTGGTTTGAATTTTATTATCCTACGTGTTTCGGACATGATTGTTCGATTTTTGTTGTCTCAATCGTTTGTTTGTTCGGTTTTTGTTCTCGTTTCGTGATTGTTGAGCGTTCAGGCTCCTTCGTAATTTCCTTAAGTTTGGGAAATTAGTCTCGTTTTCGATCTTCCAACCCTTGGGCGGTGGAATTCCGTATTTATTCAGCGTTTGGCTCGCATTTGATTGGTGAACCGTTGGGTTGGTCAATCATATTGATTTTCGTTCGTTGAGTTTTGTGATTGTTCGGATAATCGACTCGATTGTATTGTCTATTTGATGACGCTTGTCACTCGTTGATTTTATTATGTCTCTACCAGTGACGTTGCGTTAGTCGCCCTAGAGCGTATTTTCTCGCCGTATGTCTCTTTGCGTTCCTTGCAGTGTTTCGCCGTCGGGCGCGAGTCTTCGGTTTTGTGTATCTCGTCGAGTTTTCCTGGCAAGGGATATTGCTTCTCCCTACTTATTTTAAGTTTCGGGACGAAACTTCTTTTAAGGAGGGTAGAATGTAATATCCGCAATTTTCGATTTTTGGTGAATTTCTTTTTTCGGCCGAGTCCGTTTTGACGGCTCGCTCATGACCGCTTCGTCATTCGAGAATGATTAATTCTGCACTTTTTGTCATCCGAGTTCGTTTGTGTTGTTTTGTTGAGTTCTCGTGCTTTTAGCGACTTTTCCGCACTTGAGTTCGATTCTTGAATCTCGTCCGAAATCATTGCTTCGAGTTTCCCGCAAGTCCGTTTAACTTTGTTAGACGTGTCGTGAACTTCGGTTTGATTATCCGCTGACGTATGGTGATTTTCGGGCATTTGGGCCATTTTCGTAATTTCCCAAAGTTTGGGGTAATTACCTTCCGTTGTCGAATTTCGAGCCTTCGGTGGTCGGAATTGTGTGTCCTACTAGCTCTTAGATTCGTCTTTGTGAGTACTTCGTAACCGTATCTTCGGTTCGTATTCGTGTTCGGTTCTGTCGTTTTGTTGAATTCGGGATTACTAAACGACTTTTCTAAGTATGAGTTCGGCTTTGTTAGATCACCATTAATTTTTGGTAAATCCAAAAATTATAAATCTTTGCAATATTTTAGAACATCGAGTTATCTTTCCAATGGATCAAAAGGTTAGACACTCGGACTCAGGACTATAGAGTTATGGTCGTTTCGATTTTGGCCGATCACTTCCAGGAGCCTTTCGACCGATAGGGGGTCGATAGGCTCTCTTCGCGGCATTCCGTATGGGTATCGGTTGGGCCTATCGGCCGATAGGCTGGCCGATAGGTTCTGCTGTGTTACACTATAAATGTGTTGTTTTGAGCGTGAACAGCTCATTTCCTTCTTCTTTTTCCGTAGACGCGAGAGAGAGTGAGAGAGGAGGAGAGCTTCTCATCATTATCATTTGGAGGGTTGATTTTCATCATTCTTCTTCGGTTGTGAAGCCCGGACAATCAATCCAACGCGTGTTCTACGAATCTAAATACTTGAATCACTCAAGGTAACATCTCTTGAAACCCTACCTTTTTGGATAATTGGGGATTTTGGGGTTTTGTCCGATTCTTTCCGATTTGTTGATGGATTCTTGATGAATATGATTAATCTTGTTGATATCATTAGTTTTCCTACGGATTCATGGTATATTTTCATAGTTTTGCGGAATCGAGAGGGTTTGGTTGTGGTCCGCCCTCGTTGTTATTTTTGTGCGAATATACATGAATCGTAGGCGGGTTTCCGGGTGTATTCCATTTCCGTAATCGTTTAGAAGTGGTTGTGATTGTGCTATTCGAATTGTTAGGTTCATTTCCGCCGGTTCCTTGCGGTCGTGTTCAACTCTTCCGTTCCGTTCGTGTCATCGTCTAATTAATCGAGGCAAGTATCCTTATGAACTTACAGTCTTGACATAGTAGTTTTGTATGAGAAATTGTGTGTGTGTGTGTATGCTCACTACGGGTTAGACTCGACGGGGTCTCGGTAGGGGTCCACGGAGGTGTGGATCGACGAGCTTTGCTTTTAACCACTACGGGTTAGATCCGACGGGGTCTCGGTAGGGGTCCACGGAGGTGTGGATCGACGGTTAATTGTGGTGAATTTTACAAATGTGATTTGATATTGGCATTTCCGGAAATGAGCGTTTTGGAAATTATGATTTCTTGATGGCATGCATTACTATATGTGTAAGATGTAAAATGTTCATTTGGTTACTTGTACTAGCGTAATTGCTAACCCCTCCTGGGACCCGTTGTCGGGAAATTCTTGTTATGGATTTCGTGTTATGTTCACTGCATTTGAGCGGGCGCTGGGATGGTACGAGGATGTCGGCCAAGGTTGTTGACATGTGCAATTGAGTCTTGTTATTTCCTACTGTCTCTTTTGATGTGGATGTTTTCTAAATTGTAAACTTATAGATTGTACTCGCGAGTACTTAGGCTTTTCCTTTCGGATTGTGTTTGGACTTCGTTGGAGTTACCGTATTTGTCGGTTGATGTTTATTATGCCGGTTGTACCGGACGTGTTGTTTTTATGTTCTTGTTGTTAACAATTGTTTCCTTGCTAACCGAGTTGGTTAGTCGAGAGGTGTTTTCTTGTGTTAGCCTGGTGGGTACCATGTAGGGGTCCACGGCGCTGTAATACACCTCGAATATCTTGGGGGTGTTACATCGGGCGTATGAACGCTCAGTCACAAAACATCGAACACATCTAAGTATATAAATGGACTATGAACGACTAAGATAGTACGACTTAAGAGGGACATCACAGTACGCCCGATCCGAATATGTGTCAGTGCACATGTCCACCCTGTATACGGAATCCAGGATATACGTGGGACAATGTACCTAATTAGCCTCAACGAACTACGTCTCGTGTGCATAGCCCTTCACGGAAAATATTCACGCATGACTATGTATGTGCCCGGCTAAAAATCCTACACAATATCCAATCGGAACGTAGATATGACTCCGGATATGTCACGATGCAACATGACAACGAATTCAATAATTCACAAATCCGATTAAGGATCGAGGACTCACCGAAATGACAACAAGATCAACAATATCAAGGGTCCGAAAGTGACGAACTTGGGAATAAAATCCCACGATGAAAACGAAACATCATTAAGAACAACCTCAAATCACAAGACACAAGTTTATAAGTGTTTCATATACAGGAAATGCATAGTCATCATAAGAATCCACACATCATTATAACCAAGCAAGATAACTTGCCTCAATACGGAGGCGAGTATAGTCCTTCTTTGTCGAACGAACAGTCGGCCCTCGATTCAAAATCGGTTACTCGGACAATCAACCTTGAATGAAGTATATTTTACTCAATAGTACGTTCATATGATCATCTATACCAAACTTCAACGAGACAACATCCTAATTCTCATTTGAGTAGTTCAACTTTTTAAGATGTTGAAGTGTTACTCCAAGAACCTTATTCAATACCATTCTATTCTTACAATTGATTACAATATGTTTACCAAATGTTTGCTGGATTAAGAATTGATCCAAAATGTGTTAAACAATAATCTTCTATCCTTTAAACTTATCAAGAACATCGCAATTGATTAAAAGTAAAATCTGCACTTCAATCAATTTACTTATGTTGAGTTAACTAGTTACAAACCCATATTATGATCATGAAGACTACCTCAAGTTTAACACCATCCTTATAATCTTCTAATTAACTTGGAGGTTCAAATATTATTCCTCTGAATTCACTTAGCCTAGGTTCAAGAAGGTCATTTCATTCTTCTAATGATCAACAAGGGTTTCTTAAAACATTTTATGGTAATTATTCCAACAAGTTATTTACATTATAATGAAACAAGGACTATTATTATTCCAATGGTGTAATTAGTCCAGGAATAAGAGTTTGGTTTAACTAAACATGATCATCACCATTTAAAACACTAAGAACACATCATTACAAAACCCTTAATCATCATATTCATCACTAAGTTTGTTGGAAGCTTAACCATAAACATGTTTAGCTTGATTAATTCATCACTAGGTGGAGTATACTTAATCACCATCATTATAATTACGAGATTATAGGGTTAAATCGTATAACATACCTTAAGAATTGAAGAACAATACACCAAAACCACAGGAACACAATCTAAGCTTCAAGAATGACTCCAACTCCCAATCAACAAGCTCCAAAATCAAAATGTAAAGCTCAAACAAAAGTTGGAAGAAGGTAATTTTGATCTAGGGATGAAGGGGGATGATTATATTGGTGAAAAATCAGAGTTTGGTCGTGCAAAATGAAAGACACAAGTTGTCTTTTTATAACAGCACAGTTCGTTACGTACGTTATCACAAGAGGATAACGTACGTTAACAGCTTTATGTACGCTACACGAAAAGTGTTACGTACATAAGCTAAGTCCAGAGGCTGCTGGACTGAAATACGAACATCATTACGTACGTTACCTCTTGAAGCATTACGTACGTAATGTAGGTCAACTAGGTTGCCTCCAAAAGATCAGATATTCGAATCATGTCCGGCCCCACACGCCGAAAGTTGAGATCGGATACGATTACACTGGTTACGTACGTGACAAGTACCTCTTTACGTAAGTAAAGGACTTAAAATAACGTACGTTATGCCTAAGGATTAGCGTACGTCAGACTCAGGTTTAGCAGCTCAAAAATGTACTTATCTATACAACGTTGAGAATTTAATCATAGTGCGAGTGATCGTTATTATTATGTCTATTTATGATATATTCCAACATCAATAAACATTACACAAATGCAACAAGACTACAACAATATTGAATTATCCGAATGATATAACAGTAAGTAAGAATTTCCGTCGGATATTACACACACAGCCAACATATTCATGGTCAATACACAACACGATACACAACCATGTGTACAACCACTCTAACACGATTATCACAATCCAACACAATTCCACAATATTACACATACTAAAATAACAGAAATATCTCCAAGCATTCATAACAGTAATTCATAAGCAATTCATACGGAATGTGTTTACAAAGATAAACCAATCGTCATAACCCAACACATAATCTCTATTTACAGGATACAAATCGTATAAGTGTTCTGCTCAAAATGTACTAGTAAATAAAATAGCGACCCGCAACTATATGAGGCGTTTGTAGTATTGATGAGTTTGCCAAGGTCGTTTCACTTGAGGATCGTTTTTGTTTGTTAAAATTACAATAATTATGAATTCACAAAAAATAATTTCTAGACATTCTAAGTAATTGGGTTTTTGATTATGTCTAGTTTGTAGTAATACAAATACAGGAAATAAATTCTAAATAAGAACCTTAATTATAATAATTTAAATAAGACAAAGCAGTAAGAATAAGAATGACTTAATGTAAAATTATGCGGTTTTGATAATAAAGATTCTAGGGATTTAGATTATTAAATAAATAATTCGAGCATTGTATCAATTTGTTAACTGTGAGATTTAATAATTAGATAAATATTATATGTTCAGGAAAAATGATTTGATAACTTTCGTATTCACAAATCATCGCAACATAAGTTTATAATCCAACTAAATCTTTCAGATTCATATTTAGTTCTTTGGGGTAAATAGTACCTTTTGGATTAATAGTACCCTTTTTAATTAAATTTAGATTTGCAAAAATATTTTCTTCCGGTCTCTATTTTTGCATTTATGAATTAGGGGAAATTACAGCCAACTACCATATTAGATGACCTCTTTACACTTTAGTCCCTATTGTTTCATAAATTACAGCGAAGGACAAAAATCTGAATTGGTGTTGACTTCTATTAAAAAGACGAAAATGCCCCTCTATTTACTTGAATAAAACATTTCTTTTAAAATACATTTCATATTAAACAAATAGCTTATAAGTTATTAAAGTGTTTGGCTAATACATTTCTTTTAAAAAATATTCTTTTTTCAGAAAATAATTTTTTTTCGAAATATAATTTTTTTTTCCCGAAAATATATTTATTTTTGGCAAAAATATTTTATTTTATTTTTTTTCAAGAAAATAATTTTAATTTTTCGAAAAAATAATATTTTTTCAAGAAAATAATTTTATTTCGAAAAAATATTATTTTACCAAAAAATATTTTTTCCTCCAAAAAATATTTTTTTAAATTTTTCGAAAAAATAGTTTTTTTCTTTTTTTTTTCCAGAAAATAATTTTATTTTTTCAAAAAAATAATAGTATTTTTTCCAGAAAATAATTTAATTTCGAAAAATATTATTTTGCCAAAAAATACCTTTTTCTCCAGAAAATATCTTTTTTAATTTTTTCGAAAAAATATTTTTTTTATTTATTTCATAAAATAGTTTTATTTTTTCTAAAAAATAATATTTTTTCCAGAAAATAATATTTTTTCAGAAAATAAATTTATTTCGAAAAATATTATTTTGCCCAAAAATAATTTTTCTCGTAAAATATTTTTAATTTTGAAAAAATAAAAATTTCATAAAATAATATTTTTTTCGAAAAGATAATTTTTTTCCCAGAAAATATTTTTTTTTTCGAAAAATAATATTTTTTCCAGAAAATACTTTCTTTTTTGGAAAAAATATTTTTTTTCTAAAAAGCTTGAAAATTTATTACACTGAAGTCCAAAAGTGTTATATATATTACAATGAGGTCCAGCATGTGCCACTCACGTGAGGCGAAAAATAAATGAGTAAATAAGAAAAGGAAAAATAAAAGGGCAAATTTGGAATATCAGTACTCTCTCTCCAGTGACATCATCTGAAAATTTGACTTTTGTCCTTCGTTGTAAATATAGTTTCTGGACAGTGCAAAGTTTGTCCTTCATTGTAATATCTGAAACAATAGGGACCAGACTGTAATTAGACCATCTAAAAAGGTAGTCAGATGTAAATCGCCCGAATTATAACAATTTAAATTAAAGAAAGCACATTAATAAATTTAATATAAGGTAGAGTATTTAATTTAAGTCATCCTATCCTAGATTATAAGATTTAGCTCAAATTTATATTGACAGGTAAATATAAGAGACAGTACAGCAGAATTAAAAGAACTTACTTGATATAGATAAATTAAATTGGAAGGAAAATGCTGAACTGATAGGGAGAGACTTATCCCAATACGCCAATTGATCCAAGCAGCTTGAATGTAACGTACGAACTTAAATTACAAAATTACAATAATAAATAAAAACATAAAGGTGGATTTTATCTGATAAAAATAATATTAACTAAATTTTATTTGGAATATAATTTGGGGTACAATATTTATTCATGTGTATTACGGTATAATTACATAAAACATAAATGCAGAAAATAAATACAAAAATTAAAATATAAAAGCAGATACGTAATCTGTATCACACTCAACATTCTGCTACGCACTGTTCTCTCCTACTCTCCACTCTCCCATTTTTTACGCTGAGAGAGTACTGCTATTTATAGCAGTACATCAACCCTGAAATTTGAAAGATGCTGCTCATTATTGCAGCTTCTTACAATAATTTTGCATCGTTCAAAATCAATCAATCAGCAGGTAAGGAAAAGATGAAGGAAAGAAAAATTAATACAATCTGATCCGCCACGTCATCCCTGACGTGGCGAAATTTTCACGCGCTGGCTGTGCGAATGGGCCTCTGATGACAAGTTGGACAAATATGTGGCCGGCATGTCTTCTGCTGACGTGGCGTGACACGTGGCGTCGTATTATTGGTTCAAGTGTGACAGGCGTGTGACGAGCGTGTGCCTTGCTGACGTTGCATGACACGGGGCATCGTTTTATTGGACCGTCCTTACACATCTGCACCGACGTGGAGGTTAGTTAGCATGTGCTGTGACGTCATGCTGATGTCATCCGGCGAATCTGGTTCCGCCAATTGTCTTGATATTAGTGGTCTGCGCATTTTAAATTTCCTCCAAAAACTTCGAACGGCCATAACTTCTTCATACGAACTCAGATTCGAATGAACTTTTTGTCAAAATGATCATCTCGATGAGAGGAATAAAATGAGACCACTCATGAATATATTCGGAATCTTTAAAAATATCGCCCCTAAAATGACAGATATATCTTCACCGGTGTGCTAATCTGCAGATAAAATTTAATTTCCACTAATATAACAAAAATTATACATAATACTAAAAACTATACATAATACAAACACATGAAAAACTATTATAAATTATCACATAAAATAGAGAAATATGTATATATATATATATAATTTTAATAAAAATACTAACAAAAGTATTGTAATATCCGCAATTTTGGATTTCCGATAATTTTCATTTTTCGGCGGAGGTCTGTTTCGACGACTCGCTCATGACCATTTCGTCATTCTGAGAATGATTAATTCTGCACTTTTTGTTATCCGAGCTCGTTTCGGTGTCGTTTTGTTGAGTTCCGTTCTTTTTGGCGACTTTTCCGCACTTGAGTTCGATTCTTGCGAATCTCGTCCAAAACTGCTGTTTCGAGTTTCCCGTAAGTCCGTTTAACTTTGTTAGACGTGTTGTGAACTTCGGTTTGGTTGTTCGATCACGTATCGTGATTTTCGGGCGTTTTGGGCCATTTTTGCAATTTCCCAAAGTTTGGGGTAATTACTTTCCGTTGTCGAATTTCGAGCCTTCGGGTGGTCGGAATCGTGTGTTCTCTTAGTGCTCGGATTCGTCTTTGCGAGTACTTCGTAATCGTATCTTCGATTCGTATTTAGGTTCGGGTTTCGGGGTCGTTCGGGCCGTCGGAGTTGGCCCTAGCCGAGTCATGGCCGGGCAATCTGGGCCTGAGCCGCAGATCGCCGAGTTACGGCCGTAATGCTCGGCATTACGCACGTAAGGCCGGTTACGACGTAAGGCCACGCCGTAACGCATTTAACGTTTCCGGCATTTCTAGGCAGTGAGTCGGCCATGGCCGGTTACGTACGTAAGCCATGGCCGGTTACGTATGTAAGGCGGCCAGCAGTCAGCCTATTTAAGGCCAGCAGACGTTTTTTTCAGCCATTTCTCACTCGTTTTTCTTCTCTTCCGCGGTTGGGGGTGTGTTAATCATGGAGAGATGTTGTTGGACAATAAATCCATGAAGTTTTGAGGTTCATATCCTCAATCATCCGTCCTATAACATCCTCCGATCTACCGAATCAGGTCAGATTTTCTAGAAATCTAGTTTTGGGGAATTTGGGTGTTTTGGTTGTTTTCATCCGTAGAATCCGATTTAACTAAGTATTGGGATGTAATGATGATTATTTAGATGTATTATATCATTTCCTTTGTTATTCCATGGTTGGATCGTATCGATTCGTTATTTGGGTCGAGTTCTTGACCGACGCCTTGAAGGTGTCCGGTAAAATGTCTTAGAGGGGTTTTCGGGCGTTCCACGATTATTCTTCCTCGTATGATCGATGATTTATTGATTATATGTTGTTAGGGTCGAGTTTCTTGCGAAGAAACCAAGTTGAACCCTTCCGTTCGTTGTCGTTTTCCTTTTCGAAAGCATCGGGCGTTTCGAAGCTTTCCGGTTGAGCCGCATTCGTCGGAATACTTGCGTGCCGATTTCTAGGCAAGTACCTTGTCCATATAATTCTTGTTTTATGGATACGATAATTAGTGACCGTCTCTATATGTTTATTTGATCGTTTGTTTAGAACTTTCGAAAGATTCGGTTTAGCCTTGTTAAAGGCTTGCTTTCAAAATGCATGTGTTTTGTGAATGGTGTGGTTTGAGAATGACTATGTGATTTCTATGGATATGTTTGGTGTTCATGTTGCACTTGGTATTGCGTGTGGACGTATATTATTTCATTTCAGTGCGTTGTGGTTGACGTGGTGTTTTGCTAAGTGTTTGATGCCTCTGAGTGAATTGTTTGGATATCTTTGTTGCATTGTGTTATGTGTGTGATTGTGTGGATGTGGGCGGGGCCTACGGTAGCACATGGCATGTGATCATGTGGCCAGGATGCAACAAGCGATTGATCCAACCGTGAGAGCCTAAGAAAAACTACGGTGGCACATGGCATGCGATCATGTGGCCAGGATGCAACAAGTGATTGATCCAACCGTGAGCGCCAAAGATAATCTACGGTGGCACATGGCATACGATCATGTGGCCAGGATGCAACAAGCGATTGATCCAACCGTGAGATGTGTGTGATTTGTTTAGCTAGCCAGCTCGGGAGGGTCCTTCGAGGCCTCGAGTGGGATTTGTGGCTTCGTCCCGGTCCTAGGCGATGCATGTGTGTGATTTGTTTAGCTAGCCAGCTCGGGAGGGTCCTTCGAGGCCTCGAGTGGGATTTGTGGCTTCGTCCCGATCCTAGGCGATGCGCGTGCGTGATTACGTTGTGTTGATTTTTATGTCCGTCGAGGACACGTGATGTTGGGCTTTGGCCCTGTGAATTGTTGTCGGTTTTCTATTTGTGAAAACAAAACCTTTGGGCTGTGACCCTTGTTGATTTTTGGAAAGATAAGGATTTGATAATCCTAATTTGTTTTCTATTAAAACTCCCGAGGGTATTTTAAACCATTTTTCAAACCGTTCTCGTTAATTGTGATCTTTCGGATTTGGAAAGTTTTACTCAAACTCTTGCCTCGGGAAGTATTCGTTTCGTTGTATTTTAATCTTTGAGGATTTTTGATTATTGTCATTCTTGGAACTTGAATTGTATGGCTCGTATTTTTGCACTTGTACTTGCACTAGCAAAACAGTGGAGTTTTGCTAACCCCCGAGTATTCGGGGGGTGGATGTCTATTTTTGCATTCAGGTTTTGGAGCATAGCACAGGGTCGGCACGAAGGATGATGAAAGATGAACGATACTAATGTAATATCCGGGGATAATTTTTTTTTGGCTGGAGAGTTTGGATTTTTGGCTAAGTGCACTAGCCTTAACGTACGCTATATGTGTAGACTTACGTACGTTAAGGGTTGAGTATTACGTACGTTATGCCTGTAAGGTTACGTACGTAAGGCTTGGTAGGTGGCAGGAACCTTCCTCGTAGTCACTTTCGGCCGGTGGGTCCCGAGCATCTTCCGATCGGATCTCACTATTGCAGTCAACGGACCCTTACGTACGTAAAGAGGTGATCTCTACGTACGTAATATAGGTCTTGTTAACGTACGTAATAAGTCCTTATTTACGTACGTTAAGGCCTTCGTATTTTAGTCCAGTTAGTTCTGAATTTTTCATTACGTACGTTAATGTCTTAGTATAGTGTACGTAATGCCTCTTACGTACGTTAACCATAAGTGTATAACGTACGTAACGAATTGGTCAGTCTATTTATCTTGGTTTCGTCTTTCATTTCCTCACGAACCAAAACACATTTCCTCTCCTTAGAATCGTCCATTTAGACTTGTTATTAATGTTTAGCCTCTTCCAACTCGATCTTGATCATCCTAGCTTGGATTGAAGCTTGAAGTTGGAAGCTTGTTGATGCTCCTTTGGTGTTTGGAGGCTTCTTCTTGCTCTTCTTTGGTAAGTTCCCTCAATCTCTTGTTCTTCTAGTGATTTTCGAGTTGTTGTTGTTGTTTTCTTCGGGTATTGTTTGATTCATGGAGCATATCATGATTCTTCGTGGTTTTGATAAACTTTTGATGAAGAACATGTTGGTATAGCTTGAGTATGATTATGTTCTTGATGTTTTAGATTGTTGGGAGGTTTTTAATCATGTCTAGGAAAGATTATGTTAAGATTGTTATATGATTAACATAGTCTTGAGATGATTATTATTGCTGGTGGTGTTCTTGTAAGATTTTAACCATTTTAGTAAGGATTTATGATGATCCAGGAGGTGATTATCATAATTTGAAAATGGTTGAGTGAATCTTGTGGTTTAATCCGAATTCATGAGGTTATGATGAAGGATTTTTATTTCAAACATCATGGTTATTGAATTGATGATGTTCTTGGGGTGATAATGATAATATTAATAATATTATCATTGTAGGAGGATCAATTTGATGATATTGGTGATATTATCACTTTGAGATGTTTGTTTTGATGATTGTTCTTAAATGAATCTTGTTGAATGGATTTCACAAGTGTTAAGAACGTGATGATCATGTTAATTGATCATCGAGGTGTTGGAGGATGTTAGAATTCATAGTTGAGAACTATGATATTCGTTCGTGTGGTGTGATCGATTCGTGTTTGAATCGGGCTTTGTCCTTGTCGTTGTTTTCTATTGATTTTGTGTTTTTGAATGAATCGTTTTCATTCAAGGTTGTTCGAGTGTTTGTCACCGTCGGGAGGCGCCGTTCGCTGCTTCGTGCCGGGACGTTGATCGTGGAAGGACTTTCGCCTTCGGTTTGAGGCAAGTTTTATACTTGTACTGGTCAATGAGATTAATGTTATCATATATGTGTATGAATGTGTTGTATCATTTCGAGACATAGTCTCTTCGTGATTTATTGATATTTGGGGATTGTTTGATACAATACCCTTCGGTGTTTTTACCAGTTGTGATTGTTATTCGTTAACGGCCGGTTTAAGGCATTGAGATTCTTGTTGTCGATAGCCGGTTCGCGATATCGATGTATCGATTATTATTGTTGACGCTAATGTCGTTCTGAGGCATCGTTGAATCGTTATTATCGAATTGGAACTATTACTATGATGTTGCATTGGCCGATTGAAGGCGTTTGATAAATTCGTTATCATATCTGTTTCGGTGGTCGGTTTAGAACGCCGGGATATCTACTCTACCGTATCATTGGTTATCGATTAACCGTTCTGAGGTAATCGATGTATTTAATTGGGATTATCGAAGATAATTCCCATCCGTTGTATCATTGGTTATCGGTTGACCGTTCTAAGGCAATCGACATATTTAATTGGGATTATCGAAGATAATTCTCATCCGTTGTATCATTGGTTATCGGTTGACCGTTCTAAGGCAATCGATATATTTAATTGGGATTATCGAAGATAATTCCCATCCGTTGTATCATTGGTTATCGGTTGACCGTTCTAAGGCAACGACATATTTAATTGGGATTATCGAAAATAATTTCCATCCGTTGTGTCATCGTTATCGATTGACCGTTCTAAAGGTAATCGATGTATTGAGTTGGGACTGTCAAGGATAGTTTCCATCCGTTGAGTTGTTGTGATCGATTGGCCATTCCAAGGCAGTCGAGGTATTTGATTTGGGACCGCCGTGGATGGAGCCCATCCGTGAGTTATTGTTGTCGTGTTGGCCGACTCAAGGCAGCACGCTTTTATCCTTGTGAATTTGGTAATCTTGGGATTGTTACTGTTGTGATTAATTATGTTTTGGAGACTAGTCTCGGCTAGAGCTCGATGGGTAAGCTTGGGGCTTGAACCTTCGCGGTTGGTTTCCCAACACCTACAGTTCAGTAGGTCACGGTCACTGGGTGATCTCATTATGGGTAAGTATGGGGCTTGAACCTTCGCGGTTGGTTTCCCAGCACCTGCAATTCAGCAGGTCACGGTCATTGGATGACCTCATTGTGATACGGCTTCGTGCCGTGGCTTCGGCCCTCATTGTGATACGGCTTCGTGCCGTGGCTTCGGCCCTCATTGTGATACGGATTCGTGCCGTGGCTTCGGCCCTCATTGTGATACGGCTTCGTGCCGTGGCTTCGGCCTTCATTGTTACAGCTTCGGGCTGTTTTGGCTTCGGGCCATTGTGGTGATTGACAGCTTCGGCTGAGTGATATTCAGGGTATTATGATGATAAACAGCTTCGGGCTATTCGGCTATTAAGGCCATTGTGATGTATCGGTATTCCTGTCAGAGCCTTCGGGCGTTGTGATTCGTATCTATTTCAGTGTTTGTCTTGGGTTACCTTCGAGTGATGTATTGTTGTGTTCTGTATTGATGATTCGCCGTTGGGCACTTATGTTCTAACCTGTTGAGCAGGTATTGATCATATTCCGTGGGCATAGTATTCCACGAATGCTCGATTTTTACCTTGGTTTGTGAGCATCTCGTATTACCATTATTATACTATTCATTCTGCCCTTTGGATGCATATCATGTTGTACATGTATTTGATAATCATTATCTGGATGACTGACCCCGTGGGGGCGGAACATGTTTTCATGTTTTAGGTGTTTGCGAGAGAGTTGAGACACAGGGGCATGACGGTGGCGACGAGGCATTCAAGCGATACTAGTCCGAGATGTTTTGGTGTTCATGTCAGTCAGGCAGTTGGAGTACTCCAGTTTTGTCAGTTATTGTCATTTTATATTATCCGAGCATGGATCGTGGATGTCGTTGTATTTTTGGGTCATGTAGGCCCACTGTTGTCATTGAAATTCCATATCGGAATATTATGTTGGATGTCAGTGTAGGGATTGTGATTCCCCTTTTGGTCAGTTAGTTGTATTTTTGGTCGTGTTAGCCTGGTGGATCTCCTGGTGTGGGGTCCACGGCACTATAATAACCCAATAGGATTTGGGGGTGTTACAGAAGATGGTATCAGAGACATTGGGTTGTGAGATACCCTGATATGTGAGTTATGTGGCTCTACCGACGCGGAGTAGTGGGGTCACAAAGTTATGACAACTGACAAATGGGTTTTGTGAGTCGTGATAGTTGAGCGACTGTATGAGTCTTTCTTTCATCGAGTCGTCGTCAGTGAAGACTAGTATCGCAAGACCTCGAAGCTTCGTATGACCTGTGTAAGGACTCGATTCTCTTGTATGTTCATACATTCAATATGCCATTGATTATGCATGTTTTGTTGAAATCTGTATGTAACATTGTGTTACGACCCATTCATGATTAATTGCTTTGGAGCGTGTCGGCCCAGTATTGGCTATAATTAGCATATATGATGTGATTGTTTATTTGTTGAGTATGTATATTCATGTTTGGCTAATGACTTAGCATTGTGGATTGGCCGTTGAGGCATATTTGAGCTTTGTTCATGATCGAACGTTATTCTTTCAGTATGGAAAGAGGAATCCGAGGACGTAGCAGAGGGGGTAAAGGCTGCAGAGCAGGCCGAAACCCAGAACCTCATCTTTATACGCGTACGGGTGCCGATATGGATCAGAATTCAGCCGGAGATGTGACTTATGCGACCGGTTCCCCTTCGGAACGTCATACTCGAGGAGTCGATCAGACTGAGAGTGATCACATCGACCCTTACTTGCTTATGAGGGGCATGATGACCCAGATGACTCAGATAACGCAGATAATGGAAACCATGCAGACCTCGATGGTTCGTGGTACACAGCAGCAGGGACTCCAGGTGCCGTTCTATGGGCAGGCCAGGAGAGTGAGTCAAATTATCGGCGACATCTCTCGTCAGAGGCCACCTATTTTTGAGGGTTCGTCGGAACCAGTTGATATTGTTCATTGGCTTGAACATTTTGATAAACTCTTCGACATAGTTCAGTGTCCGGAAGAGAGTAAGGTGGCAGTAGCGGCTTATTATTTGAGTAAAGGCGCTTATTCTTGGTGGCTTTCTGTGAAACCCACCGATCGTGATTGTGCTTGGAGCGAGTTTAAGACTCTCATGTTAGAGAGATATTATCCGGCTCCACTTCGTGAAGCCAAGTTGTCAGAGGTTTTGAACCCCGAATCCGTCGAGGACGAGGGTGTTATTGTTATTGCGGAGAAGTTTCAGGGACTCCTTCAGTTTGCTTCATCTGTTATCCGTACTGAGGCGGATAAGATCAAGTATTTTAGCAAGAGGCTGAACCCGCAGTTGAGGATGCAGTTGTTCAACCATAATTGCAATTCACTTGGTGAATTCATCGAGAAGGCTCTTGGAGCAGAGCTTTTGATCAAGGAGCTTGCTCGGAAGAACCCTTCAGTTTCTTCCGGTGAGAGGACTAGGATGCCGGTTCGTTCAGAAGGACATCGGGCTCCGACGTCCAAGAGGTCGTCTTCTAGTCGTCTTCGTGCTGGGAAATCATCTTCTTCTCCGGCGACGAGTTCGACTGTTGTTTGCTTTAATTGTGATTCAGCGGGGCACGTTAGCACCCGTTGTACTGTGCCAGCTATTGTTTGTTTTGTGTGTGGGAAGCCAGGACACCATCAGAAATACTGCAGGAGTTCTAGTGCCAGTAGATCTCAAGGAAGCTCACGGGCCTCGAGAGATTTTGTTGCTTCAGTCCGTACTCCATCCAAGGGGTCATATCGGGCTTCGGGAGCCAGAGGTATGGACACTCGAGTAGGAGCGGCGAGCTCAGATTTGGGTCTTCCTCAAGTCGATGAGATCGATGAGTTCGATGACCCGAAGGGTGTTGATTTTGGATACATTTGAGATGTGGCCTTGATTTGTATTTTTCCTTGTTTTTCGGACTGATGTTTTGACTCAGTCTGTATTGTAGTATTGTGGTTGTGAACCATTTATTATTGATCTATCTTGTTATGATAGCTTTTGAGAATCTTGAGATTTGAAGTCGTGTGATGTGTTTTTCCTTCCTTTTTGGTGTTATACCCGAGATTTTATAATAATCTGGGTAATTGTTTATTTCAATCTGAGACGCCGAGTCGTGAGGACTTGGGTGTGCAGTTGATATGGTCCCGAGGACCACATATGCGTTGTTATCCTTTTGTGGCATGAGTCAGTGGTTGCTTGAGCGTTTAATGCCGATGAGAACTGGGGAGTGTACACCGATGATTGTAGACATGTATAATCGGCGGCACCCGCGGGGTGTGTACGCCGGTGTTACGAGTCTTGCGGGTGGTGCGACTTCCTGGCTGGTCTCTGAGGAGGAGTTATGATTCGATTGATCTCGCACTTGATTGAGTATTTTATCCCTTGTTTTTCGACGAGGAGACGCGGGAACCCGTGGGGTTGGCCCGATTACTCAGGCGAAGTGGTTCGCAGTGAGGAGTATTCCTGGAGATGTTGTTTTCTTATCCTGATGGATAGTTCGTGCCCCGTGTTTTTGCACCCTGAGTTTCGGGGACGAAACTCTTTTTAAGGGGGGGAGTATGTAATATCCGGGGATAATTTTTTTTTCGTGTTACTGTTGAGTTGTACGTATTCATTTGGAATTGTACAAGTGTTGTTGTTTTGGACTGATACAATGTATATTGTATTGGAATATTTCGGGATCGAAATATTATACTTGTCGTCGGGTTAGTTTCGTCGTTTGAATGTTGGTTGGAGAGTTTGGATTTTGGCTAAGTGCACTAGCCTTAACGTACGCTCTATGTGTAGACTTACGTACGTTAAGGGTTGAGTATTACGTACGTTATGCCTGTAAGATTACGTACGTAAGGCTTGGTAGGTGGCAGGAACCTTCCTCGTAGTCACTTTCGGCCGGTGGGTCCCGAGCATCTTCCGATCGGATCTCACTATTGCAGTCAACGGACCCTTACGTACGTAAAGAGGTGATCTCTACGTACGTAATATAGGTCTTGTTAACGTACGTAATAAGTCCTTATTTACGTACGTTAAGGCCTTCATATTTTAGTCCAGTTAGTTCTGAATTTTTCATTACGTACGTTAATGTCTTAGTATAGCGTACGTAATGCCTCTTACGTACGTTAACCATAAGTGTATAATGTACGTAACGAATTGGTCAGTCTATTTATCTTGGTTTCGTCTTTCATTTCCTCACGAACCAAAACACATTTCCTCTCCTTAGAATCGTCCATTTAGACTTGTTATTAATGTTTAGCCTCTTCCAACTCGATCTTGATCATCCTAGCTTGGATTGAAGCTTGAATTTGGAAGCTTGTTGATGCTCCTTTGGTGTTTGGAGGCTTCTTCTTGTTCTTCTTTGGTAAGTTCCCTCAATCTCTTGTTCTTCTAGTGATTTTCGAGTTGTTGTTGTTGTTTTCTTCGGGTATTGTTTGATTCATGGAGCATATCATGATTCTTCGTGGTTTTGATAAACTTTTGATGAAGAACATGTTGGTATAGCTTGAGTATGATTATGTTCTTGATGTTTTAGATTGTTGGGAGGTTTTTAATCATGTCTAGGAAAGATTATGTTAAGATTGTTATATGATTAACATAGTCTTGAGATGATTATTATTGTTGGTGGTGTTCTTGTAAGATTTTAACCATTTTAGTAAGGATTTATGATGATCCAGGAGGTGATTATCATAATTTGAAAATGGTTGAGTGAATCTTGTGGTTTAATCCGAATTCATGAGGTTATGATGAAGGATTTTTATTTCAAACATCATGGTTATTGAATTGATGATGTTCTTGGGGTGATAATGATAATATTAATAATATTATCATTGTAGGAGGATCAATTTGATGATATTGGTGATATTATCACTTTGAGATGTTTGTTTTGATGATTGTTCTTAAATGAATCTTGTTGAATGGATTTCACAAGTGTTAAGAACGTGATGATCATGTTAATTGATCATCGAGGTGTTGGAGGATGTTAGAATTCATAGTTGAGAACTATGATATTCGTTCGTGTGGTGTGATCGATTCGTGTTTGAATCGGGCTTTGTCCTTGTCGTTGTTTTCTATTGATTTTGTGTTTTTGAATAAATCGTTTTCATTCAAGGTTGTTCGAGTGTTTGTCACCGTCGGGAGGCACCGTTCGTCGTTTCGTGCCAGGACGTTGATCGTGGAAGGACTTTCTCGCCTTCGGTTTGAGGCAAGTTTTATACTTGTACTGGTCAATGAGATTAATGTTATCATATATGTGTATGAATGTGTTGTATCATTTCGAGACATAGTCTCTTCGTGATTTATTGATATTTGGGGATTGTTTGATACAATACCCTTCGGTGTTTTTACCAGTTGTGATTGTTATTCGTTAACGGCCGGTTTAAGGCATTGAGATTCTTGTTGTCGATAGCCGGTTCGCGATATCGATGTATCGATTATTATTGTTGACGCTAATGTCGTTCTGAGGCATCGTTGAATCGTTATTATCGAATTGGAACTATTACTATGATGTTGCATTGGCCGATTGAAGGCGTTTGATAAATTCGTTATCATATCTATTTCGGTGGTCGGTTTAGAACGCCGGGATATCTACTCTACCGTATCATTGGTTATCGTATAACCGTTCTGAGGTAATCGATGTATTTAATTGGGATTATCGAAGATAATTCCCATCCGTTGTATCATTGGTTATCGGTTGACCGTTCTAAGGCAATCGACATATTTAATTGGGATTATCGAAGATAATTCCCATCCGTTGTATCATTGGTTATCGGTTGACCGTTCTAAGGCAATCGATATATTTAATTGGGATTATCGAAGATAATTCCCATCCGTTGTATCATTGGTTATCGGTTGACCGTTCTAAGGCAACGACATATTTAATTGGGATTATCGAAAATAATTTCCATCCGTTGTGTCATCGTTATCGATTGACCGTTCTAAAGGTAATCGATGTATTGAGTTGGGACTGTCAAGGATAGTTTCCATCCGTTGAGTTGTTGTGATCGATTGGCCATTCCAAGGCAGTCGAGGTATTTGATTTGGGACCGCCGTGGACGGAGCCCATCCGTGAGTTATTGTTGTCGTGTTGGCCGACTCAAGGCAGCACGCTTTTATCCTTGTGAATTTGGTAATCTTGGGATTGTTACTGTTGTGATTAATTATGTTTTGGAGACTAGTCTCGGCTAGAGCTCGATGGGTAAGCTTGGGGCTTGAACCTTCGCGGTTGGTTTCCCAACACCTACAGTTCAGTAGGTCACGGTCACTGGGTGATCTCATTATGGGTAAGTCTGGGGCTTGAACCTTCGCGGTTGGTTTCCCAGCACCTGCAATTCAGCAGGTCACGGTCATTGGATGACCTCATTGTGATACGGCTTCGTGCCGTGGCTTCGGCCCTCATTGTGATACGGCTTCGTGCCGTGGCTTCGGCCCTCATTGTTACAGCTTCGGGCTGTTTTGGCTTCGGGCCATTGTGGTGATTGACAGCTTCGGCTGAGTGACATTCAGGGTATTATGATGATAAACAGCTTCGGGCTGTTCGGCTGTTAAGGCCATTGTGATGTATCGGTATTCCTGTCAGAGCCTTCGGGCGTTGTGATTCGTATCTATTTCAGTGTTTGGCTTGGGTTACCTTCGAGTGATGTATTGTTGTGTTCTGTATTGATGATTCGCCGTTGGGCACTTATGTTCTAACCTGTTGAGCAGGTATTGATCATATGCCGTGGGCATAGTATTCCACGAATGCTCGATTTTTACCTTGGTTTGTGAGCATCTCGTATTACCATTATTATACTATTCATTCTGCCCTTTGGATGCATATCATGTTGTACATGTATTTGATAATCATTATCTGGATGACTGACCCCGTGGGGGCGGAACATGTTTTCATGTTTTAGGTGTTTGCGAGGAGAGAGTTGAGACACAGGGGCATGACGGTGGCGACGAGGCATTCAAGCGATACTAGTCCGAGATGTTTTGGTGTTCATGTCAGTCAGGCAGTTGGAGTACTCCACTTTTGTCAGTTATTGTCATTTTATATTATCCGAGCATGGATCGTGGATGTCGTTGTATTTTTGGGTCATGTAGGCCCACTGTTGTCATTGAAATTCCATATCGGAATATTATGTTGGATGTCAGTGTAGGGATTGTGATTCCCCTTTTGGTCAGTTAGTTGTATTTTTGGTCGTGTTAGCCTGGTGGATCTCCTGGTGTGGGGTCCACGGCACTGTAATAACCCAATAGGATTTGGGGGTGTTACAACTAATCACACGAGGATCCGTTGATGTTGTATTGGTCTAGTTGTATTTTCTTTTCCGCTGCAGTATGTTTTCCCCGTTGTACGGGAGTTTATTGTATTTTGACTCCTGCGTGGGTATGTGTTTGGAATTGAGTTGTATGTTATTATTGAAAGACCAAATCGGTCTACTGAGTCATTTTAGCCTTAAAGGTGATGTTTAGGTGTTTGATTTTAGTTATCAGCCTGGTAGATCCTCGAGGAGAGGGTCTACGGCGTGTAATATCCCTGAGTGGATTGGGGGTGTTACAAGTATACCAAACAATTCTCCCGCACTTATCATTTGCACGTCCTCGGCCAAATATATAGTAAGAGTAACAAGAAAATTAACTTATTAAACATTATTAATTCAATTAAAAGTCCGAAATAATCTCGTTCCACCTCAAAATAAACAAATATGCAAGAAATTTCAATAGGCTTTAAGAAATGAATAAAACTAAATTCTAAAATTCGTCAAGTTATTCAGAATCATGGTCAATACTCTAAATTCACAAAACTCACCGGAAAAGTGTATATATTTCTCTCTCACAAGTGGGATGCATTTGCGCTCAGACCTATTCAATGAAGTAAAAACTTCCATAGGCTTGCAAATTATCTACTATCTCTACCACTTGGTGTGTTGCAAATTTATGAAAAAAATCTTTTCTTTTGGTTACAGTGTCGGCTCTTTGGTTGGGGTAGGAAAATATGGATAAAGTGACTTGAACTGAACAATTAGAAATTAAAATATTCTAAATCGATGTTTATCAACAGGTAAGCAATTAAAAGCTAATTAGTGAAGCTTTTATCGATCCCCTTACTTATGTTTCGAATCATCCGAACTCTTTTTCTTGCTTTCCAATCAACCAGTTTTTTTATATCATACTTGAGTTTTTATTATCTGTTTTACGCTAATGTAAACGATGGGTCACATGAATATACCCGGTTACTAAGATAAAAACATACTCAAGCTGCTTCTATGCACACTCATGTCTAAGGTAATTGTTTTACGTGAATATAAACATGGAGCTCATGAATATATCCGGTTACTAAGTTCCCAAAAATAGCGGAGTAACTGATTTCTCCATTTTTCAACACCACCAACAATATATACCACTTAGTTTCACCACACAATATCTTCATCCTTATCAAAAATAATTTCTAACCGTTCAAGTATGGGCCAAATAATTATAGCGATGGAAAGATCAGTATGTGGTTAACAATAAAATACACAATAAGCTCAATACGAGGGAATTAAATATCATTAGGTAGGTAAAGAAGCTAGATGGGATTTTGAACAAAATTTGATTTAGAACATTTTCCCAAATTGCAGACATATGTGGTTTTGACACAGATACCCAATGCAAGCTCTAGAGTATTACAACATGAACAGTACACTCAATCAATAAAAGACTTGCATATATGATAAAGCAGTCAAGGCTCAAAATCTCACGAGTACACGTTTTGATTTTTATGAATTTGATTATTAAAACATTCAACCGACTAACTGTTGATCATCTTAAAATAATCCGTTAGTGATTCATTCTCAAATTCTATGTCAAAATTTGCATAAACATTTTCTTTGAAATGTGAATGAGAGTACATCAACAAAATTTTAGCAACACATTTTTAAGTTTTTGTTTTTCAAGTCATTCTTGTACATAAATGCCCTTAGAGTAATTTTGGGATCCATAAATAAGAATTTATAGTTTTTACCCCCCACACTTATCTTGTGCATACGATTATCAAGAATAATATAATGAGGATGAAGAAAACTCCCTGTGAAGATAGTGATACTTTGAATGCGCCATTTTCTTATTGATACAGAGAAATCTGCAAAATAAATCAGTCGGGCGAGACACATAAAATCAAAACACACACACACATATATATATATATATATATATATATATATATATATATATATATAAACAACCTAGATGCGTTTAAAGAGCGCCCTGAGAGTCTCCTTATTCTTCCATCAAAACTTTATTTATTTTAGAAAAAGAATATTACAGTAATAGAAATAACAATACATATATCATGAATAGATGCGCGTCAAGAGATCGAAAAGAAACTCCATAAGCTTCCATTATTTTCACGATTTTTACACCCGCTAAAAAGTAAAAACAACAAGAGGAATGAACTGGGACACCTGTAATATCCACACTTTCTATTTTTAGTAATTTCTATTTTGAGTACCTTTTCATTTCGGACGACTCGCTTGTGAGTGTTGTAGTATTCTGAAACCATTTTGTGTTGCATTCATGACCATCCAGACGAGTTTCAGAGTTGTTTTTATGGGATTTTACTTATTGTGTAACATTCCGCGTTGAGGCACGATTCTCATAATCTCGTTCTAACCTGGAATTTCGTTACCTTTGCGAGTTCATTTAATATTTCTGGCTATGTTGCGAATTTCTGAGATTGTTGTCCAGGTCTTGAATCTAGATTTTCGAATGTTTGGGTTGTTTTGTAAATTCTTATTATTTTGGGCATTGATGCCAATATTCGTTTTTTCCGGCCATCGGATGGCCGGAGGCATGTGATGGTTGTTATGTTTATCTCATCAGTAATAGATCTTCGTATATCTGTGGTTTCATCCCTTGTACTCTCATTCCGGTTGTTGGCGAGCCGTTGTTTCAAACCAGCCTGACCTGCCGCCAGAGCTGAGTTACGGCAGTAAGAGGTATGCATTATGGTTGTAAGGGCTTGCACATTACAGACATAATGTTCTTTTCGTAGCGGCCTTAAAGGGGTTGAGCATTTTGGGAAATGAGGTTATGAATACCATTACGGCTGTAATGGTATTGGTCTTACGGCCATAACAACTGCCCAGTTTATAAACTGGGCAGCGACCTTTTTTTCTTCATTTTCACCTCTCTTCTTCTTCTTCTTGCGCGACGAGAGCGATCCTCCAGGCTAGGAATCGTCTGATTTCGCTTAGATAGTTGTTAGATTTTTATTGATTAATTGTAATCCCTTCCTTTCATTGTAGTTGAGCGGATTAAACTTTGAGGTTTTCACCGTTAATAGATTGGGATCGTTTATGACATCGTAGTGACCGATGAATTTGTAATATCCACGTTTTCTATCCTTGGTAATTTCTATTTTTGGTGCATTTTCGTTTCGGACAACTCGCCTGGCACTGTTTTGTAATTCTGAACCTATTTTATTCTTGGAGTTTTTCCGTCTAGACGGGTCTTGATAATGTTTTTACGTAATTTCATCTGAGTTATATTTTGTCGCATGTGTATCCGATTGTCGCTAAAGTCGTTCGATTTCATCATTTTCCTATTTTCATGAGTTCGTATGGTTGAGTAGAGCATGTTGTGAGTTTCGGATTGTTAATCCGACGTTGTATCGTGATTTTACGGATGTTTGGGCCGTTTTTGTAAATTCCTAGAAGTTTAGGGAATTTGTCCCTTATTCGACCTTGGTTGTGTACCTCAGATCGTTTTGGGTTCCGTACTTCCATTTCGTGTTATTGTTGCCCAAATATCGATCCCTGTTGCTTTTATTCTCCTTCCGGATCATTTTTCGTCATTTTGGGACCCGAGGGGGGGTGTGGGCCGCGGCACAAGGATTGTGAGCCGCGGCACACACATCGCCCAGTTGTTGCCTAAACAAATCAGTACTGTGCCGCGGCAAAAGGATTGTGCGCCGCGGCACACAGCCGAGTCGGTGCCGCGGCACACTTGTCCGGCCGCGGCACACCCGTGTGACACTTGCGGCCTAAATCGATCAGCGTGCCGCGCTGCCTGGCAGCAAAGGCCGCGGCACACTTCGGATGAGCCGCGGCACAACGAGCGGTCAGCCGACCACTGGGCACAATTTTTGGCTCTGTGCCGCGGCACGCTTTAGCCGAGCCGCGGCACACAACGCGGTCGGCGCTATATCGCTTCTTATTCAGCGAGAATCGCTCATTTCCTCCCCCTTCTTCAACCGTGCGAGAGTGAGAGAGTCTTGAGAGGGAGAGTTCCTCCATCTATCACTTACTTGTGTAGATTTCTTCATCCCTCTTCGATCGGGTGGCTCGGATTGCGGATCTAACCCGTGGTTTTTGGATTTGAATGCTTGATTCATCAAGAGGTAAGAATTCCTTTAACCCTAGTATGATTTTGGGGAGGGTTTGGGGGTGATCTTGTGTTTTAATTCGAATTAACCGATGTTGTTATTAGATTTTGATAAGTATACTCGTGACCCTTGGCTTTCTTGTTCTTGATTGGGATGAAATCCCGTTGTTATACCATTGACCGATTTCGTTTCCTTATGCACTCTTGGTGTCCGATGAATTGTCCCAACGGGTAGAATTAGGATTAATTCTTACCTTTCCGCATTATTGAGACTTGTGTATACCGTTATTGTGTTAGGATCGGATTTGGGAAGATTGTTCGGACCGAAACCTATTTCGTCGTTGTTTCCTTCGTTTCATTTCATTCAAGGCAAGTACATGTATTACATTTCGTTATGTATATTGTGATTTTCGAAATGAATGATGTATGGTGATTTTTGGGTGCGTGAGTTGTGTTCCTTCCACCCGGAGTGTCCGACGGGGTGTCTGGGGGTCGATACTAAGGGGTACGGCCGCGGAAGTGGACTTGGGTGCGTGTGTGATTGAACTACCACCCGGAGTGTCCGACGGGGTGTCTGGGGGTCGATACTAAGGGGTACGGCCGCGGAAGTGGTATCCCACCCGGAGTGTCCGACGGGATGTCTGGGGGTCGATACTAAGGGCTACGGCCACGGGATACAAGTTGTGGTTTTGTGTTATCGTGATGATTGAAAATGGATGTGACTGCCAATGTAGTATTCCGGAATATATGTGTGGCAAATGACTTATGTTTGAGATGATTGTGTAAAACCGTATTTTTGTATATAATGTTGTGTAATTGTGTACTTGCACTAGCTATTCGAATGATAACCCCTTAAATGGGGGAAATGCGTCTTATGCATTTCAGGTACCGGGAGAGCTGAGGAGCAGGCACGGGGCACACACGGAAAGGATGGGATGGCTTGATGATGTGGCTCGAGTCAGTACTTTTATGTTGTGTCATTGCATTTGTCAAGTACCAGAGTTAGATTGTTTACTTTGAAACCTGGTTTAAGTCCCCTGCGTGGGCAATGAATTGGTACTTATATTATATGCATGTACTCCGTTTAAAACGTTTTGGCCGAGGCCACGGCCTTACCTACTTTCTGAATGAATCATTTGGGATTATATTGTGGTTTATGTGTTAAGTGTCAGCCTGGTAGACCTCATGAGGGTTCTACGGCGTGTAACGTCCCATTTGTGTATTGGGGTGTTACATTTATGGTATCAGAGCTTAGGTTTTGAATACCTAGGCTGTCGGTGAATTTTTGGGTCTGTCAGTTGCGTCATTAGAGTCAGTCGTTGAGCCTAATATCATCATGCTACCGTCTTTTCGTGCGACCCGTGGCTGTAAGTCTCCTCGAACTCTTATATCTCTGTAATTCGTTTTCTTACGTTGTTCGGAATCGTGACTTATGTTACCAACTTTGTGAATTGTGAATATTTCTGATCTTGTCCTTTTCTTACTTTCCTTCAGTATGTTGAGAGGTCGTGGTAGACCGGCTAGGGGACGCGGCCTAGGCCGTGGTCGGGGTGCTGATAATGAGGAGGGCTCACTTTCTCAGTCCTGCGGACTCGCCTCTCACTCGGTGCCGTCGGGTAATAATGCCGACGCTGGCTATCACAGACTTCAACAGCTGGTAGCCCAACTTACTCGATAGCCTGGGGTGGACGCTTAATCCGCCCCGACACCGAAGAGGAGGCTAGTAAGTGGCTTCAGACGGTGACTAAGATGCACCCTCCTCGTTTCTCCGATCCTCCGACTCCCCGGTTGGGAGAATGGCTCTTTCGGTTGTCCAGACCTTCGATGCCGTAGCTTGTCCACGAAGACAGAGGGTACATATTGCCCAGCACCTCCTGGATAAGGAAGGCTGCGGAATGGTGGGAGGCCGTTGTGCCCAGAGACCGTCGAGCTACTTGGGAGGAACTCAAGGCCGCTATGGAAGCAGTATTGTCCGCCGCTACCAAGGAACGCAGAATTGTGGAATTCTTCACCGCTACACCTCGGGACGTGCCTATTTCTCGTGCCATCATTACTTACAATCGGCATTGGGTTTCGTGAGAGATCGGTGAGGACGGAGGCCGATAAAATCTACGTCAATATGCGCATGAAGCCGCATATTAGGCAGTATGGCACCGCTCATGTGTGCCACTTTGAAAGAATACCGAGATCGCGCCTAGCAATCGAGATGGCGATTCCTAATCGAGTCGGTTTGGAAGCTAAGAAGCGAAGACTACGGTGGATTCTCGACCGAAAGGTGGTCGATTTTCGAGGTCTCGCTCGTTCCTACACCCGAAGATACCGTTTCAGCCGGGGATCTCGAGTAATCGTTCATCCAAATTGCTTCGGTGGTGGTTTGTTTTAACTGCAACCAATATGAGCATTTGATGAAGGATTGCCCTTTTCTCCAGTTATTTGTTTTACTTGCGGGCAGACCGGGCATCGGGCGACTCATTGTGAGAGAGCCACCGGGGTCGCTAGAGTTCCGACTACCACTACCGAGCAGAGGGATCATAACACTCCATCTACTCATATTCCGCAGAGTTCGGGTCGTGGTAGAGGACGGGGACACCGGATCGCCGCACTGACCTCGAGCTCGGGTTCATCCACCCCGATTGTACCAGATGAGGCGCACAGAGGAGGCGGACATTCCGGTGGCGTCAGTACCACTCGGATCCTTACTCATCCCGCTTTAGTGCTTTTGATTCGGGTGCTACCCATTCCTTTATTGCATCGGATTGTGTGAATCGTATTGGCTTTAATCGCTTGTTTGAGTGTGAACCGTTTGTGGTGGGTACGCCTAGTGGGGATCGTATGGTTGGGGACCGGGAAGTTAGAGATTGCCCGTGAGGATCGGGAGCCGAGATTGGCCCTCGAACCTCATTGTTATCGACCTCAAGGGTGAGGATTTAATCCTCGGGGACGATTAGTTAGAGCGTCACGGTGCTATCATGAACTATCGGACTCGTACTATCTCGATCGTGGCCGAGGATGGCACCGAGCATACTCTCGTCGTAAGCCGTAGATCGGGAGCGTGATTAGCGCCTTGAAGGCGATGAAACTTCCGAACCGGGTGTGTCGGCTACGGTGCTATGCTCAAGGCGGAAGATGGTGGGGTTGACATGTCGTCAATTCCAGTTGTTAGTGAGTATCCCGATGTCTTCCCTGCACGACTTGCCGGGATTACCACCACAATGAGAGGTGGAGTTTCCTATCGATCTAGAGCCGAATGCACTTCTATTTCTCGAGCAGCATGCGTATGGCACCGTCGGAGATGTTAGAGTTGAAGAACCAATCGGGAATTGTTAGATAAAGGGTATATTCGACCGAGCGCATCGCCTTGGGGTGCGCCCGTACTTTTCGTTAAGAAGAAAGATGGGTCGCTTCGTTTATGCATCGATTATCGAGAATTAAACAAGCTGACCATCAAAAATAAATACCCTTTGCCCAGGATTGACGATTTGTTTGATCAGCTTCAGGGGGCGACAGTCTTTTCGAAGATTGATTTGCGATCGGGCTACTACCAGTTGAGAATTCGGGACGTCGATATTCCGAAAGCCGCCTTTCGGACGAGATATGGCCATTACGAGTTTGTGGTTATGCCTTTCGGGCTAACCAATGCCCCAGCAGTGTTCATGCAGTTGATGAACAAGGTTTTTATTGAGTATCTGGACAAATTCGTAGTCGTTTTTATCGACGATATTCTTATCTATTCACGGAGTCGGGAGGATCACGCCTTACATCTCCGAATTGTATTAGACACTTTGAGGACTGAGCAGTTGTACGCGAAGTTCTCTAAGTGTGAGTTTTGGCTCGAGGAAGTGACGTTCCTCGGGCATGTGATTCAAGAGAGGAGTTCGGGTAGATCCGAGAAGATAGAGCGGTGATGGCTTGGGAGCCGCCTAAGAATGTGAAGGAGGCGAGGAGTTTTACGGGTCTCGCCGGCTATTACCGCAGATTCGTTGAGGATTTTCTAAGATCGCTAGACCACTCACTCGGTTGCTCCAAAACTTCGAAGTTCGAGTGGGTGCATCGAGCGGGACAGCTTTGACGAGTTAAAGAGACGTCTGACTACCGCGCCCGTTTTAGCATTGCCTCAGGGGAACGAGGACTTCGTAGTGTATAGTGATGCTTCGGGCCTTGGTCTAGGGTGTGTTTTGATGCAGAGAGACAGAGTGATTGCTTATGCGTCCCGCCAATTGAAGCCTTATGAAGTAAACTATCCCACGCACGATTTGGAGTTAGCTGCGGTCGTTTTCGCCTTAAAAATCTGGAGGCACTACCTCTATGGGTCATCATGTAAGATTTTTACGGATCACAAGAGTTTGAAGTACATCTTCAGCCAGAAAGAGTTGAACATGAGACAGCGTAGGTGGTTAGAACTAATTAAAGATTACGACCTCGAGATACTTTACCATCCGGGTAAGGCCAACGTAGTGGCTGATGCGTTGAGCAGAAAACCGATGGCTTTGCAGATGTTAGAGGTACTTACACCGCAGAGTAAGATCCAGCGAGATTTCATCCGTCAGAATATTGAGGTTTGGGTTCAGAGAGTTCAGGGTCAGTTATGTGCATTAGAGATCACTTCGTCCTTGACTGATGATATCAAGGCGAAGCAGTATGACGATCCGTTTTTGGTCCAGCTTAAGGAGGATGTGAGGAAAGGGAAAGCCCCTGGATTTGTGGTTCACGATGATGGAGTTTTGAGGTTTCGCGGCAGACTTTGTGTACCATGTGATATTGGGCTGAGACAGAAGATCTTGAGCGAAGCTCATACCACGCCCTACTCCATACATCCTGGTACGAGTAAAATGTACAAGGACGTGAGGAGTAACTACTGGTGGAGTAATTTGAAGATGGATGTTAACGAGTTTGTGGCGAAGTGTTTGACCTGTCAACAGGTTAAAATTGAGCATCAGCGACCGGCGGGGCTGTTACGACCACTTCCTATCCCGGAGTGGAAATGGGAGGATATTTCTATGGATTTCATTACCAATATGCGTTGTATGGAAGGAGGTGCAGATCACCGTTGTGTTGGGATGATACGTCCGAGCTAATCGGTACCGAGACCGACCTGATAGTTGAGACGAGGGAGAAGATTACCCTGATTCGTGGTAGATTGTTGACGGCCCAGAGTCGGCAGAAGTCTTATGCCGATACACGTCGCCGACCGTTGGAGTTTGAGGTGGGAGATCACGTCTTGCTTAAGGTGTCGCCGACACGGGGAGTTTACCGCTTCGGTCGGAAGGGTAAACTTAGTCCGAGATTTATCGGGCCGTTTGAGATTTTAGATAGAGTTGGAGAACTCGCATATCGGTTAGGCTTGCCGCCGTCCCTGAGCCACGTGCATAACGTATTTCATGTTTCCCAGCTTAGGAAGTACGTATCGGACCCTAGCCATATTATTGATTTTGGAGAGATCGAGTTGGGGCCCGACATTACCTTCGAGGAGAGGCCGATTCAGATCTTAGAGCGTCGGGTTAAGCAACTCAGGCACAAAACCATCCCTTTGGTCAAAGTGCAGTGGTCGAGGCATGGATCCGAGGAGGCCACGTGGGAAATAGAGGAGAGTGTGACGTCGAGATACCCCGAGTTATTCGTGTTGTAAGTTTCGGGGCGAAACTTATTTTTAGGGGGAGATAATGTAATATCCACGTTTTCTATCCTTGGTAATTTCTATTTTTGGTGCATTTTCGTTTCGGACAACTCGCCTGGCACTGTTTTGTAATTTTGAACCTATTTTATTCTTGGAGTTTTTCCGTCTAGACGGGTCTTGATAATGTTTTTACGTATCCGATTGTCGCTAAACTCGTTCGATTTCGTCATTTTCCTATTTTCATGAGTTCGTATGGTTGAGTAGAGCATGTTGTGAGTTTCGGATTGTTAATCCGACGTTGTATCGTGATTTTACGGATGTTTGGGCCGTTTTTGTAAATTCCTAGAAGTTTAGGGAATTTGTCCCTTATTCGACCTTGGTTGTGTACCTCAGATCGTTTTGGGTTCCGTACTTCCATTTCGTGTTATTGTTGCCCAAATATCGATCCCTGTTGCTTTTATTCTCCTTCCGGATCATTTTTCGTCATTTTGGGACCCGAGGGGGGGTGTGGGCCGCGGCACAAGGATTGTGAGCCGCGGCACACACATCGCCCAGTTGTTGCCTAAACAAACTGTACCGTGTGCCGCGGCACAAGGATTGTGCGCCGCGGCACACAGCCGAGTCAGTGCCGCGGCACACTTGTCCGGGCCGCGGCACACCCGTGTGACACTTGCCGGCCAAAATCGACTGTACCGCGTGCCGCGGCACAGCCTGGCAGTGCCGCGGCACACTTCGGATGAGCCGCGGCACAACGAGCGGTCAGCCGACCACTGGGCACAATTTTTGGCTCTGTGCCGCGGCACAGTTTAGCTGAGCCGCGGCACACAACGCGGTCAGCGCTATATCTGCTTCTTATTCAGCGAGAATCGCTCATTTCCTCCCCCTTCTTCAACCGTGCGAGAGTGAGAGAGTCTTGAGAGGGAGAGTTCCTCCATCTATCACTTACTTGTGTAGATTTCTTCATCCCTCTTCGATCGGGTGGCTCGGATTGCGGATCTAACCCGTGGTTTTTGGATTTGAATGCTTGATTCATCAAGAGGTAAGAATTCCTTTAACCCTAGTATGATTTTGGGGAGGGTTTGGTGGTGATCTTGTGTTTTAATTCGAATTAACCGATGTTGTTATTAGATTTTGATAAGTATACTCGTGACCCTTGGCTTTCTTGTTCTTGATTGGGATGAAATCCCGTTGTTATACCATTGACCGATTTCGTTTCCTTATGCACTCTTGGTGTCCGATGAATTGTCCCAACGGGTAGAATTAGGATTAATTCTTACCTTTCCGCATTATTGAGACTTGTGTATACCGTTATTGTGTTAGGATCGGATTTGGGAGGATTGTTCGGACCGAAACCTATTCCGTCGTCGTTTCCTTCGTTTCATTTCATTCAAGGCAAGTACATGTATTACATTTCGTTATGTATATTGTGATTTTCGAAATGAATGATGTATGGTGATTTTTGGGTGCGTGAGTTGTGTTCCTTCCACCCGGAGTGTCCGACGGGGTGTCTGGGGGTCGATACTAAGGGGTACGGCCGCGGAAGTGGACTTAGGTGCGTGTGTGATTGAACTTCCACCCGGAGTGTCCGACGGGGTGTCTGGGGGTCGATACTAAGGGGTACGGCCGCGGAAGTGGTATCCCACCCGGAGTGTCCGACGGGATGTCTGGGGGTCGATACTAAGGGGTACGGCCACGGGATACCAGTTGTGGTTTTGTGTTATCGTGATGATTGAAAATGGATGTGATTGCCAATGTAGTATTCCGGAATATATGTGTGGAAAATGACTTATGTTTGAGATGATTGTGTAAAACCGTATTTTTGTATATAATGTTGTGTAATTGTGTACTTGCACTAGCTATTCGAATGCTAACCCCTTAAATGGGGGAAATGCGTCTTATGCATTTCGTCTGGAGAGCCGAGGAGCAGCACGGGCACGCACGGAAAGGATGGGATGGCTTGATGATGTGGCTCGAGTCAGTACTTTTATGTTGTGTCATTGCATTTGTCAAGTACCAGAGTTAGACTGTTTACTTTGAAACCTGGTTTAAGTCCCCTGCGTGGGCAATGAATTGGTACTTATATTATATGCATGTACTCCGTTTAAAACGTTTTGGCCGAGGCCACGGCCTTACCTACTTTCTGAATGCATCATTTGGGATTATATTGTGGTTTATGTGTTAAGTGTCAGCCTGGTAGACCTCATGAGGGTTCTACGGCGTGTAACGTCCCATTTGTGTATTGGGGTGTTACATAATTGTCCCACTGGATAGAACTTAGTACGAATTCTTACGTTTCAGCAATGTGGTGGTTGATTGTATATCATTATTGTGACAGGAGCGATATTGTGAAGATTATTCGGACCGAAACCTTTTCCTTTCGCCATTTCCTTCTCGTCATATTAATCAAGGCAAGTACATGTATTACATTTCATTATGTGGTTTATGGTTTCGATACGATTATGAATTGTGATACCGTGTGTGTTGATGTTCTTCCACCCAAGGATGGTCCGAATGGGCCTCCGTGGGCCGATACTAATGGGTACGTCCGCGAAAGTGGTTTCCCACCTAGGGACGGTCCGATGGGCCCTCTGGGGATCGATACTAATGGGTACGGCCGCGGGATACCAAGTGTGGATGGTGTTATTGATGAAATGTGTTGCTATACTGTTTTGACGCAAATGTGATATTCCGGAATATTATTTTCAAATGCTTTCTAAATGAGTTAACTGTGCTGAATCGTATCTGTATATAATGTAGTGTAATTGTGTACTTGCACTAGCTATTCTAATGCTAACCCCTTAAATGGGGAAATGTGTCTTATACATTTCAGGTATCGGGCGAGCTGAGGAGCCGACATGGGATACGCATGCAAAGGATGGCCCATCATGATGATGAGGCTTGAGTCGGTGTTGTTTCTTTTTACTATATTTATTCAGTTGTTAGTTAATAATGTCATTGAAGTCCCCAGCGTGGGCATTGAATACGTTTCACTTTCTATTTTGTTGGTATTGAACTAAAATGTTTTGGCCGAGGTCACGGCCCTACTTATTATTATTAATGTGTCTTATGGGATTCTTTTGTAGATTATGTGTCATGTGTTAGCCTGGTAGACCTTGTGAAGGTTCTATGGCGTGAAATGTCCCTTATGAGATTTGGGGTGTTACAATATCAAATGGAAAGGAATGCATCAATTTTGCATTTCCCCACAGTGAAATCTTCCATCCAAACAATATTAGCTAGAGCTGGATCTGGTTCAGGAACAAATGCAATAAGTTTTTTAATCAGCTCTTCTGGTGTTGTTGCAACGACTATGATTCGTTTAGCACGCTCAGAAATAAAACCTTTTTCAGAAGAGTAGTCGATGAAATATAGTAAACCATCGAAGAAACCATTAACATTTAGCAGACCGATTGTTTTTTTTTATGAATATTTAGTTGGGCTTTGGTAACTACATGAAAAAGTTCTTCAAGAGTGCCAAAACCACCTGGAAGGGTGATAAAGGCATCGGCATTATTTAACATGTGAGTTATGCGATTTGCATATTCACAGGTCTAAACTCATCTCCAATGGTTGCCCCGGTGATTTTACTTTCAGCCAGAGGTTTTGGATGATTCACATCACTTTTACTCCTTCCATATAGGCAGAAGCAGCAGCGCATCCCATTAATCATAGACTTCTTCCTCCGTAAACTACATGAATGCATTTTTCTCCTAAGGTACGTCCCAAGTTGTGGGCTGCTTCAGTAAAGCAAGCCTCATTCCCATGACTAGCTCCACCAAAAATGCAGATGGAGTTAAATCTTTTTGCGGAAGATGATGATTCTATTTTTAGAAAGAAAAATTATTTTAGAGAGAAAATCAGAGAATCGCAAGTTTGGGGGATGCAAAAAAAGAAACAAATGCAATGTTTATTTATGGAAGAAAAATAAAGCAAAAAGATTTATCAGATATGTGACCACGTTAATTGCGCTTCAATTACTCAATAGAATAATGAATGTTTATTGCGTATCACTTTTTTATTAAGAAAATCTGACAAAACCGACAAAAGTAAAGATACTCACGCATGTATGTACAGTAGTTGTGATTGTGGCTCACATCTTCCTCTAGTTTTACATCCAGAAATGGCTTAAACGCCTTCTATGAGTCGGGGATATGCTTCCCATCCAATTTTACAAATTGGCAAACAGGGTCTTTTACCATCATATTCCCAAGACGTTGTTCATATTTGGATTTGAATTTCTTCCACAGACAGAGAATATCATGATATACTAAGCCACTAGGATGCGTGTCAAGAGCTAATTGAATATCATTCAATTTCTCCTTACTCAGCCCACCCTTTATGAACTCAATTTTATCTTGTATGTTTGTGGAAGGAATTCCAAGAGAACGACATTTTGATCACAAGTCCATCTGGCACATTTATAACAAACATACATTTTCTTGGCTCGTTGTTTCTTGGCATATGAACTTTTACCAAGCCCTGGTAAGAATCTTGTAGGTGGTTCGAATGATTCCCCAGCTATTCTTACTTTAGCTTCAATAGTAAAGCGAATGTCATGTGGGATGTCATACAACATGAATAATCGCATTCGTTCGGCTCGAGCTCTGTAAATTCTTAAGATTGCACTTTTGCTGAGAAAAGGAAATTGTTTTTCAATATTTTTTATGGCTTTTTCCATTTTTTATTTTTTGGGGGGTTTTAAAAGAAATTTAAAATTCACACACATAAGAGGTAATTTAAAAGTCGCAAAATTCAATCTTCCTAAGTAATTTTCTTTCTTGAAAATGACATAATAGGATCTTATGTTATCTGGTTGACAATGATGTTCACGTGTCCTGATTGTCTTGTTTCCTTGTCATGCCCTGTAAAAAGAAGCTTACAAAGTATTCTATTTAAATTACGCAAAAAGAGAGTCACACAACAAAATAAAAGAAAGCTTGGTTGCCTCCCAAGAAGCGCTTGTTTAACATTGTTAGCTTGACGTTAGTATGATTTTTATTTAAAGTTTTTCAATGAAAATTATACTTTCAATTACTTGTACTCGATGTGCTTCTTCATAATATGGTTTCACACGGTGACCGTTTACCTGAAATGATGCATTCGTTCTGGGATCTAATAGCTTTACAACCCCATAAGGATATGTCTCTAGGATTGCGAATGGACCGCTCCAACGAGATCTCAATTTTTCCGAAAATAATCGTAAGCGAGAATTAAATAATAGAACTTGCATTCCAGACTTTAAATTTGTAATATCTGCATTTTTTTCTTTTCCGGTATTTTTTGTTTTGATGTATTTTTTTCGTTTTTAGTGACTCGCTTGTAATCGTATTGATATTTTGAGAATATTTAATACTGGACTTTTTGTTATCCGAGCATGTTTCAGGCCTGTTTTACTCAATTCCGCGTTTAATGTCGTTTCCATCACTATTTGGTACGATTCTCATAAGCGTTGATCGGAACCTCCGTTTTGGGTTTGCCGCAAGTCCATCTTATGTTTTTATGCATGTTGTGGGATTTCGATCAGGTATCGTGCATTTCGGATGTTTCGGGCCGTTTTGTAATTTTCCAAAGGTGTGGGCAATTACTATCGTTGTCATTTTCCGAACCTTTGGATAGTCGGAATCATGTTTTCTTTTAGTACCTCAGTTCTCACTCAAACTCTTCGTTCGTGTGTTTTCTTCCGGCAGTTGTTTGATGGCGGGTGCGCGTTGTTTTCATCCGGGGAAGAATTCGCCGTTTTCCAACTTTGGGTGCGGTCTGTACTACTGTATGCACTCGCTAGTGCGCGCTATTTCTTTTATGTAGCACACGCTAGTGTCGTTGTGTAGTGCACGCTATGTCCGTTTTGGTAGCGCGCGCTAATGACTCGAGCACAGCAGTGGCAGTAGGTTGTTTCTGCTCTCTGACCTCTGGACAAGCAGCTTAGCGCACGCTAAATCTGTATATTAGCGCACGCTATGATAGAGACTTAGCGCACGCTAGGTGTCCGGCAGCGCGCGTTAATTTGGTAGTCCAGACTCGGCAGAATGCTTCTGGACTCGGGTTGGTGAACAGGTAGCGCACGCTATGGCCCAATAGCGCGCGCTATCGGGGGACTGTTAGCGCACGCTAGTTTCTGGTAGCGCACACTAACGGGCGAAAACTGCAGGTTCTGGACTAGTTTTGGCTGGTTAGCGCGCGCTAACCGTGAGCCGTTAGCGCACGCTAAGCCACCTGTTTATATATACCCGAGAGTTGACCCAGATCCGTCAATTACTCATTTCTCTTCCTTCCCCGCGGCCGAGCGATCCAGAGGCGATTTCATCTTTCAATCACTTCAACTATCATCTTCCTTGAGTTCTTGGTGTAGATTATCAACGTCTACTCATGTTCTTCATCCTTAATCAAAGGTAATCTCCTAGAACCCGATTTTTGGGAAATTGGGGGTTTTTGAGTTTTTGTCCTATTCGTTCTGTATTGTTGATTAATCTATGATGTATATGATTAATCTTGGTGGTATTCTTGTTTTCCCTACGAGTTCATGGTAAGTTTCGTGGTATTTGTGAAATCGAGAGGGTTCGGTTGCGATCCGCCCTCGTCATTGTTTTTGTACGAAATTACATGAATTGTGTTGAAGCACTATTGGTCGGTATCTCCATTTGGAGATAGAGTTATAAAATACTTTCGCGTTGCGGAAGCGATTTAAATAAAGGTGCAGAAATTAAACGACACAAGGATTTATAGAGGTTCGGCCAAACGTGCCTACGTCCTCTCTCAGTATCTTTTTTATAGGCTAAAGATAAACCTCTGCACCTCTCTTCTATTGGTCGAGGGATAACCGATACAAGCTCGTCTTATATCGGTCCGAGTAAACTGTTCTCTCACTTGTCTTTATGTCGGTCCAAGTTAAACCGTTTTCCTTTTCTATTGGACAAGGAATCAACCAATCTAGCTTTCTATGGGTAATAGATAGACCTCACTTAGATATCGATTGCGATTCTAACAATGCCGGATCCTTGATTCTAATAACACCGAATCCAATCGTATCTTTTCTTTTTTCTCTCGTGTATGTGTTGAATGTATAAACACTCAAACTATCAATATAAGCACAATTACAACAACAAGAATATCAATAATAATATCTGATCAATGAATCGTTTGCTCTGCGTTGTTGTGTGATGAATACCATTAGAAGTGGTATTTATAGGCATTTCTCTTCCAACTAGCTGTTAGCCTCTGAAGCCCCCATTACGTACGTTATTAGTCATATGTTACGTACGTTAAAGCCATTGTGTACGTTAACTCCTTCTGGTTACGTACGCTACGTTCTTCACAGAACAGTCCAGTAGCCTTCATCTTTATCATTACGTACGTTAGCCTCTTTTCCATTACGGACGTTATACGTAATCAATATGTCTGTTGCATGCTGACCTATGCCATGACGTCATCTCCAACGTTCTTCTTGTTTGAATCCTGAAACACTCTATTACGTACGTTACGCACATCGTGTTACGTACGTTATCCTTGATCTGTTACGTACGTTATGATCGCTTTGTTACGTACATTAAGATTGGTCAGGTAGCTTTCTTCTTGTCTGATCAGGTAACTTTCTGTCCCGTCTGATTAGGTAGGTTGATCTCGTCTAATCTGCAGGTAGGTTGGTCATCTTGACTGATCTTGAACAGATAGCTTTTTCGGATTGCGCGACTATTTGCTTCTTCGTTCTTTTACTTTGTTTTAATAACTTTAATCATCAAAACTCTATTAAAGAATCTTTGGAATAAATATTCCAACAATCTCCCCCTTTTTGATGATTACAAAACAACGTCTTGAATTGATAAATCCTGCAAAAATAAAATATGTGTATATTTGTACGAATCAAAGTTTTCGGCTTTTATCGTTTCGTTAGTTCTCCCATCTTTTCCTTTTCATCCTTTTCGACTTCTTCGTTTATTTTTTATTTTTCGACTTCTTTGTCTTTTTCTTTTCTTTCCCTTTTTGCAATTTATTTTTCTTCTCATTTTTCCATGACGCTTTTTATCTCATTCATATATTTTTCTCTCCCCCTTTTTGTCATTAGAAAAAGTGTAATAATATAAACGAATGAAAAATATCAAATGATGTATAAAAATATGCATGAAAGTGTATAACTCCCCCTGACAAAAATATCCATTTAAAAAATTACTCCCCCTGAGTAAAATACCAATTTGATAAAAATTAATTTTTGGGGTCCAACCGAGAGTTGGTTTTTGTTTTGAAATTTGGACGATGTTAGGAATAACAGTTCCTTTTGGAATCCAAATCTTTTTTATTTTAACCGTCCGTATTGGGCTTTTACAATTATAAATATGATGCCCAATTTTCAAATATTTTTCACATCGGGGTATCTTTAAATTTAAGGATTCGGTTTTAGAATGAGGTTTGAATCCTAACCCCTGTTTATTTAAAGTATATTTTTGAACCGAGAGCATTTGTTCAAATTTATCATTTTCACATGAAAATTTCTTCATTAAATTCTTTAACTCGGTTTGAACTTTCAAAAGATCATCCTTTAAAATATTTTCATTTTCAAGGCAATGAGAATGATCGGTTTCAACAAATTTCCCTTTTTCAAGAATTTTGGAAATTTCAGTTTCCAATAATTTATTTTTCGCTTGGATGGTTTTAATCTCGGATAAAGCATTTTGCAAATCTGTATGCAATAATTCAAACATTTCAAATAACTCATCGTAAGAGGATGTACTAACCTGGCTTTCGACGTCGCTATCGTCGAATGAACTGCGGGCCATGAGAGCGATATTATTTTGATTGATGAAATCATCATCTTCATCTTCATCACTCCATGTTGCAACAAGAACTTCCTTCTTTGGATTTGCTCGGCAATTCTTCGTGAAGTGGCCTGGTTTACCACAGACTCGACAATTATTGTCGAATTTCTTCATTCTGCCCGAGATGTCTTTCTTTCTCCGGTTTAATAAGGTTTGAAAATTATTAATATTCTTGGTATAATATGCCGATTCTTCGTCACTTTCGTCCACCAGAATTTCTTCTTTGTTTCTCGACATCTTAGCCTTCATGACTATTGATCTTTCCTTCGGTTTTGGCTTTGCATTTCGAGATTTAAGTACTATCTCGTAATTTATTAGTGAACCAACAAGGGCACAAAAATAAAGATTATTTAGATCTTTTGATTTCATAATTGCCGTCACCGTTCCGTCCCATTCTTTAGGTAGTGATCGTAGGATCTTCTTGACTTTTTCACTACTCGAAAGAGGTTTCCCATAACATGCCAATCCATTCGTAATGACCGAGAATCGGTCGAGCATAATTGTGATGGATTCTTCTTCTTTCATTTGGAATAGCTCGTAATCGTGAATAAGCATGTTGATCTTCGTCTCCTTGACTTGAGACGTTCGTTCATGTGTGATGATGAGTCGATTTTTGATCGTCTCATTCTGTTCTATTGAGTCGTGCTTTCGTTTGTTTTTAAGTGTTTTTACTCTTTTTACGCGTGGTATGTTGTGTTTTTATTTTGTAGGTATCTGGACGAATATTGTGGTGAAATATGTGCTTTTGTGGCCAATATTGGAGTTTATGGCGATCAATAGCAAGTCGGGAGCAGAAACATAGCTCGGGCGATGAAAAACGAAGCAACATCGGTCGTATTTTCTAAATTCCAGAATCATCACTCTGAATTTGGATGTGTTCTCTATTGATATAGATTCCTCGTGAAATTAGCTTCGAAACGGTATATCATACGCTAAATTCCAAGGTGTATTTATGCAAAAACGAAAGATCAAGCCGAAGAAGACCAAAAATTGGAGTCAAACAAGAAGAAACAACCCGGGCCGCGTCAGGCAACTCGACCGTGTCATACGACACGGCCGGGTCATGCATCCAGTGATATTTTTATTTCTGTATCAGTTCGACATGGGCCGTGTCACAGGACACGTCCAGGTCCATTGGACAGTGAACTTCTGCGTTTCCAGGACAGTTCGACACGGGCCGTGTCACTTTTCGGTGCATGACCTTTTCATTGATATTTTTACATGATTTGGAGGGATTTTATTGGCCTTTTGGCTTTATAAAAAGGTCTTGGGGACCTAAAGAGGGGATATTCTGATCTTGTGAGATATAATGTGTGGAAAAACACAAGATTTGTGGAGAAAACACCAAAAAGGGAGGAAAGGAGAGATTTTATTTCATCATATGCCTTGTATGTTCATCATTTTGAAAAATATATTTGTGAGTGATTAAAATTCCTTGTATCATTTGTTATGAGTTCATGAAGGAAGAACATCAAACCTTCCTCGGGAATTCGATTTCAGCTTTTACAAGGGAAGTTTCTACCATGTTTTGTTTTACGATTTTCACTATTATTGTTGAAATAATCATGTGTAGCTAATCTTTTCATATGGGTTTTTAGATCGAGCCAAAAACATATTGTCGATTGTTAGTTTCAATTGATTTTCTGGGTAGAGTTTGAGATTGTTCCTCTTTGTTTGTTCTTCGCATAAGAACTTTTGATTTAGACCATCACACCTATTTCATAGTTGTTATTATTGTCAAAACGAGGGTTTTTGTCGGAGTCCGCCATCAAACGACCCGATAGAAGCGATTGTTAATGTTCTAAACTTTTCTTTACGCGATCTTTCAGCGATTTACCTCATCAAAAGTAGTCGGTTAATCGATTGTTAGTTAGGGATTCATCCCCATCAAAGGAGTGTCTCTTATTTTCGAAAAGAACAATCATGATTTAAATTACCGCCATCAAACGGATTTCTTTTAATCGTGAGCAATCGATAAATCCAAACCTTATTTCTTTGAGTATCGGAACTAATAATTGATTACGGGTGTGTCGGTGATTCTAAACTCCCATATCATTCTCATAATTGTAATCTCTTAATTATCCAACCATTAATTCGGTGTTGTTAACGTTTCGTTTATTTTAATTTTCTGCGTTTGTGATTGTAAATCATGCTGTATTTTACTTTACTTTACTTTTGTTAATTCGACTATTTTCCGAACTTTAATGAATTTCAAACCATTTCCAACTCCTTGTGAGATCGACCTCGGAGTTACTTGTCGCTACCTACAAAAGCGATTCGTATACTTGCGAGTTTTAATTTGTTCATCAAGTTTTTTTGGCGCCGTTGGCGGGGAGTTAGCGTTTAATTTTTTATCTTGTTTTAATAATAGTCGAATTGTTTTTCTTGATCATTTTTCCATTTTCATTATTTTCGATAAAGTCTAAAATTCACTCTAACTTCTGTTGTTTATGCTTGGTAGGAGATCGTTGGGAAACCCGGTTCTTCCACACATAGACGAGGTCCAAATAATTAGAGTACCAAAAACAATAGCCACATCATCAATGGCAAATGACGAGGAGAATCCGGATCTTGAAGAGCGACTTTTGCTACAGGAAGAAAACATTTGTCAACCGAGACATGAGAATGTTGCGCAAAATTTAGATGAATAAAACATTCATCAACCGAGATTTCCCAAATATGATAATGTTGGGCACAATCAAGAGATACCCGAAGCTCAACAAGGGAGGTACTTTTATCCGAGGCAACCACCCGTTGGAGTACAATATGGAGCGAACTATTATCCAGGGCCTCAATATGGGATGGGAGCAGACTATAATATGCCGCAACAACCTTCGGTTGAGCATCTAATGCGAGACTTTGCAAAGCCCGTCGTTAACACCGCCATCTCGTGCATCCAATTGGCACTAGTAGCAAGGAACTACCACATCAGCGGATTTCACATCGAGCAATTGCCCTCATTCAACGGATTATCACGTGAGTACCCATTGTCGTTTATCCGGGACTTCTATGTGGTTGTTGACAACTTCCCATTAAATGGGTTGAGCGAGGATCAACTAAGAATGAAGTGCTTCCCATATACACTCAAGGATGGAGCGAAACAGTGGTTGATGACTTTAGCACCGGGCTCACTAAGAACGTGGGATGATGTTTATGACAAATTCATTACCAAATATTTCTCTCATTCGAAGACTACATAGTTGAGAGCCCAAATCTCAACATTTGGACAACAATATGGAGTGGCATTTCACGAAGAATGGGACCGATTCAAGATGCTCCTCAGTCAATGCCCACACCATCATTATCGGCTTCAACTACTTAATCAATTCTTTTACGATGGATTGACTCAATATTGCCAAGGTGCAGTGGATAACGCAGCCGGTGGTTCGTTTTTGGGGTTAACGGAGAGACAAGCTTATGACGTATATGAAATATTGGGAGCTAATTCTCAACAAAAAAGTGTGCGTGTTCGTAGGGGAGTTGTGAACCAAGTAAGCGAGAAGGATGAGATGTAATCTAAAATCGATGAGTTAATGAAGGAACTAAGACAACTCAAGACCCAAAATAAATCTTCGATCTCACGAGTTTGCGAAATTTGTTGGGGACCCGGACATAATGCTAATTCATGCCCACATACTTTTCCAGAAGAAGAAATCGAACAAGTGAATTGGGCTATGGGACAAAGCACGGGAAGGCCCGAGTGGGAGGAGAGGAGAAATAATTATGGCGGAAATGCAATAAATGCACCTCTCCCAAACACTTATCGAGCCCGATGCCGTATGACACAAGCGCCCAAGCTCAATACAATGGAGTAAATCGAGCCCAACAAACAACACAAAGTGAACCACCTCCACAACAAAGGAACTCCCTTGAGGAGAGTATTGCGGCATTCATTAAGGAGAGCAGGGAAAACCGAGCAGAGAACAATAAAAGGTTCGAATCTTTAGAAGCTTCGGTGAAGAAAATGGAGATTCAAATTGGGCAACTTGCTACTGAGGAACGCAGACAAGAAAGGGGTAAACTACCAAGTAAGCCCGAGCAAGCTCAAGCTATTACCACCCTCCGAAGTGGTAAAGTGATAAATAAAGAGATAATTTCGAAAGCGAAAGAGAGGGGCGGTGAGAAAGAAGAATTGCGGAGTCAATCGGAGAAATCTATGGTGATTGAAGAGGATGAGACGAAAGATGAAAAAATCCGAGCAACTTCTACTCAATCTTGCGAGACTCGAATTCCTTGGGAGAAATCTAAAGATCCAATCGAGAAGCCAATTGAAGAGAATAAAAGCGAACCAGTCGAATCAATGCATCAAAAGGAGGACCTAGAAAGCTTTGACATAGAAGTTCTTTTAGTGGAGAAAGAAGTTCCCATTGTGAACTAAAAAGCGGGTATTAATTTAATACAAAAACCAATATACTCGCAACTAGGTTTGGGGGAGGTGATAGCCCCGATGGATTTCGTGATACAAACATAGAGGAAACATCACCAACAAAAATCACGTCACTTATTCTTCAAGGAAGACATTTCATGGTGACAATCATAATGAAAATTGAAATGGTGACAAAAGCGCTCACAATGGAAATCTATGGAACCAATATCCATATCCTGATGAAGGAAAATGAGTGAAAAATAGCGAGCTATGTAGACGGACCTGACACGTTTCCATTTAACCCAGGATAGAAGAAGATGAAGAGTCGAGCTAAAGACTATAAAAAAGTGCTACTTGGGAGGCAACCCAAGGGAGTTTTTAAATTTTTATCGCTTTTATTATTATTATTATTATTGCCTTTATTTGTTTTTGTCTATGGTGTGTGTAGGAAATCTAAAAAGGAGGTATTTCTCGGAGGAAGAAGCCTAGCATATTGAAAGTTGAGACCCGAGCACAAAAGCATGGTGCCCCGCGATCAAAAACGACACTTCTTAATCCGGTAGTTTTATTTTCTTTCTTTTTAATTTGCATTTTTGCATTTTTCCTAACTTAATCTTTCTGCTTGGGGACAAGCAAAGGTTTAGGTTGGGGGGTGCAACTTCTTTAATTTTTGTTTGTTTTTAGTTTGCGTGATGTTTGTTTCTTTTCTTTTTTTTCTTGCGTGATGTAGTAGTCGGATTGTAATAACCTTGTTAACTGTTGGGTATATGGATGATTAGTCGCGTTTGTACCTGACTCGTGGAGTTTTATAAATCTAATTGATTATTTGATCTTGCGTGTAAATGTATAGTTTTGGTTACTTGATTTGATATGTAAGGAATGGGTGTGATAGTCCAAAATCCGTGAGTTCTTGTGACTAATTGAACCGTTTACTTTTAGCGGTAAAATTCTTTCATGTGTGATTTCTCTTATTATGGTTTGTATTCTTTAGAACTTGCATAATTCTGTCGGATGGTGTGTTGATATTTACATACACGAGAAATGATTAGGGCTGATTAGGGCTGCCCATTCTTTGTCTTGAACCTACTTATCTAAAAATACCCACCATTTCATATCAATATCCTTTGCTAGCCCCGTTGAGCCTTTAGCCGTATTTTTGTTCGAAAAACCCGCATCTTATAGCTTCATATCCAAAATCCATAACATACCCAAGTATTGGTCCTCGTAAGAGCATGAGAGGGTATATTTGGAAAATGAAGGTGTGCAAAGTTGGTGGTGTATAGAGGCAAAAATCTTCTCTCCCGTTCCCTTGAAAATAATAAGCCCCATAAAAAAAGCGATCCTAATAATAATAGTGGGATAGAAAATATAGGGGAGGAGAGGAGTGAGCCTAAGAAAAATAAACAGAAGTCGTTGGGTTGTGAGAAATAGGCCAATATCAAAAGAATTGTGCTTAACAAGGCCTAAAAAAAGAGATATATATACGGGAGAATTGAAGTAGAATGATCGCTTTGAGTGTTTATTTCATATATGTGAGGATCGTATATGCTCTACCTAGACTGAACTTGTAACTACTAGCCAAATTTTTCCAACCTAATCCATAGCCCCGTTACAACCAAAAGTAAGACTCTATGACTCGTGTTTTGTGAATATTGATGCGTTGATGAAGAGAAGAAGTGCAAGCATATAGTAGAACTTTCCATTCGAATAAAGTTGAGCGTATTGACCTATCTAAACACTTGAGAGATGAGTGAATAGATAAAATTCTCTGAGGGACTACTAAGACTTGTTTTTTTGCATGTTCGATTAAGTGCCATTGTTATCCATTCATTTGTGACTTTACGCTTCCTTGACGAATTACGAGACTTTACGATACTTTTATATTCCCGGTTGATTGTATGTATACCCGATGATTAACTTGATTATTCAATCCTCTTCATTTTCTTTGTCGTGTGTTTTATTTATTTTTTCTTGGGGACAAGCAAAGTTTAGGTTTGAGGGGATTTGATGAGTCGATTTTTGATCGTCTCATTCTGTTCTATTGAGTCGTGCTTTCGTTTATTTTTAAGTGTTTTTGCTCTTTTTATATGTGGTATGTTGTGTTTTTGTTTTGTAGGTATCCAGACGAAGATTGTGGTGAAATATGCGCTTTTATGGCCAATATTGGAGTTTATAACAATCAATAGTAAGTCGGGAGCAAAAATATAGCTCGGACGATGAAAAACGAAGCAACATCGGTCGTATTTTCTAAATTCCAGAATCATCACTCTGAATTTGGATGTGTTCTCTATTGATAGATTCCTCGTGAAATTAGCTTCAAAACGGTAAATCATACGCTAAATTCCGAGGTGTATTGATGCAAAAACGAAAGATCAAGCCGAAGAAGACCAAAAATTAGAGCCAAAACAAGAAGAAACGACCTGGGCCGCGTCAGGCAACTCGACCGTGTCATACGACACGGCCGGGTCACGCATCCAGTGAGATTTTTGTTTCTAGAACAGTTCGACATGGGCCGTGTCACAGGACATGGCCGGGTCCATTGGACAGTGCACTTTTGCGTTTCCAGGACAGTTCGACACGGGCCATGTCATCTGACATGGGCCGTGTCACTTTTCGGTGCATGACATTTTCATTGACATTTTTACACGATTTGGAGGGATTTTCTTGGCCTTTTGGCTTTATAAAAAGGTCTTTGGGACCTAAAGAGGGGATATTCTGATCTTGTGTGATATAATGTGTGGAAAAACATAAGATTTGTGGAGAAAACACCGAAAAGGGAGGAAAAGAGAGATTTTATTTCATCATCTTCCTTGTATGTTCATCATTTTTAAAAATACATTTGTGAGTGATTATAATTCCTTGTATCATTTGTTATGAGTTCTTGAAGGAAGAACATCAAACCTTTATCGGGAATTCGATTTCGGCTTTTACAAGGGAAGTTACCATGTTTTGTTTTACGATTTTCACTATTATTGTTGAAATAATCATGTGTAGCTAATCTTTTCATATGGATTTTTAGATTGAGTCATACACATGTTGTCGATTGTTAGTTTCAATTGATTTTCCAGGCAGAGTTTGGGATTGTTCCTCTTTATTTGTTCTTCGCATAAGAACTTTTGATTTAGATCATCAAACCTATTTCATAGTTGTTATTATTGTCAAAACAAGGGTTTTTGTCGGAGTCCGCCATCAAACGACCCGATAGAAGCGATTGTTAATGTTCTAATTTTTTTTACGCTATCTTTTAGCGATTTACCTCATCAAAAGTAGTCGGTTAATCGATTGTTAGTTATGGATTCATCCCCATCAAAGGAGTGTCTCTTATTTTCGAAAAGAACAATCGTGATTTTTAGAATTATCGCCATCAAACAGATTTCTTTTAATCGTGAGCAATCGATAATTCTAAACCTTATTTCTTTGAGTATCGAAACTAATAATTGATTACGTGTGTGTCGGTGATTCTAAACTCCCATATCATTCTCATAATTGTAATCTCTTAATTATCCAACCATTAATTCGGTGTTGTTAACATTTCGTTTATTTTAATTTTCTGCGTTTGTGATTGTAATCCTATCAAATCATTGGTCTATTTTACTTTACTTTACTTTTGTTAATTCGACTATTTGCCGAACATTATTGAATTTCAAACCGTTTCTAACTCCTTGTGAGATCGACCTCGGAGTTACTTGTCGCTACCTACAAAAGCGATCCGTACACTTGCGAGTTTTAATTTGTTCATCATGTGACTTCAAGCATTTTCCATATTTGTTTTGCACTATCACACGAGGATATCCGGTTGTGTTCTTCTGGATTTAATGCACAATATAATAATTGTGTGGCTTTGCAATTATAGTGGTCGTTTTTCCAATCCGTATCATCTTACTCTTCAAAAGTTTTGAGAGTTCCGTTCGAGTTCATTGGAATTTTGGGACCAAGACATATGAATTTCCATAATTCGATATCGTAAGCTCGGATGAAAATAGACATTTTATTCTTCCAAGTCATGAATTTAGATCCATCAAAAAATGGTGGTCGGTTAAGAGCAAGACCTTCGACCGGGGCAAGTTGAAATGCCATTTGGATCTTCTCCTCAGATGTTAAGCCGCATCTAGGATGTACCGCTCCAATACTAATTGTTGGAGCACTATTAGTCGGTATCGCCGTCTGAAGATAGAGTTATAAAACTCTTTCGCATTGCGGAAGCGATTTAAATAAAGGTGCGGAAATTAAACGACACAAGGATTTATAGAGGTTCGGCCAAACGTGCCTACGTCCTCTCTTGGTATCTTTTTCTATAGCCTAAAGATAAACCTCTGCACCTCTCTTCTATTGGTCGAGGGATAACCGTTACAAGCTCGTCTTCTATCGGTCGGAGTAAACTGTTCTCTCACTTGTCTTTATGTCGGTCCAAGTTAAACCATTTTCCTTTTCTATTGGACAAGGAATCAACCAATCTAGCTTTCTATGGGAACTAGATAGACCTCACTTAGATATCGATTGTGATTCTAACAATGCCGGATCCTTGATCCTAATAACACCGAATTCAATCGTATCCTTTCTTTTTCCTCTCGTGTATGTGTTGAATGTATAAACACTCAAACTTTCAATATAAGCACAATTACAACAACAAGAATATCAATGTAAATATCTGATCAATGAATCGTTTGCTCTGCGTTGTTGTGTGATGAATACCATTAGAAGTGGTATTTATAGGCATTTCTCTTCCAACTAGCCGTTAGCCTCTGAAGCCTCCATTACGTACGTTATTACTTATATGTTACGTACGTTAAAGCCATTATGTACGTTAACTCCTTCTAGTTACGTACGCTACATTCTTCATAGAACAGTCCAGTAGCCTTCGTTTTTATCATTACGTACGTTAGCCTCTTTTCCATTACGTATGTTATACGTAGTCAGTATGTTCGTTGCATGCTGACCTATGCCATGATATCATCTCCAGCATTCTTCTTGTTTGAATTCTGAAATACTCTATTACATACGTTATGCACATCGTGTTACGTACGTTATCCTTGATCTGTTATGTACGTTATGATCGCTTTGTTACGTACGTTAAGCTTGGTCAGGTAGCTTTCTTCTTGTCTGGTCAGGTAACTTTCTGTCCTGTCTGATCAGGTAGGTTGATCTCGTCTGATCTGCAGGTAGGTTGGTCATCTTGACTGATCTTGAATAGATAGCTTTTTCGGATTGTGCGACTATTTGCTTCTTCGTTGTTTTACTTTGTTTTAACAACTTTAATCATTAAAACTCTATTAAAGAATCTTTGGAATAAATATTCCAACAAATTGTAGGTGGGTTTCCAGGTGTATTCCATTTCCATACTCGTTTAGAAGTGGTTGTGATTGTATTCTTCGAATCTTTAGGTTCGGGTTTGTCGGTTCCTAGCGATCGTGGTTGATTTTCCTTTCCGTCCGTGTCGTCGTCAATTACCCAAGGCAAGTATTCTTGGAAACCTTTATGCTTAACATGAAATGGTGATGTATAATATGTGTGTTTGGCTCACTCCGGGAGGGTCTGACGAGGCCTTGGGGGAATCCGTGACTTCGCTCCGGATTCACGAGCTTGTTCGCTAGCCAGTTCGGGAGGGTCCTTAGAGGCCTCGAATGGGACCAGTGGCTTCACCTCGGTCCTAGGCAATGCCTGTACGTGATTTTATTTATGATTATGGCCAGTTCATGAGGGTCCTTAGAGGCCTCGAATGGGACTAGTGGCTTAACCCCGGTCCTAGGAAAATTGATTATTGACTGTTGTTTTCCGGAAAAGACATGTCTGGTTTTGGTTTTTGAAATGACTTGATGCATGCACTATGAAGTGTGTAAGCGAATGGTTTGCCTTGATTACTTATACTAGCGTAATTTCTAACCCCTTTGGGACCCGTTTTGGGGAAATTCTTGTTATGAATTTCAGGTTATGTTCAGCCGGCGAGCGGGCACTGGGACAGCACGAGGATGCTGGCCAGGGTTGTTGATGTGTGCAAATGAGTTCCTTATTTCCGTTGTCCATTTTGATATGGTTGTTTTCCAAACTTGTGAACTTATATATAGTACTCGCGAGTACTTAGGCATTTTACTTATATTATGGTTTGTATTATTAAATGTTATTTATGATTGTCAGTAATGTCTGTTTTTCCGGTTATATCGGGCGTTTTATTTAATTTTCGTCTTGGTGATGTGTGTTTTCTCGCTAACTGATATGGTTAGACGAGTGGTATTTCTTATTTATCCTGGTGGGTCCCAGGTAGGGGTCCACGATGCTGTAATATACCCTGAATATCTTGGTGGTGTTACAGAAAATGGTATCAGAGCGCGAGATTTATGGATACCTAGGCTTGTCGGTTAATTGGGTCTATTTGTGTTTTGTTTTGCACCCATCATCCCACTGCCATCATCTTGGTACTTCCACTACCCGTAAGTTTTCCTTACACGATCCCTTGTTTTCTCGTATCGCACTTCCGTTTCTTGAACTGTGATTATTTTCTCTCGTACTTATCATCGAGTTGTTTTTGCTACCTCTTATCTCCAGTATGGATGCTGGAAGAGGTCGTGGTCGTGGATGCGGCCGGGGATGTGGGGCAGCCAGTGGGGCGACCATGTCACACTCTTCGGGAGCCGGCAGTAATGATGGTCGTCAGGGCAATACTTAGCATGATGCCTTATCCAACTGCAAGTAAGACACTGTAGCGGCAGCCTGTCACACTCACTCATCATGTGTCCGGGACGACCATAGTTTAAATAGGTAGGACCACGAATAGGAAAAATCGAAGCAGACTTGGAACCATTTCCTTGCCCAAATGACGGGGACTGATTCCTGAAGGCTCGCGAACCAGACCGAGCCTTTTGATGCCTGCCAAACTTACCTCCCGAAAATTGATCGGAAGTCTTCTGCTTCTTACCCTCTGTTGCCGCCTCTGTCGCAGAAAATGACATCTCATAGGCCATCGTCTTGTTCTGATAATCTTTCAAAGTTGTACACCCAAGGCCTGACATGTAGTGGCGAACCCTCGGCTTCATCTGCATGTCGAAGTGGCAGATATTATCTTGCTCATCTCGGACCTGATTCCTCACATAATGTAGCTGCTGATTGTAGTCCTTGATTGCCTGTGAAATGGGAACATCCTGGGGTTTTTCTTCAAAGAAAGCTCGAATCCTTCCCTCTTTCACCGGCCACGGACAATATTCGTCCTCCATCGATTCTCGAAACTCATCCCACGAAGCTGCCCGATCACGCGGTTTTACTGCTTGCCACCACGTTGCCGCCTCCTTGGTGAGGAAGTACTGAGCGATTGGTACCTTCCTCTCCTCAGAATAGTTAGCCGCCTCGAACACCTTCTCCATCTCGAATAACCAACTCTCCCAACCAGAACAGTCGGAAGTACCATCGAACTGCGGAGGATGCATACGAATCACACCCTGAAGTAGGTTGTCGGTACCAGAACCAGTAGGCGGAACCGGATTAGCATTATCTTGGTTGACCAGAACGGCCTGAGTCAGTAGCATCATCTGATTCGCTACTTGTTGTAGAATGTTCGCCACTCCAACGTTATCATGAGCATTGCCGAAGCTAGCACACTGATCATGCTGGCCCTCATCACTAGGCTGAACACTATTCGACAAGGAAGGCATTGCCGAACTAGCCCCTGAGCTATCGGACATGGCTACCCACCGGCTGCGCCACGTCCCCTACCGCATCCACGACCGCGTCCGCGTCCTCTACCAGAAGGCATTCTGAAGTAGTAACGGGTGTGTACAATTCAAACGCAAAACACATCACGACATTAAGAAAGGAACAACACAGGATAACACAACGAGTCAATTTAGGAAAAACTTATGAGCACCGACGTACTAAGATGACGGCATAGTAGTGATACTGTTCAAAAACGACATTCAACTAAACCCAAATAACCGACAGCCTAGGTATCCATAAACCTAAGCTCTGATACCATATTCTGTAACACCCCCAAGACGTTCAGGGCATATTACAGCGCCGTGGACCCCACCCCTTGGAATCTACCAGGCTAACACACAAATTCGACATGACAACAGTGATAGACATCATCATATGAACGAATTCTCATACAAAATAAGCAAACCGAACTTGACAGTACAATGCAACGTTAAACCAACCCCAAATCGAGTACGCAACAGTTACAATGTTCACAGGAAAGAAGTACTCGAGTACTGAAGCAAAAACATGATTAATAAAATGTAAAAGACATGAAATCACGAACGATCATTGAACAGAATCACTCTTACTTGTCATCCTCGTACTGCCCGCATGCTCGTTCGCCTCCAAGACCTGTACCTGAAATACAAAAGTATTTCCCACATTTAAGGGGTTAGCGACGACTGCTAGTGCAAGTACAATCCATTTGAACTACCATTCTAATCAGATGATATATGCACCAAAAATCATTTTAGAAAACACTTATATTCCGGAATGTTACGGTGCACGAGCACAAAACACATGTCTCCAACAAAACATTTCAAAGGTTAACCGTTGGTATGAGACTCACGGCCACCGCATCCTATAGAGGCCCCGTCGGACCATCCCTGGGTGGTTAACCCCAGTTCGCGATACACATACCCACAGCACTACGTATCCCCAGAGGCCCCACCGGACCGTCCCTGGGTGAACATACACATACATATCCACAACATGCATGGGAAGCCATAATCCAAATATTAGAATTTGCAAACAAATGTAAAGTACTTGCCTTTGAGACATCTTTGACGAAACGAGAACGAACAACGACTAGGAATGACCCGGAGGGAACACGACCATTCCTAAATGAGAGATTAACACAACTCAGTCCTAAACGATAACAATAATCGAACGGAATACACCCACAATCCCGATTAACAATCATAAACACACACGGACGACGAATACGGGCGAGGGTTTTCACAAAACCTCCCCAAATCAACAAACCACGGATTAAAAACGACGAAAATGGATTGGGAATTACCCGACAACAATAATCGATAAGAAATATCACAACATAAACGAACAATTCGAGTTAAATCTCGACAAATCCTGAAAACCCCCCAAAATGGATAAAGGTAGGGTTCTAAGCCAAATATCTTGGATCGGACGGAGGAAGATGATTACGATGATGATAAACTACACTTGAAGCACAATAATCGATCTCTCAAGGAACTCTATGGACAGATCTCGAAAAACTGCTTGAAATTGTTTGGGGAACTCAGCTCTCGGACTAAGAAGGGAGAAAGAAGAAATGGCGCGATGCCGGTCAACTCAGGTTTATAAAACCTGCTCAGTCGTTACGTATGTTAACATGCTGATGTTAACGTACGCTATGCTCATTACATACATAACACTCAGGTGTTAGCGTACGTAATGGCTCGGCAGAACAATCTGCCCAATTTGCTGAGGCCGATAGCATACGCTACATTAGACAGTTAGCGTACGCTACAAGGAGCTTACGTACGTAACACCCGCTAGTTAACGTATGTAAGGACCTGGCAAAAATTGGGCAGAGCCCACTGTCCAAAATGCTGGGGACCATAACGTACATTATCACTAGGGTGTAATGTACGTTATGCAGGCACTGATAGCGCACGCAACAAAGCATGAATACCGTACGTTATTCATGCAAAGGCGATTAACTTCTTGAATGCAATTTCTTTGCACGGGGACAGATGCAGTCGGGACACAATACAAGGGCAGAACCCAGAAGCGTAAACACAAAATATTCACGACGACAAAGCTAAGTGCGGAAACAAAATACAATTCCGACTACTGGGGAATTCGAAATACGACAAAGAAGATAAAATTCCCTAAACTTATAGGAAACTACAAACGGCCGAAACGTCCGAAAATCACAATACAACGTCGGATTATCAAACCAAAACTCACAACATGAATAACTCAACCATACGGACTCATAGGAACAAAGAAACAATAAGATCGAACGAGTTTTACGAGAATTGAACATACATGCGACAAAACATGACATAAAACCAAGTTACGTAAAAACATCTCTGAAACTCGTCCAAATGGAAAAATACTGAGAACAACTTAGATTCAAAACGTCGGAATGGTTACAAGCGAGTCGACAAAAATAGACATGCGACAAAAATGAAAAAAAATTGCTAAAATGGAAAGTTACGGATATTACAAAGGGTTCACCAACCTTTTCACCAATTATTATTAACCGGAACAAAATAGCTGCTCTGCTCATTTAAGTGTGTGACCCTGTAGGTTCTAATTAATATGGCAATGAGTATAAAAACAATTTTACGACTCAAAAATCATAAGCGGCATCTAGTCAGACATTATGGCTACCCGTATTAAAAGAATCAATTTGACGGCACGAACGAAATCCCATTACTGTATAATATATATTTAACACCCCTGAGATATTCAAGGTGTATTACAGTGCCGTAAACCCCTACATGGGACCCACCAGGCTAAACAAGAATTACCACTCGACTAACCACCTTGGTTAGTGAAGAAACATACATTAACAATACGAACATTAAATAACACGCCCGGTACAACCGGCGAAATAAACATCAACCAACAAACAGAGTAGCTTCCAATTATACAAATCACAATCCGAAATAAAATGCCTAAGTACTCCGAGTACAATCTATAAGTTTATAAAATAGACAACAACCAAATCGAATAGGGCAACGAGAATAAAGGGACTTAAATGCACATGTCAACGATCCTGACCAGCATCCTCGTACTGTCCCAGCGACCGCTCGTCCAGCTGAACATAACTTGAAATCCATGAAAAGAATTTCCCCAAAACGGGTCCCCAAAGGGGTTAGCAATTACGCTAGTACAAGTAATCAAGGCAAACCATTCGCTTACACATTTCATAGTACATGCATCAATTCATTTCAAAACTAAAACCAGACATGTCTTTTCCGGAAAACAAACAGTCAAATAATCCATTTGCCTAGGACCAGGGCTATACCACTGGTCCCACTCGAGGCCTCTAAGGACCCTCCCAAGCTGGCCATATCATAAAACAAATCACGCACAGGCATCGCCTAGGACCGGGGCTATATCACTGATCCCACTCGAGGCCTCTAAGGACCCTCCCGAGCTGGATAGCGAATCAAACTCGTGAATTCGGGGCTATACTACTGGATTCCCTCGAGGCCCCATCGGACCCTCCCGAGGTGAGCAAAGCTCACACAAATACATCACCATTTCATGTTAAGCATAAAGGTTTCCAAAAATACTTGCCTTGAGTAATTGACGACGACACGAACGCAAGGAAATCAAACACGACCGCTAGGAACCAACTAAACCGAACCTAACGATTCTAATAATACAATCACAACCATTTCTAAACGAATACGGAAATTAAATACCCCCGAAAACCCACCTACAATTCATGTATATTCGTACAAAATAACAACGAGGGCGGATCGCAACCAAACCCTCTCGATTACACAAATACCATGAAATACACCATGAATTCGTAGGGAAAACAAGAATACCAATAGATTAATCATATACATCATGGATTAATCAACAATACGGTACGACTCGGACAAAAATTCAAAACCCCCCAAATTTCCCAAAAAATAGGGTTCTAAGATATTACCTTAGATTAGGATGAAGAACTCAAGTAGAAGTCGTTAATCTACACCAAGAACTTGAGGTGTATGATCTCTCTAAGATTGAAGATGCCCAAATCGCCCAAAATTCGCCCCTAAATCACCTAGACCGTGAGGAAGAAGAAGAAAGGAGAGGAAATGAAATCCTCTCCAAAAACCCGCTGACAATATATGCCTGCTGACCCGCGTGCCACGGCGCAGGCTGAGTGTGCCGCGACCCGCAGCTGGAATGTGCCGCGACGCACAGTACAACCGCCCCAGGATCAAGTCTTGCAAGGGCTGTGCCGCGGCGCACAATCCCCTATGCCGCGGCACACACTGTTTGAGCCCAGAAGTGATGAAAAAGGACCCACGAACATGATATACTCGATCAACGCATAGTCCCGACCATTTAAAGGCCTGAACGAACTATCACGAACCCTCGTATGATGACTTCACGCCAAACACGGTCGGTCCCAACATAACGGTAACATCAAATGGCCCGGAAAGAGAATAAACACAATGGAAACCCAAAACTTTGGAATATTACGGAATGACCCAACACGATACTCGATTGAAACACCAATACAAGTTCACAACATCCATAATAACATGAAATGTATTTGTGGGAACCTCAAAGCGGCGGTTCCGAACAATGATTTCGAGAATTGAACCCAAAGGTGACAAAAGTGACATCCAATGCGGAATTGAGTAAAACAAGTCCGAAATAAGCTTGGATGATGAAAGGTCTAGTATTAAATATTCTCAAAATACTCATACGGTTACCAGCGAGTCACTAAAAACAAAAAATACACCAAAAATGAAAATACCAGAAAAAGGAAAAACGCGGATATTACATTCTCCCCCTCTAAAAACAAGTTTCGTCCCGAAACTTAAGAAGCAAACAACTCGGGATACCTAGCATGCATGCTATCCTCGGTTTCCCAAGTTGTCTCCTCGACACCATGCCTCGAGCACTGCACTTTGACCAAAGGGATGGTCTTATGCCTCAGTCGCTTCTCACGGTGCTCCAAAATCCTCAAGGGGCGCTCCTCAAAATTAATATCCTCGGTGATATCAATCTCACCATAGTCGATGACGTGACTAGGATCCGGAACATATTTCCTCAGTTGGTAAACATAGAAAACGCTATGAACATGGCTCAAAGTCGGGGGCAACGCCAAAGGGTAAGCCAACTCGCCGACTCTCTCGAGAATCTCGAAAGGCCCAATAAATCTCGGACTCAACTTTCCCTTCTTCCCGAAGTGGAAAAATCCCCTCGTCGGCGACACCTTCATCAAAACGTGGTCTCCCACATCGAATTTCAAAGGTCGACGATGGACGTCGGTATATGACTTCTGTCAGCTCTGAGCAGTCAACATCCTCTCCTAAATCAATTCCACCTACCGCCTCGTTTCTAAAGCGATATCTGGTTCGGTCCCGACCAAATCGGATGCCTCATTCCAACAAATCGGTGATTGACAATGCCACACATAAAGTGCCTCATATAGTGCCATGCGAATCGACGTGTGCCAACTATTGTTGTACGTGAACTCGATCAATGGCAAATGCTCCTCCTCTTCACTGCTCCAGTCAAGAGCACAAGCATGCAACATGTCCTCGAACGTCTGGATAGTGCGTTCCGACTGTCCATCGGACTGAGGATGAAAAGAGGTACTCAGACGCAAGCGAGTACCAAACGCCTTATGCACCACCTGCCAAAAGTGCGATACAAAACAGCCATCCCGATCCGAAACAATAGACTTCTCAGTACCGTGAAGCCTCACAATCTGCATGATAAACACACGAGCCAATTTCTCCGGACCCCAAGTATCCTTGATGCTCATAAAATGTGCTGACTTGGTCAGACGGTCCACAATCACCCAAACCAATATTAATGCCCGATCTCGATCTCGAAAAACTTGTGATGAAGTGCATCGAAATATCTTCCCATTTCCATTCCGGAACGGGAAGCGACTGCAATAACCCAGCCGGTATTTGACCTACTGACAAGTCAAACATCTCGCTACAAACCATGCGACCTCCTCCTTCATATCGTTCCACCAGAAGTTCCTCCTCAGGTCCTTGTACATCTTACTCGAACCAGGATGCATGGAGTCAGGCGTAGCATGGGCCTCACTCAACATACCCTGCCTCAGCTCTGAGTCGTTCGGTACACAAAGTCGACTCTGGAATCTCAACACACCATCTTCGTGAATCACAAACCCAGGAGACTTTCCCTTAAGAACATTCTCTCGGATTTGAGTAATCATCGGATCCTCCAACTGCTTCAGTTTAATTTCATCGATCAGAGACAACGAAATCTCCAAAGCGCAAAGTTGCCCGACAGCTCCCGGCAACGAAATCTCAACACCTAACCTGATCAAAACCTGCTGAAGCTCAGATTGAGACGTAAGGATCTCAAGCGTCCGCAACGCAATCGGTTTCCGACTCAAGGCATTGGCCACGATGTTTGCTTTGCCCGGATGATACAGGATTTTGAGATCATAATCCTTAATCAACTCTAACCACCTCCTCTGTATCATATTCAACTCCCGCTGAGTAAATATGCACTTCAGACTTTTATGATCGGTAAAAATCTGACACGTAGAGCCAAAAAGATAGTGACGCCAAATCTTGAGCGTAAAAACAACCGCCGCTAACTCCAAATCGTTAGTAGGGTAGTTAAGCTCATACGGCCTCAACTGTCTTGATGCAAACACAATAGTCTTGTCGTGCTGCATCGACACGCACCCAAGACCCTGACCCGAAGCATCGCTATAAATGGCAAAACCCTTGTTGCCACACAGCAACCCTAAAATTGGGGCTGAAGTCAAACACCTCTTCAGCACCTCAAAACTCGACTGCCTCTCATCATTCCAGACGAACTTCTTGGATTTATGGATCAACTGTGTAAATGGCTGAGATATTTTTGAAAATCCCTCGAGGATCCTACGATAGTTTCCAGCCAAATCCAAGAAACTACGGACCTCCTTCACATTCCTAGGCGGCGCCCAATCCAACACTGCCTCAATCTTCTGTGGATCCACACGAACCCCCTCAGCTGAAATCACGTTACCTAGAAACATCACTTCCTTCAGCCTGAACTCACATTTTGAGAACTTTGCATAGAGTCGCTCGGTCCTCCAAATGTCCAACACCACACGCAGATGATGGGTATGCTCCTCCTCGTTCTTCGAATAAATAAGGATATCATCAATGAAGACGGCGACACATTTATCCAAATACTCGATAAAGACCTTGTTCATCAACTGCATGAAGACTTCCGACGCGTTAGTTAACCCGATGGGCATAACCACAAACTCGTAATGTCCGTATCTCGTCCGAAAAGCTGTTTTCGTAATATCAAACTCTTTCACCCGAAGCTGATAGTACTCCGATCTCAAGTCGATCTTTGAGAATACCGCAGCTCCCTGCAACTAATCGAACAAGTCATCAATCCTCGGCAAAGGATACCTGTTCTTAATGGTTACCTTGTTTAGCTCGCGATAATTGATACGTAAACGCAGCGAACCATCCTTCTTCCGCACAAACAGAACCGGTGCGCCCCAAGGCGAAGCGCTCAGTCGAATATATCCCGACTCAAGAAGCTCACTCAACTGATTCTTCAACTCAGCCATCTCTGAAGGTGCCATGCGATACGGCGCCTTCGAAATCGGAGCCGCAGCCGGCTCTAACTCTATGGCGAATTCAACCTCACGATCCGGTGGCAACCCCAGTAACTCGTCAGGAAAAACATCAGGAAACTCACCAACGACTGGAATCGATGAAAGACCGACTCCACCACTCTCCGACACCAAGGCGTAGCACCAAAAACCAGTACACCCCTTCCGCAGGAGTCTCATTGCCTTCAAGGCGTTAATTATGAACTTCTGGTTTCCCCTTTTTTGCCCCACGAAAGAGTGCTCGGTGCCATTATCGGCTAACATGGTGATGATCCTCGTACGGTAGTTCATGATTACACCATGCCACTCAAGCCAATCATCCCCGAGAATCAAATCCTCGCCCTCAATACTCATAACAATAAGATTAGAGAGCCAAGCTCTCTAACAAATAAACACGAAACAGTCTCGGACCTCTCGATCACCAACAATTCTATCACCGCTAGGGAGTTTAATGATGAAAGGCTCGCAATGCGACAAACAGTCAAGACTCAAACGGCACACACACTCTAGAGAGATGAATGAATGCGTAGCACGCGAATCAAAAAGCACACTGACAGGATGAGAATGGATGTGAACGGTACCTGTCGCCACAGTGGCCGCTGGATCATCGGCCCTCCTCATATCATATACACGCGGATGGGTGGAGCCGACACTAATCTCCCCCTCTAGCGGGCTGACCCCGACCTCTCCCTCAACTGGCACTCGGTGGAGATTGTGGATCAAACGAGCCCTGGTTCACACTCGACTCCCTAAGTGCTGAAAAAGAAGTCTGGGCACCGAGAATTTGTCCTACACGCTCACAATAGAAAGCCTTGTGGCCCGACTGACCACAAGTATGACAAGTCAACTGTGGACGAAGACACTCCCGGTTCTTATGGCCCGACTTGCCACAGTTAAAGCATATGGTATCACGAATGGAGGTTCTGACAGCACCTCAAAAACTCTATAGAAACGAGCCGAATCGCCCACAGGAATATCTGCAGACTGAGATTTCTGTTGACCTCCACCCTTGTGACCCAAAAAATTTCCGACGGATTTCTGCTTCTTGCTTTCACGAGCTGCCTCACTGGCCGCCACAGACATATCATAGGCAAGAGCTCTACTTTGATAATCCTTCAAAGTGGTGCAGACAAGCCCAGACATATAGTCCCGAATCGACAGTTTCATCCGTCTGGAAAAGTGAAAAATTTTGTCGCTCTCCTATATAACTTGGGCCTTCACGAAGCCCAACTCCCGTTTGAAATCAACAATAGCTTGAGAAACAAGGATATCCCGAGGTTGAGCATCATAAAAGGTATGGACTCGAGCCTGTCTAACCGGCCACGGGCAATATTCGGTCTCCATCAGGTCCTTGAATTCCGTCCATGAAGCAACGTAGTCCTTAGGCTCAACAGCCTCCCACCAATCAGTAGCGTCCCCAGTGAGAAAGTACTGGGCAATAGGGACCTTGCGGTCATCGGGACAGTTGGTGGTAACGAAGATACATCTTGATGACATCCTGTAGCCAATCTGCTCCGCCCCAGCCGATCGGGTCTGAAGCTCCCGAAAACTGAGGAGGATGCATCTTGATGACATCCTGTAGCCAACGATCTGCTCCGCCCCGAGTAGCGTAGGCCGGATTCGGGTTCTGAACCGCCTGAGCTATCGCAGCCATTTGGTTCACCATTTGTTGCATCACCGCTGCAACACCAAGATCGGTGCCATCTTGAGTAGTAGCATGGCTATGACGGTCACCAGTACTGCCGGCTCCCGAAGAATGCGACGTGGCCGCCTCACCGGCTGCCCCACGTCCCCGGCCGCATCCACGGACACGATCATGACCACGGCCTCTTCCAACATCCATACTGGTGTTAAAAGGTAGCAAAAGAAACTCGATGATAAGTAAGAAAGGAAAAACATCCATAGTTCAAGAAATGGAAATACAGTACGAGAAAACAAGGAATCGAGTAAGGAAAACTTATGAGCACTGGAAGTACCGTGATGCTGGCAGCGGTGTGACAATCTGCAAAAACAAAACACAACTAGACCCAAGTAACCGACAAACCTAGGTATCCGTAAACCTAGTGCTCTGATACCATTTTATGTAACACCCCCGAGATATTCGAGGTGTATTACAATGTCGTGGACCCCTACATGGGACCCACCAGGCTAAACAAGAATTAGCACTCGACTAACCGCCTCGATTAGCGAAAAAACATACATTACCAATACAAACATTAAATAACACGCCCGGTACAACTGGTAAAATAAACATCAACCGACAATCGGAGTAGATTCCAATTATACAAACCACAATCCGAAAGAAAATGCCTAAGTACTCGCGAGTACAATCTATAAGTTTATAAAATAGACAACAACCAAATCGAAAAGGGCAACGGGAATAAAGGGACTCAAATGCACATGTCAACAACCTTGACCAGCATCCTCGTACTGTCCCAGCGCCCGCTCGTCCGGCTGAACATAACCTGAAACCCATGACAAGAATTTTCCCAAAACGTGTCCCCAAAGGGGTTAGCAATTACGCTAGTACAAGTAATCAAGGAAAACCATTCGCTTACACATTTCATAGTATATGCATCAATTCATTTCAAAACCAAAACCAGACATGTCTTTTCCGGAAAACAAACAGTCAAATAATCCATTTGCCTAGGACCGGGGCTATACCACTGGTCTCACTCGAGGCCTCTAAGGACCCTCCCGTGCTGGCCACATCATAAAAAAATTATGCATAGGCATCGCCTAGGACCAGGGATATACCACTCATCCCACTCAAGGCCTCTAGGGACCCTCTCGAGCTGGCTAGTGAATCAAACTCGTGAATCCGGGGCTATACGACTGGATTCCCTTGAGGCCCCGTCGGACCATCCCTAGGTGAGCAAAGCACACATAAATACATAACCATTTCAACTTAAGCATAAAGGTTTCCAAAAACACTTGCCTTGAGTAATTGACGACGACACGAATGGAAGGAAATCAAACACGACCGCTAGGAACCGACGGAACCGAACCTAACGATTCGAAGAATACAATCACAACCATTTCTAAACAAATACGGATATGGAATACACCCGAAAATCTGCCTACGATTCATGTATATTCGTACAAAACAACAACGAGGGTGGATCGCAACCAAACCCTCTCGATTACACAAATACCATGAAATACATCTTAAATTCGTAGGGAAAACAAGAATACTAACAGATTAATCATATACATCATAGATTAATCAACAATACAGAACGAATCAGACAAAAACTCAAAAAAAAAAACAAATTTCGCAAAAAATAGGGTTCTAAGAGATTACCTTGTATTAAGATGAAGAACTCAAGTAGAAGTCGTTAATATACACCAAGAACTCGAGGTGGATGATCTCTCTAAGAATGAAGATGCCCAAATCGCCCAAAATTTGCCCCTGAATCGCCTAGACCGTGAGGAGGAAGAAGAAAGGAGAGGAAATGAAATCTTCTCCAAAAACCCGCGGACAATATATGCCTGCTGACCCGCGTGCCGCGGCGCAGGCTGAGTGTGCCGCGGCCCGCAGCTGGAATGTACGAGCAATTTTTTTGGCCGTGCCGCGGCACGGAGCGTCGTGTTCCGCGACGCGCAGTACAGCCGCCCCAGGATCAAGTCTTGCAAGGGCTGTGCCGCGGCACACAATCCCCTGTGCCGCAGCACACACTGTTCGAGACCAAAAGTGATGAATAACGACCCACGAACATGATATACTCGATCGACACATAGTCTCGACCATTTAAAGTCCTGAACAAACTATCATGAACCCTCGTATGGTGACTTCATGCCAAACACGGTCGGTCCCAACATAACGGTAACATCAAATGGCCCGGAAAAAGAATAAACGCAATGGAAACCCAAACCTTTGGAATATTACGGAATGACCCAACACGATACTCGATCGAAACACCAATAAAAGCTCACAACATCCATAATAACATGAAATGGATTTGTGGGAACCCCAAAGCGGCGGTTCCGAACAATGATTTCGAGAATTGAACCCAAAGGCGACAAAAGTGACATCCAACGCAGAATTGAGTAAAACAAGTCTGAAACAAGCTTGGATGATGAAAGGTCTAGTATTAAATATTCTCAAAATACTCATACGGTTACCAGCGAGTCACTAAAAATGAAAAATACACCAAAAATGAAAATACCAGAAAAAAGGAAAAACACGGATATTTCAATTTAATCCTCTCGTCGCGCGAAATCCTATTTAAGAATAAGGCATAGATAAGTCGACCTTATAAGCTTAATTAATTTTCTTGATCAAGTTGCAATTGTCCAATTTAAATATTTACCAATAACTATTTATTGATCAATTTGAGCATGGCCATGCATTTAAACAATTTAACTTATCAAGGGCCCGTGGATATCTTCTCCGTTTTATAGGAGGGACAAGTCCCTTCTGGAAAAACTACTTCCCTCTGCATAAATCGTACCATATCCAATCACATACTATATGGTCTCTTTTTTATAGAAGACGTTGGTATTGTGTTAAAATACGATACTCATTATGTAGGAAACTATAGTGTCTTTAGGTAATAAGGACTTAAATAATATATGACAATCAGAGGAATTATAATGACTTAATCTATATATATAATTCTCTTTGTTAGGTCATATCCAATACGATGTCTCTACATGTATCTATGACGTGATATAACATCTCATGTTCATGACCAGTAAAACATAACCAACGTATCACTATCAAACTAGTAACATATTACTAGGGATATCTAGAATAAATGTTCTTTAATGCTTTAACGAGCTTTACTATCAAGTCACATACTTGATGATCGTAAGCAGAATATTAATTCAATAATATAATCAATATTATATAATAATAAATGTCTTCACATTATTATTAAACAGTAGACTTAGAGCATTATACTAACAGAAGCATCCGTCCCACCACTAAGGTCGACGCTGGGGGCATCATTCCTTTGGGAGTCTAAACCTTGCCCTATAATTGGGACTTCTAACCTTGCAGGAACATTCACAGCGGGAATGGTAGATCTTATCACTTTCACAATATTAGTAAAATTGTCGGGCATGGAATCCGCAACTTTCTGAAGACTGTGAATACGTTGCGCTTCCAGCTCGTATTGAGCCGCGCGGGGATCTTGATGAGGCAAAGAGCGAGCACATCAAATAATTTCCTAGCATTCAATTGGAGTCATTCGATTCCTCTATCCCTCTAACAACGGGAAGTTTGTCTCCTCAAAGTGACAATCTACAAATCTTGTAGTAAACAGATCTCCTGTCAAAGGTTACAAGTAGCGGATAACTTTTGGCGACTCACAATATATATACCTAATCGTCTTTTCGAACCTATTTTAGTATGCTGTGGAGGCGTAATTAGCACATAAACTGCATAACCAGAAATGCGTAAGTTTAGAATATCAGGCTCATATCCAATTACCAATTCGTACGCACTAAACAGTTGATAGGTGGTGGGTCAAAAGCGAATAAGTATATCTGCATGCAAAATCGCAAATCGATGAGTTGGTGCGCTATACCAATGCTCGGGCAATAAGCTGTAACTGCTTAATTATAGCCTCAGCAAGGCTATTCTAAAAAATGAACATGGGGGAACGGGATGCTCAACTTCAACCACAATCAACATGTAATAGTCGTCAACAGACTTTGACGTAAACTCACCAGCATTATCCAATCTTAATGATGAGATTGAAAGTCAGGGTGGTTAGCCCGTAACTTGATAATTTATGCTAAGAGCTTAGCAAATGTAGCATTTCTTGTGGATAGCAGAGTGATGTGTGACCATCGCATCGATGCATCAGCCAGAATCATAAAATATTTGAATGGTCCGCACTCTGGATGAATAGGTCCACAAATGTCCCCTTGGATTCTTTGTAAGAAGAAAATATTTTGTGTTGGGTTTTTAGCAAAGGATGGATAAGGTATCAACTCAAGGTCCAGGGTTTCAAACCCTAATTACAAACTATTTGAAACATCCTTGTCCCTAAAGTTTCCAGGCAAGTATTTGATCGTGCTTTATGTATAAATTACAATTGAATATGTATAAATCGTGGTTTTCGTATGGTTTTGTTCATGCTCTAAATTCAGCAATTCTACGTTGATATTTCGAAATGATTCGAAAATGATTTTCCAATCAAATTATCAACTTTTAGCGTCTGGAAATGATTTTAAAATAAATTGTATTTCGAAAGGATTTCAAAAATATTTTTGAAAATGATTTGAGAAAGATTTTCTGTAAATACTTGATGACTTATCTCAATTACTGTATTGTAAAATGATATCATTTTATAAACGATTTATCTAGGATGCCTCAAAATGTTATTTCAAATGCGATTTAAAAGCAAAGTTCCTGAAAGTTTTGGGTAATGATTTGAGACTTGCATCGTCAAAGTTATGTGACAACGTACTGTGAAACATGGAATGATATGATTGGAATATGATATTTTTGAAGTTGTACCAATATTGTGAAATTGTGTTTTGTGGTCGAGTAAAGTCGGGGACTGCCCTGACGAGGGCTTTGGGGTATGATGGGGTGTGAACCTCGTATCACTCGATGGCTTATAGAACCGGGGATGGTTTGACGAGGCCTCTGGGATACGATGGGGTGCGAACCTCATATCAGTATAGCCCATGTGGTTATTGAAATGTGATATACGTATTATTCTGGAATAATGGCATGACATGGTACTGCTTATGCTTTTGGATTGTGATGTTGTTGATGTATTTTTACACAACGATGTCGTTGTCATAATACTGTTGAGGCGCTAGTACTTAGTGAGAATGCCCTTCTTCTTGATATACTAATATAATCAATCATCACAATATTTCTTTTATTGCACGTTATATATATTCCTGTATCAAGTACTTGCACTGGCTATTTGCTAACCCCTTCGGGGTGAACACCTTTTTGTGTATTTAGGTTCAGGTCTTCATGGCAAGCCGGCACAGGAGGGGCACGAGGACGACGAGCAGCTGCGATATTGTCTCAGGCAGTCATTGCCTTTTTATTCCTATGTTTTGGTCTTGGTTTATATCCGTACACGCGAGTACTGTTATTGTTGATGTTATGCCCGTGTGTGGGCTTAGGAACTGTCTTGGAGTTGTTATCTGTATGTTGATCTGGTTGTGACTCTGTCGTACTATCAACCTTGCCAGTTGACGTCTGCTTTTATAGTTTTATGTTTGACATGATTGGTCGTTGTGTGTGTATGTGTTAAACAGGTCTTGTCTTGTGGATTCCCGAAAATCAGACTCACTCACATCAATGCCGATGTTGAGTGGTGCTTCCAATCATTTTCTAGACTTGAAAAACGGACGATCGTATGAGTTTCTAAAAATAAGAATCATCATTTCGCGTCCAGGATGACCAAGTCGGTAATGCCATATTGGTATGCTTTGGAATCACAAAGTTCGTGACTCACAACATAGAATTCAATAAACCCTTATTGTAGTTTGGTATAAACCACTACTTAGACTCATTAGTTTCTCAAGAATGTGGCGTCTTCCGCATTCTGCCAGAGTAACACACAAAAATTATATCCCATTCTCACAATATGTATCAAGGTGATTATCGTTGGCACGGATGTCCCTAAAACTTAGCAAGGTTCGGTTTGCTCTAGGGGCATAGAGAGAATTTGTGACATTGATATGCATACCATTAGGTATCAAGAAATGAGCAGGTCCCCTCCCTTGAATTACTTGAGAGGAACCAATCATTGTTGTTACTGAGGATATGTATGGCACAATATCTATGGATAATTGCATATTCCGAAGAGTAGTGTGGGTTGTTCCACTATCAGCAAGGCACTCAATTTCGCCATGAGACATCTACAATAAGACATGAAACTCGATTAGTCTTATGTTGAAAGATAGCAAATACTCACTAACTTAGAGTTTGGGGAACTTCGATCAAGTTGGTTAGGATCAAAGTTAGCACAATCACTGGAAATAATTTTCATGCAACTTGACCTTTGTTAACTAAAGCAGCAATAACTTCCTCGCTAAGAGGTTTATGGATGAACAGTCAGTTATTCTGGAAACTAGACTTCCGTACTTTTTGGTCCATAGGTCTTGTACTTTTTGGATCATTAAACTCAGATCGTAGTGCTCGTTTCAAGTTGCTATTTTGGTATTTTCTATTTTGAGTGATAGAGCAAGGTTGACGCCTTTTCAAAGGCATTAAAGTTGATGCAATATTATGGCAATGATGGCCATAAGTGCGTTTAAATGTGTTAAAATGCAGCGGGGTGTTCGATTTATATCTCGACTAATGATCCTTTCGGTAACTCCAACTTGGTAGACTTGCATAGAAAGTAGGAATATCGGTATTTAAAAACCACTAATTTTGTTTGAACTTACAAAGCATAAACAAACACCAAGGAGGATGCGTCTAGTCGTGATCAAAAGTTTTTGATAAAATCCATCAGTGTACTAAATTAACCTAGCAATTCTTACTGAGCAATTATTTTGTAACAAACCAAGCCAAACATGCTATTTGAGAAAAAAATAAAATTCGTTTTTGCACAATCATATCAATTAATAGAATCTTATTCATCATGGCCAACTTTATTACGTTAATAGGAAATCCCAATGTAGTTCTCAAATGGAAACTAGAAACAAGATAAATATAAACCAAAGCGTAAAAACTAGCCAAACTACGATGATCTAGTCAAAGTCAGCAGCATCCAAATGCTGATCTTTGTCCACAATGGTGAGAGGATGGACCTTAACATGGTTCACCTCCATATTCTCATTACCTTCCTCCATGCAATTCGATTATTGAGTCAAATACTGTTTATACTACTTGTAGTAAGCTTGGATGTTCTTTGGCACCTTCCAATTGCTGTAAGTATGCTTCTTTGAACTACAAGTATAGCTATTCCAGCCTTCCTTTGGAGTGGGTTCATTCCCGGCGGAAGGAGGTGGTCCATGTGGTTGGGCTCCACTAGGACCGGAGGCCGATCCACATTGCCTCTTCCACACATTTGAACGATGACCTCATCTTTTTCTCTCGCTTGCTCGAGTCATGCACCTGTGGTGCTTACAAAAACTAAGCAACATTGCCTTTTCCAGTTTGTCGTGGTGCCTTCCTGTGGGTAGCCTGATTCACTTCCAGAATCGGCTTCATACCATATGGGCGCACATTGCTGTTGAGAATGATCTCATGATGCATTTCTTTCTTCACGGAGTGGGAGATAAGGTCGCTAAAATTTTTAATTGTCCCTTCCTCGTAGGTAACACGCAGCTGATGAGCAATCACAGTTACTCCCACGGGTAACATTTTAACGATCTTTTCCATCAAGTCTTGATCAGACTACTTGACACCACAAAAACCAAGATCAGCGTGAAGATCAAGGACGTCTTGATTATAGGCCTCCACATTCGCATAATCCAAGAACCAGATTTGCTCCCATTGAAGTTGCAATTCAGGGAAGCGCTGGTCATGCACATTATTGAAATGTTGTTCATGTGTGTCCCATAGTTCTTTGGGAGGTTGCAAATTCATGTAACACTTTTTCAACAACGAACGTATATGTCTACGCAAGTACATCAGTGCATTAGCCTTGGTTTCCTCGGTTGGTTCTTGAGTGGCAGGCTCATTAGAGGGAAAGATGGTGGCAGTAAATCTCTTACCGACGAATGCCAAGCGAACAGATGACACCCACCTATCGTACTCCTTACGAGTGTGGTCAAGGATTTCGAACTCCGGGTGAATATTGGAGCTTTGTGCCATCTACAGATTAAACAAGAAGAAGTTAGTCTTGTTGGATTTCCAGTGACAATGTAAACGGTCACAATCGATGCTTTAAAAGCGTGTAACATAATCATTACTCAATATACTTCCTTTAATTATTATTAGTAAAGTCGACAAAAACAGCGATATCAAAACGCACCCAGATACATGGTGTATGCAACAACCACGAGTATCGACTTTCAACAATTTCGTGGCTCCCCCAGGACCGCCACAGAGTTTTCTTCGACACGTAGAGATACCGACTTCTCACAGTCGCATCCACCGCAAAGTAGCATAGGAGATAAAGAACCCAATAACCCATATCCCCAAAAAATTACCGAGAAGATAGAATTGAAATAAGGACAAGTTCAGATAATTATCTCGATTATAAAATTAGGCACGTGATATGGAGCAATAGGTGGTGTGCTCCAATCTATCGATTGGTACTCGATGCAACGATGTAAAATCGAGAGAATAATTTTGGTGGGTCCGGAAAGTCAAAAATTAAATCGGTGTTCGGATCTTTAGACCAAAATTTTGAATCGGGTCAGATCGGTTGGGCTGGATTGTGTCGCGGCTTCGGACAACGGGCGACTGGACTGGAGATGATTGGACCGGATGGCGGGAGGCAGCGATTGGCGCGAGCGATATGGGCTGAATTGGGTCAGGCAATACGACGAGATCGGAGCTTGGCGCAGAGCTTGCGGGCGGCTGGGCTAGATGGAACGACCGAAGACAGTGGGATCGGTCGGGTCAGACTCGGTGGTCTTGGCACAGCAAATCAGATTTTGGATGGCGGTGCTCGTCGTGTGGCTCGGTCGGACAGGGGAGACGGGAGACTGGGTCAGATCGCGGCAGGCGCAGATGGGTTACGACAGATTTTGATGGGGATGGTCGAACCGGACGACGGGTGGTGAAAGTCGGGCAGGAGAACTAGGCGGGGGTGATCGAAGCTCGGTTGTGGCAGTCAATTGCAGTGGGGGCCGAGTAAAATTGATCGTGGTGGATGGTCGAGCAGTGGAGGCGGGTTCCTGGCTGACTGGATCGTCTCGGCGAAAGGCGGCAGAGATGGGCTAATCGGGTCACGGTGGATGTAATACCCGGTTGTAATTCAGTCATTATCATTCAGTAATTGTCACTCAGTAATTATTCACTCATTAATGATCATTCATCGTTCATATTCATTCATTGTATGCACCATTCATAGTATTTGTATCATGTATCAGTTATTATTTCATCTTCCTACCTGGTTGAAGGATCGAACCGTGGTTATCATCATTGCCATCTTCATAGTGTGCTGTGTGTGAGGAGTAGCGCACGCTATGTACTCTATTTAGCGCGCGCTAATTGAGTACGGGTAGCGCACGCTACCTCTCCGTATTAGCGCACGCTAATGTGGATTTAGGCCTGCAGTCCAGAAGGCACTGGACTGCAGTCGAGTTGGAGTAGCGCACGCTAGGAATGGTAATTAGCGCACGCTAGTAAGTTTGGATAGCGCCGGCTATGCAGTTAGTGTAGCGCGTGCTAAGGCCGATCAGGCAGAGTCCATTGGGTACTGGACTGATCTGGAATAATTCATAGCGCACGCTACGAGTAGATATTAGCATACGCTAATGGTGTAGTAGCGCACGCTGAATCTGAGATGTAACGCACGCTATCGCGAGCAGATCAGAGAACAGAAGGTTCTGGACTTCAGTTACTGAGCATCAGATATTCAGTTAGCACGCGCTAACACAAGGTTAACACACGCTAAGTATATGGCTGTAGCGCACGCTACAAAAGGTACGTAGCGCACACCGTTTCGGACAGAGGGTACTGGACTACCCAGGATACCCATTAATGCGTGCTAAATATCAGGGCTTAGCGTGCGCTAAACTGGAATTACTATAAATAGGACAGTCCGGCTCAGATTCATCATTTTCACTTCTCACTTCGTTTTTGGGCGATTCCGGGCATTTTCGGGCGATTTGGAAGAATCTCTTCGAGTGCACTCACCTATCATCATCTTCAAGTTTCTGAGTTGGATTAATCATCATTTCATCCTCTCCAACACATCAAATCAAGGTAATTATTTCTTGGATCTAGAATTTCGGATTTTGAGTATTTTCCTTCCGATCTCTTCGTGTAAGGTTGGATTTATGTTGGATCATGTTAGATATGGATTGTCTACCTTGGATAAATGTGTTCCTACGGATTTATTGATATGTTTTTCGGATTTGATGAACATTTGGAGAATTAATCAAGAAGCCTTGATGTTGACATTGGTTATTTTTGGGGGTTTCCGAGTATAGTTGTCGTAACTTCGAGATGTGGTTTCCTATTGGAATATTGATATCATTGAAGGTGTTTTGGTGGATTGAACTACTCATTTTGGAGTTGGTTTCGATATATTTGGGTTTTGGTTATAATCAAGGGTTGATGTTCGCTAAGTGGTTGTTTGAATGACTCAATGAGTTTGCATATTGTTGTATCAACCTTTGAGTTAGTCGTAATTCATGCTTGATACGTATATTGAGCGGATTATTGGTAATTGTGTTATTCAAGGTTGTTCGAGCGACTGACATCTCTTTTTAGGACGTTGTTCGAGGAAGGACATTTCAAGACCGGTATTGTGTAAGTAAATTCTTACTCGGTTAAAAGGATATTCATTCCTTACGTTGTTGTTCATTCATACATGTAATTCACCCATAATATATCGTTCATGTCGAGACTTGTATTTATAAACTCATCATGTAACTCATAAGTAACGACGGTTCCAAATCATTTCATTGAAGCTATCACACGTTGTGTCATTATTTCATCTCGGTGAATCGTTCTTGATCCTTATCGGATTCTATTCATGACTCCTCACCTTGGTCATTTTTGTTCTGGTGATCTTCCGGAATTATATTGCATGGCCGGTTGGCGCATGTGTGGAATTTTAGTCGAGCACACTATGGTCATGTGTATATGCGGGACTCCGGACACATTAGACTGTGCGCATGGTAATGTGTATACGCGGGACTCCGGACACATGGGACCGTGAGACTAATTAGGCCAATAGCGGGTGTATTTGCGGGACTCCGGACACTCGGCTACTTGTGCTCTTACGTATTTCATTCGGGCGTACATTAATTCATTTATGTGATTATTGTATACTGTTCAACTCTTGAGGATTGTTGTTCTGTGTAACTGACCCCGTTGGGGGATGTTTTTTTCAGGTCATGGCAAGGCTAAGGTACGGGAAGAGACCATTGACGGCGAGGAGTCCCAGTGATACTAGTAGGAGGCCCCAATCCTTTCAGTCATTCATGTTTTCTTCATTTTATTTCCGCTGCAGATTTCCGTTTGGATGTTCATTTTTATTCGGTGTTGTATATTTTATCTTTATATAAAATATACTTGTATTCTGTATTTTCCTGGGTGTGTTGTACTTGAAACTCCTCATCGCAGTAATTAATGATATAATGTGGTTCGGTACTACAATTATATCATTTAATTCATTAATTTTCATTCGCCTAGTGGGTCCCATTCGGAGGTCCACGACACTGTAATACTCGCCTAGTTTGGGGTGTTACAGAGTTGGTATCAGAGCGTGGATTTGAATACTACCTTCCGAGTCATATCTCATTTGAAATCATCGTTCATCAGACTAGTATCATTGGACTTTCGCGTCACGTGTGACCTGTGCAAGAGCCGAGCCCCTCACACCAAAGAACAATAAGATTTCTGACGATTTGATCATGTCGATCATGTTAACCCATTAATCACTCAGTTCATTTCATTGTTCAGTTGTTGATCTTGAGGATCATATCATTAATATTGTTAACTTGTTCAAGATAATCATTTCAAGAATTTCATAAGATAATCACGTCACTTCAGTTGATCATTCATGTAATCATTGTGTTTGAGCGCGTGTGCTCATTTTCGTCATTTCATAACGTAATCATAATGTGATATTCATGCGAGATATATAATCATCTTGTGGCTTTCCCACTTCAGTATGGAAAGAGCTGGCAGAGGACGCGGGGGAAGAGGCCGCGGTATGGGCCGAATCCCGAGAACTCGTGTGAATACACGTGCGAACGCGAGGAATAATGCTAATTCATCGAGCAGCAATGCCGCCACTCATTCTCCTGGAAATGATCATTCACTATCAGGGAGTCGTACCCGGAACACAGCTCATTCAGAGGGTGTTCGGGTTGATCCACTCGCTTTTATGCAGGGCATGATGGCCCAGATGACTCAAATGGCATGCCTCATGGGGACGATGCAGAACTCAGCTACTCAGAATCAACAGGATCCTCTGCCGCCACCTCAGGGGCAGGAGAGGGGTGTGAGCAGTATTATTGGCGATATCTCTCACCAAATACCACCTACCTTTGAGGGCTCGTCTGAGCCGGCGGATATTTTTCACTGGCTTGAGCATTTCGAGAAGTTGTTTGCTATGGTGGAGTGTCCCGAAGGGCACAAAGTTTCAGTCGCGGCTTACTATCTGGGTAAGAGCGCTCATTCATGGTGGTTATCGTTGAAGCCCACTGACGGATTTTGTACTTGGGATTAATTCATGACCCTCATGATGGAGAGGTATTATCCGGCCCCACTCAGAGAGGCTAAGTTATCAGAATTACTGACTCCCGACCTCTCAGCGGACGATGATGTTCTCGCCATCGCCGAGAAATTTCAGGAGCTCTTTCCTTTCGCTTCGTCCATTATTCACTCCGAGGCGGACAGGATCAAGTATTTCAGCAAGAGGTTAAAACCTCATATGCGGATGCAGTTGCTTAATCACAATTGCACCACTCTAGCCGAATTCATCGAGAAAGCTCTTACTTATGAGCTTACTGCTAAGGAGATTGCTAAGAATCAAACTTCATCATCTGGCAAGAAGTCAATAAATCGAAATCAGCCTGAAGGCAGTCAGGCAACTTTCAAGAAGCCTCGAGCGGGCTCTACTTTCACTGAGCGACCTCCTATGGCGCCCAGACCCGCGGAATCTCAGTCACGAGCGGCCAGTTCGGCCATTACCTGTTTCAAATGTGGAGAATAGGGTCATTACAGCATGAAGTGTTTGCGGCAAACCGTCACGTGCAATAACTGTGGAATGGCGGGGCATAGGGCCCGTTTTGCCGAAGGGACTCCAAACCTACTCCGGCGTCATCTCAGGCCCCGAAACAGTCAGCGGTTCCGAATCAGGCTACTCAGTCCACGTCGTTTAAGAAGACGGGAGCTAACAAAGGCGGAGCCCACAGCTATCATACGGGAGCATCCGGTTCCAGGGCTGGCAAGCCCCGAATTTATGAGATGAAGAGAGCTAATGATCTGGAAGCCCGAATGATCTCAGATACACTCGAAATTCTATCTCAAACTGTGTGTACCCTTTTTGATACTGGTTCATTCATTTCCGAGTCATGTTTGAGTAGACTACGTCTGGGTAGTGCTACTAGTTGTGTGCCTTATCTCATTGGTCTACCTGAGGGTAGAAGTATTATCGGAAATCATGAGATTAAGGATTGTCTGATTCAGCTTCATGGCCGTGATTGGTTAGCAGGCCTAATCGTGGTAGATTTACCGAGAGACGACGTCATCTTGGGTATTGATTGGATGGATCGTCGTGATGCCATCATTAGTGTCCGTAAGCGTATGGCCACTATCATTTCAGACGATGGAGTTGATTGTGTTTTTCAAGGAGGTAATCCCAGCTATTTCGGTAGAGTTATTAATATGATGAAAGCAGTGAAATTACTCAATCAGGGGTGTGTCGGTTATTGGTGCTATATGACCAAGACCGAGAAACCATCAGTAGTGTTGACGGATATTCCTGTAGTGAGAGAATATGCCGATGTATTTCCAGACGAGTTACCTGGTTTGCCTCCACAGAGAGATGTGGAATTCACGATTGAGTTGGAGCCTGGTACGTCCCCAATATCGAAGGCACCATACCGGATGGCCCTGACCGAAATGCAGGAGTTGAAGAATCAATTAGAGGATTTAACCGAGAAGGGTTATATTCGACCGAGTGCGTCCCCATGGGGAGCACCAGTGTTATTTGTCAAGAAGAATGATGGTTCGTTTCGCTTGTGTATTGATTACCGAGAATTGAACCGGGTGACAATCAAGAATAAATATCCTCTACCCCGTATCGATGATCTTTTGGATCAACTTCAGGGAGCTTCAGTATTTTCCAAGATCGATTTAAGGTCTGGGTATCATCAGTTGCGAATTCGAGAGTCGGATATCGCTAGAACGACGTTTCGTACGCGTTATGGTCATTATGAGTTTGTGGTAATGCCGTTTGGGTTAACTAATGCACCTGCAGTATTCATGGAGTTAATGAATTGGGTTTTCATTGACTATTTGGACCAGTTCGTGGTTGTCTTCATTGATGACATTTTAATTTATTCTCGTGACCGGGAGGAGCACGAATTTCACCTTCATCAGGTTCTCGACGTGCTGAGACGAGAGCAACTTTATGGAAAGTTTTCCAAATGTGAGTTCTGGATGTCCGAGGTGACGTTTCTCGGACATGTAATTTCTTCAGACGGAGTTCGTGTCGACCCTCAGAAGATGGAGGCTATCCGAGATTGGCAACCTCTGAAGAATGTAAAGGAAATTCGAAGTTTTCTCGGATTGGCCAGTTATTATCGGCGATTTGTGGAAGGATTTTCTAAAATCGCTCAACCCATGACGAACCTTTTAGGGAAGGATAAGAAATACTTGTGGTCAGACGCATGTCAGCGGAGTTTTGAGGAACTCAAGAGTCATTTGATTTCAGCACCTGTCCATTCCTTGTCGCAAGGGACGGAAGGATTTGTGGTTTATAGTGATGCGTCCGGACAGGGTCTCGGATGTGTACTAATGCAAAACGGGAAAGTTATTGCTTATGAGTCACGGAAATTGACACCTTACGAGTTTAATTATCCGACCCACGACCTAGAGTTGGCTGCCGTGGTATTCGTGTTGAAGATTTGGCGTCATTATCTTTATGGCGTCACCTGTCAGATTTTCACCGACCATAAGAGTTTGAAATATATATTTACTCAGAAGGAGTTAAATATGCGGCAGAGGTGGTGGTTGGAACTAATTAAGGACTATGATATTGAGATACTATACCACCCGGGCAAGGCGAACGTTGTCGCCGACGCCTTGAGTCGTAAGTCCGTTCAGGAGCAAATGCTTGCTCGTTTGACTGTTCAGAAGGAACTTCAACAGGAATTCCTAATATCCGAGGTCGAGGTTTGGTTACAACGAGTACAAGGGTAACTTTTTACGTTAGAAATTTCATCGCCAGTTGAGGAGGCGATTGACACGGTCTTTTGTGTAACTATCGCAAGTGCACGATATCGTATCAAGTAGTAAGTGGACTTTTTGAGTCCGGTTTATCGATCCCACGAGGAAGTTAGGTTATATAGTGAATCATACACTATTTAACTATTTGTTATAAAGATTTATAAGATTGAAACACATAATTTAAAAGTTTGGTTTGACAATTGCAAAGAAAATGCAATAATAGTTCTAATATTCAAAGAAATGAAAGATTACACTAATAATAGATTAATAAAAGATAAAATGAAATAGTTGGGATTACAAACTTAGTTCATCATTAGTTATAGAAGATGTATAGGAGATCATAAGATGAATTTACTTATTATGTTGTGTAGATTCGATTTTCCTTAAAAAGACGGTTTCTCTTTCGAACTATAAAACGTCCCTTATATATTGAATCAATCCACTATATTTCTATGTTGACTGGCTTCAATACATAGCATTAGGTTTTATGAAAATAACTCAAAGAATCATCTAAGGTCTAGAGGAATATTTCTATCCCCTAGAACAACTTAGAGTGAAGATCATTTGATCTAATCAAACATATTTTCTTTCGAAACATATGAAGACCATAAATATCGTCATTTATTGGCCAAATAAATAAAGATAGGTAAAACAATGAAAATCATACACAATAATAAGTAATTCATAATAGATCTTTATACAAACTTAAATAACATGACTAACCTGGTTTAAATCCCAACTTAAGTAACTTAGCCCATGAAGGGTTTAATAAACATAATACAAGTTTGAGTGGTCATAATTAGTTGAAAAAGAGAAAGAATTGATCCTAACTCCCTTAGTAGATAAAGGAGAAAGAAGCAATAAACTCCCTTAACAACATATGCTATACCACTATTACAAAAGTCACTCAAGAACACAAGTGTGTTCTTCACACACAAAAATAAAATATTACAAAAAGTGGAAAAATATAAGATGAATGATAAATAATGATGGATCTAAGGGGTCTATTTATACACCTAAAGTCATCTAATAGCTCCTAAACTCCAGCATTATTACATTAGATCGGATCAATGCCAGCCATCCCCTCAATAATAGACCAAAAGTATAAAAAATTAGGCAATGATCATTAATCTGCCAAGAGTTACGGCCGTAACATTGAGGAGTTACGGCCGTAACTTTGATGACTTACGGCCGTAACATTGAGGAGTTACGGCCGTAACATGGCTACGGCTTTTTGCTTTGTGAATTACTCCCGTACTTTATGATGTTACGCCCGTATGGAGTTTCAGACTTCATTTTCAGCCCAGAATTTCTTAGACTTTGCGTTTTTGCCCCAAATCTTCTTCGGATGATAACTTTTGATATATAACTCTGATTTTGAATCCGGACAGACTGCCGAACTCGTCTCGGAAATCCCTACAACATGAATACATAAAAATTCAACAAAGAGAATATTTATAAACATGTTATTTCTTGAGTAAATCAGTAATTCAATCCGACTAAGACTAGATTTACATCTTCATCCGATAAAAATAAAATCGTTAAAAGCTAATTAATTCTAAGCAAAAACGAGTAGACTAGCTCAATTATGGGTGAAATATATCGATACAAACCATGGTAAGTGTATAAAACTGACACTTATCACACCCCCAAACTTGAATTCTTGCTAGTCCCGAGCAAGACTCTTTATTAATCACACTCCAAAAATAAAAATAAAAATAAGACACAAAAATAATAAAACACACATAAATTAAGAAAAATAATCAAATAAAAAGAGAAAAGGAGATCAAAATGCCATTAATACACAACAACCAGCTTTATACAGTAGATAGAAATGAATCAAGATTCAAAATAAATCTACTAATGATTTTAATGTTAAAACATGGCTTTATTTTGTAATTCCAAAATGCAAGATTTTCCCCCAAAAGGTTGATTATTTCTTTCCCATTCGTGACACACACGACCCCCTTTAATGGTTGCTCTCGATCACTCGTTTATTTTTCGACTCAATATGAAGAAGAATTTCATTGGCGTCATCAAATATTGTGATTTTTTACAAAATTGAGTGTATTGAAATTCAGCCGCTAATTAATTCAAATCTGCTCGTAAACTACATCCCTTTTAGTGATAGCTTTCACACCGTTATTTGCTAACGTGTAGCTCTTTTCACCAACATAATTTCCATTTTTTTAGGTGATAGCTTTCACACAGTTATTTGTTAACGTGTAGCTCTTTTCACCAACACAATTTCCATTTTTTTTAGGTGATAGCTTTCACACCATTATTTGCTAACGTGTAGCTCTTTTCACCAACACAATTTCTATTTTTTTTAGGTGATAGCTTTCACATCGTTATTTGCTAACGTGTAGCTCTTTTCACCAATGAATCCCTTTTTTTTAGGGAATAGAATTTTTGCAGAAAATCGTTTATTAGCTAAGCATGAAAAATCAAAAACTCCATAAATTAAGTAAATTACAGTTCTATTTTTCAGCAAGCGTCTTATTCTTCTTTTCTCAAGGTAACGAATGACTCGATTTTATATGATAACTACAAGGTTTGTAAAGAGAGATTAAGGCTCAAAAATTTTGGAATATACAATTTTTAGCGGTTAAAACGATTTTAGAAGCTTGTATATAGCTAATTTATTGGTGTTATGGCCAGATCTAGAAATCTCACAAATCAAAATAATATATATATATATATATATATATATATAAATTTAAGGCAAATAACCAAAATAATCAAAACCAACACACAAAAATAATTATAACATACCAACCCCAAACTTGAAAATAAAATTGTCCTCAGTTTTAAAAAAAATAATAAAAAGCAAGGAGAAAAACAGAATACTCCCTGTTATGAAATTTGATGCTTGAGCTAACGCCTTTTAGAATCTACAAGAGAATAAATATACGAGGCAAACAACAAAAGAAAATAAAATATACTCGGAAGTATAATGTAATACCCGCATTTTTTTCTTTTCTTTGTATTTTTAATTTCGGTGTATTTCTCGATTCTAGTGACCCTCGTGTATCCTTCAGTGTAACTTTTCCGTCATCTTTTGACCTGATTCCCGTGATTGATGTGCGGAACCGCCGTTCGGGGTTGCCGTGGATCTATTCTATGCTATGATGCGTTTTGAGGTGTTCCGTTTGATGTTCGTTCGTATTCTGGTGTAATGGACCGTTTATGTTCTGTACCTAGCGCACGCTAATTTGCCTGCATAGCGCGCGCTAGAAGTCCCTTTGTAGCGCACGCTACGTTCACTTCGTAGCGCGCGCTAGCGAGTGAACCCTGGGGGTGGCAGTTCAACTCCCAGGCCTCTGGACTATCGGATTAGTGCACGCTATCTTGTTTAGCGCACGCTAATGTCGGGGGCTAGCGCACGCTGAGGCTTCCAGGTAACGTGCGCTAGCGTGAGTGTCAGATCTTGGGCCGATTTACTCATCAACGGTCAGGTGCCAGTTAGCGCACGCTACGCTTGTATGGTAGCGCACGCTAACGGGTCAGGTGAGTTTTGGGCAGTTGGCTACTGGACTCGGCTGATGTCCAAGTAGCGCACGCTATTGGTCGATAGCGTGCGCTACCAGGAAGTTATTAGCGCACGCTACGCCCGTATGGTAGCGCACGCTAACGGCCAGAAATCTGGCTACTGGACTGGGACGCAAATTGTTTGTTCTGTATTTTCATCCCGTTAGCGCACGCTAACCTTGAGGATTAGCGCGCGCTAACACTCCCTGGCTATATAAACCAGGGAGTTGACCGAGATAATCATAATTCCTCTTTTCTTCCTCTCTCCGCGGCGAAGGCGATTCCGAGGCGTTTTCTTGGCGATTTCTTCCCCCAATCATCTCATCCATCATCCTTCTTGAGTTCTTGGAGTATTATATCAACATCAGCACGAATCTTTCGTCCTAATCCACGGTAAATCTCTTTGAACCCTACTTTTGGATAATTTGGGGATTTGGGATTTTCTTCCGATTCGTTCCGTTTTGATGGTGGATTCATGATGATCATGATTAATCTTGTTGATATCATTAGTTTTCCTATGGATTCATGGTATAATTCCATAGCTTTGTGAAATCGAGAGGGTTTGGTTGTGGTCCGCCCTCGTTGTTATTTTTATTCGAATATACATGAATCGTAGGCGGGTTTCCGGGTGTATTGCATTTCCATAATCGTTTTGAAGTGGTTGTGATTGTGCTATTCGAATCGTTAGGTTCATCTTCGTTGGTTCCTCGCGGCGGTGCTTGATTCTTCCATTCCGTTCGTGTCATCGTCTATTTAATCGAGGCAAGTACCCTTATGAACTTACAATCTCGACATAGTAGTATTGTATGAGAAATGGTGTGTGTGTGTATGCTCACTACGGGTTAGACCCGACGGGGTCTCGGTAGGGGTCCACAGAGACGTGGGTCGACAAGCTTGCTTTTAACCACTACGGGTTAGATCCGACGGGGTCTCGGTAGGGGTCCACAGAGACGTGGATCGACGGTTAATTGTGGTGCATTTTACAAATGTGATTTGATATTGGCATTTCCGGAAATGAGTGCTTTCGAATGGTTTTCTTTATTGCATGCATTTACTATATGTGTAAGATGTAAGTTGTTCATCTGGTTACTTGTACTAGCGTAATTGCTAACCCCTCTGGGGACCCGTTTTGGGGAAATTCATTTTATGAATTTCAGGTCAGGTTCATCGAGACGAACGGGCGCTGGACCAGTACACGGATGATGGCCGTGCGTGATGATTGTGCACGAGTGACGTTTTAGTGTCTTTTTATCTTTTCATCTTTTGTGGTATTGAACTAATAGTTGTACTCGAGTACTTAAGGGTTCTTGTTCGTTCGGATTGTATTGTTGCCCATTATGTTGTATTGGATGATGATGTTATGTTGACCGGTTGAACCGGGTGGATTATTCTATTTTGCGTCTTTATGATGAGGTGTTGTTTTGTCGTTTCTGTGAGTCGATGAGTATGATGCTGTTTAGCCTGGTGGGTCCCACATAGGGATTCACGGCACTGTAATATACCTCGAATATCTCGGGGGTGTTACAGAAAATGGTATCAGAGCTCTAGGTTTATGGATACCTAGGCTTGTCGGTTTATTGGGTCTTGTGGTGTTTTGTTTTGCACATCATCGTCACGCTGCCATGATTCCGGTACTACCAGTGTCCGTAAGTTTTCCTTCCTCTGTTCATTAATTCCTTGTATCGTACCCTTGATTCTCGACTTGTGATTGTTCTTTTCTTGTACTGACCCTCGTATGGCTTTTGCTACTTATTTAACTCCAGTATGGATGCTGGAAGAGGTCGTGGTCGCCGTCGTGGTCGTGGACGCGGCCGGGGACGTGGGGCAGCCGGTGGGGCGGCCACGTCACAGTCTTCGGAGCCTGGCAAGGCGGCCGTCATAGCCATGCTTCTTCCCGAGGCGTGCGATCTTGGTATTGCGGCCGTTATGCAGCAAATGGTGAATCAAATGGCGGAGATAGCCCAGGCGGTTCAGAACCCGGATCAAGCCCACGCTAATCGGGGCGGAGCGGATCGTTGGCTCTAAGATGTTATCAAGATGCATCCTCCTCAGTTTTCGGGAGCTTCAGACCCGATTGGCTGGGAAGGGTGGATCAAGGAGATATCTAAGGTCTTCGTTGCCACTAATCGTCCCAGGAGGCTGTAAAGTCCCTATTGCTCAATACTTTCTCACGAGGGCGCTACGCCGGTGGGAGGCCGTTGGGCGAAAGATCATCTTTGCTTCGTGGTGAGTTTCGAGAATTGATGGAGGCGAATATTGCCGTGGCCGTCGATGTGCTCGGGTACATGCTTTTTATGACGCTCAACCGCGGGATATTCCCGTATCTCAAGCTATTGCTGATTTTAACAAGGAGTTGGGTTATGTGAAGACCCAAGTTGTCGAGGAGAGCGACAAAATTTTCCATTTCTCCAGACGGATGAAGTTGTCGATTCGGGGCTATATGTCGGGGCTCGTATGCACTACCTTGAAAGAGTACCAGAGCAGGGCCCTTGCTTACGATATGTCTGTGACGGCGAGTGAGGCGGCCCGCGAGAGTAAGAAGCAGAAGTCTGCCGGGAACTTTTCGGGCCACAAGAGTGGGGGTCAGCAGAGATCCCAATCTGTTAACTTCCCCGCCGGCGGTGGTCCAGCTCGTTCCGCTGGGGGTCTTCATGGAACTACCAGTGCTCCTTTCTGTGATGTGAAGTGTTTCAATTGTGGTCGTACAGGCCACGTCAGTCGTACTTGTTTGAGCCATTTGCTGACGTGTAATCAGTGTGGCCAGCCGGGCCACAAGGCTGCTTTCTGTGCTGAGAGGGAGAGAATTATTGGTGCCCGGGCTTCCATTCCAGCGCCTAGGGAACCAAGTGTGAATCAGGGATCGTTTGCTCCTCAGTCTCCGCCGAGTGCTAGTCGGGGGAGAGGTCGGGGTCAGCCCTCTAAGGGGGGAGCTTCCAGTGTCGGCTCTGCCCATCCGCGAGTTTATGAGATGCGGAAGGCCGATGACCTAGCGGCTACCGTGGTGACAGGTACCGTTTATATTCTTTCTCATCCTGTCAGTGTGCTTTTCAATTCCGGTGCTACGCATTCGTTCATATCTTTGGATTGTGTGCGCCGTTTGAGTCTCGACTGTTGATGCCTTGTGAACCCTTCATCGTTAAGCTTCCTAGCGGTGATAGGATCATTGGTGATCAGGAGGTTCGAGACTGTTCTGTACTTATTTGTGAGAGGACTTGGCCCTCTAATCTTATTGTTGTGAGTATCGAGGGTGAAGATTTGATTCTTGGGGATGATTGGCTCGAGCGGCATGGTGCGATCATGAACTACCGCACGAGAATCATCACTATGTTAGCCGAGGACGGCACCGAGCACTCTTTCGCGGGGCGAAAGAGGGGAAACCAGAATTGCTATTAACGCCTTGAAGGCGATGAGACTCTGCGAAAGGGTGTACTAGCTATTGGTGCTACGCCTTGAAGGCGGAGGATGGTGGAGTCGAGTTTTCGTCGATTCCGATCGTTAATGAGTTTCTGATGTATTTCTGACGAGTTCTGGGATTGCCACCGGATCGTGAGGTTGAGTTTGCTATAGAGTTAGAGCCGGGCGCGGCTCCGATTTCGAAGGCGCCGTATCGCATGGCACCTTCAGAGATGGCAGAGTTGAAGAAGCAGTTGAGTGAGCTTCTTGAGTCGGGGTATGTTCGACCGAGTGCCTCGCCTTGGGGCGCACCGGTCCTGTTTGTGCGGAAGAAGGATGGCTCACTACGTTTGTGTATCGACTATCGCGAACTGAACAAGGTGACCATCAAGAACAAGTATCCTTTGCCGAGAATTGATGACTTGTTCGATCAGTTGCAGGGAGCTGCGGTATTCTCGAAAATTGATTTGAAATCGGGGTACTATCAGCTCCGGGTGAGAGAGTCCGATGTGCCGAAAACAGCTTTTCGGACGAGGTACGGACATTATGAGTTCGTAGTTATGCCTTTGGGTTAACGAATGCGCCGGCAGTGTTCATGCAGTTGATGAACAAAGTTTTTATCGAGTATCTGGATAAGTGCGTCGTCGTCTTTATTGACGATATTCTTATTTATTCGAGGAATGAGGAAGAGCATGCCCATCATTTGCGGGTAGTATTAGACATTTTGAGGACCGAGCAACTCTATGCAAAGTTCTCGAAATGTGAGTTCTGGCTGAAGGAAGTGATGTTTTCAGGTCACGTGATTTCAGCCGAGGGGGTTCGTGTGGATCCGCAGAAGATTGAAGCAGTGTTGGATTGGGCACCACCCAAGAATGTGAAGGAGCTTCGTAGTTTCTTGGGTTTAGCTGGCTACTACCGTAGGTTCGTCGAGGGTTTCTCGAAACTGGATCGGCCACTTACGCAGTTGCTCCAGAAATCCGAGAAGTTCGTCTGGAATGACGAGAGGCAGTCGAGTTTTGAAGAACTGAAGAAGCGTTTGACTTCAGCCCCAGTTTTGGCGTTGCCATGTGGCAACGAGGGTTTTGCCGTTTATAGCGATGCTTCGGGTCAGGGTCTTGGGTGCGTATTGATGCAGCACGGCAAGACCATTGCTTATGCATCGAGGCAGTTGAGGTCGTACGAACTTAACTACCCTACTCATGATTTGGTGTTAGCGGCAGTCGTTTTTGCGCTAAAGATTTGCCGTCACTATCTTTTCGGCTCTGCATGTCAGATTTTTACCGATCATAAAAGTCTGAAGTACATATTTACTCAGCGAGAGTTGAATATGAGGCAGAGGAGGTGGTTAGAGTTGATTAAGGATTATGACCTCGAGATCCTTTATCATCCGGGTAAGGCGAACGTCGTGGCCGACGCCTTGAGTCGGAAACCGGTTGCGTTACGAACGCTTGAGATCCTTACGTCTCAGTCTGAGCTTCGGCGGGCTTTGATCGAGTTAAATGTTGAAGTTTTGTTGCCTGGAGCTGTCGGGCAACTTTGTGCTTTAGAGATATCGTCATCTTTGATCGATGAAATTAAGCTGAAGCAATCAGAGGATCCGATGATTACTCAAATCCGAGAGAACGTTCTTAAAGGAAAGTCTCCTGGGTTTGTGATTCACGAGGATGGGGTTTTGAGGTTCCAGTCGGCTTTGTGTGCGAACGACTCGAGTTGAGGCGAGTATTTTACGGAGGCCCATGCTACGCCTTATTCCGTTCATCTGGTTCGAGTAAGATGTACAAGGACACGAGAAGAAATTCTCGTGGAATGATATGAAAGAGGAGGTTGCACGATTTGTAGCGAGATGTTTGACTTGTCAACGTGTCAAAATCGAGCATCGGCCGATTTGAGTTATTCTGATCACTTCCCGTTCCGGAATGGAAATGGGAAGATATATCGATGGACTTCGTTACGAGTTTGCCGAGATCAAGGTCGGGCATGAATATGGTATGGGTGATTGTTGATCGCCTGACCAAGTCGGCACATTTTCTGGGCATCAAGGACACTTGGGGCCCGGAGAAGTTGGCTCGTGTGTTTATCGCACAGATTGTGAGACTTCACGGTACTCCGAAGTCTATTGTTTCGGATCGCGACGGCCGTTTTGTATCGCACTTCTGGCAGGCAGTGCATAAGGCGTTGGGTACCCGTTTGCGTTTGAGTACCTCTTTTCATCCCCAGTCAGATGGACAATCGGAACACACTATCCAGACGTTCGAGGATTTGTTGCGTGCTTGTGCCCTCGATTGGAGTAGCGATTGGGAGGAACATTTTCCATTGATCGAATTCACGTACAACAATAGTTGGCATGCATCGATTCGGATGGCACCGTATGAGGCACTTTATGGGCGGCGATGTCGATCACCAATTTGTTGGAATGAGACATCCGACTTAGTCGGGACCGAGCCGGACGTCGTTTTAGAGATGAGGTGGAAGATAGAAGTAATTCGGGAACGGATGTTGACTGCCCAGAGTCGACAGAAGTCGTATGTGTTGGAAAGTAAAACGCAGCGGAAGCGAAGTTTGGGAAAATATGATTATAGCGTTTTACGCATCTACGAGCATTAGATCTATTTAGGCATGCTAATTAATTAATTACTAAGACTAACAAGCAATTTAAATATTATTTATTATTTATTAATTAAATATGTTGATTAATTAAAATATCCTAATCTAGATCCAAGATCATAGGATATTACCTTTTGAAGCGGTTGGTTATTTCCTTCTTGATCGCCTTGTATTTCTACCTTCAGATCTTCTAGAGTATGATCCGCCTTGAACCGGACGTTGTGTGGGCAACGAGCTACCGGAACTTGATTGGACACCTATGGGATCGGCCGAAACAACTTTGATATGTGATCACAATATTTTTCTTTGCTCTCTAGTATTTTATGAACACTCTTAGCAAATTAATTGTGTTATCTAAATTGTAGAATCAAAGACACAAGTCTAGATCTACAATTAAACACAAGAGGAAAAAATTGATCACACAATCTCACCAAGCATGTACAAATCGGCCAACACCCCATAATGTCCTATTTATAGGCTCTTGGACTACTACTAGGGATCTAAAGGAGGATTATGGAAGGACTCCCAATTAATTCACCTTACCTTATTAGGACTCTTCCTAATATATGGTGAATCAATTAATATCAACTTAGTCCACTAAAAAGTTGATATTGCACTTCCTACCAAAATCCCAAATTACGAAATTGGACTCCTTATTAAATATATTATTTCCGTGTTTAAGATATCGAATGTCCATTAATTAATTATAAGCTACCTTGTGACTTTAATTAATTAATATCTTATCCAAGAGTAGTACCACTCGAACCTTATTATTATATCGGAATTAAATCCACTGCAGGGTTTAATATAATAATCATTATCGAGCTCCTCAAGGGGACATCATCAACCCGCACGAGTCGGGACACGATTTCTAGTAATAATAATAATTGTCGTATAAACAATATTATTGCCCAAGATACGAGGCTTATTGAGTCGATCATTTTGACTCTCACCTATGGTAAATCAAAGCAATAATTATTATAAATACACAATTAAATATTATATACTTAGAATTAAGAAATAATAATTATCCGAGATTTACGTTCTTCTTACGGTCGATCTGGAAGACACTATCTCACCTCGATCTGTTCAACGTATGCAAATACGCTAATGTATGCTAATAGTCAAGACCAACTATACTCAAGCATACACTACAACCCTTTATATAATTTGTCTAATAATTATATAGGTTGTGAACTATTATATTATTTTATAAGGCACCGATAATGTGATCTTCCGTGTGACACCAACACACCACATTATCTACAATATAAAATAATTAGACATTTCATTTGCATAACCATAACGTGAATTAATATGCAAAACATGTGATTAAATATAATTAATATCCTCATAGGTAGTAATAGGGAATTAGGGTAATACAAGCATAAAGTATGCTTTGCAGTATACAATCCTAACAATCTCCCACTTATACTCAAAGCATGCTTTTAAGTATACTACTCTATTACATAGTCTCTCATTTCTCCCACTTATACTCAAAGCAATGCTGCCATACACCGTAATCCCATTCCTTCCACATGCCTTTCAAAAACTTTTGAAGGTAGGCCTTTCGTGAAAGGGTCAGCAAGATTATCTTCCGATGCAACCACAGCTACAACTACGTCTCCTTCCTTTACGAAGTGTCGTATGATGTGGTACTTGCGGTTGATATGTTTACTTGCCTGATGGGCTCGTGGTTCCCTCGAATTTGCGACTGCACCAGTATTATCACAATAGAGTGTAATACCCTTTGGCAAATTGGGAATCACATCTAAGTCCTGCAGGAAGTACTTGAGCCACACTGCCTCCTTGGCTGCCTCAGAGGCCGCCACGTACTCGGCTTCCATGGTAGAGTCGAGATGCATTTACCTTCACACTCCTCCAACTAATGGCTCCACCTCCCGTGCTAAACACATAACCCGAAGTAGACTTGGACTTTTCTTTGTCCGATGAAAATCTGAGTCGGTGTAACCCACCGGAAGCAGTCGTCGATTGATATACAAGCATGTACTCCTAGTCCTTCTCGTGTACTTGAGTATGTGCTTGACAAGAATCCAGTGTCACAGTCTGGGTTCGGACCGATATCTAGCAACCATGCCCACGGCATGACAGGATATCCGGTCTAGTGCAAAGCATAGCATACATGAGACTTCCCACGGCGGATGCATAAGGAACCATCTTCATGTCATCTATCTCCTTTTGTGTCTTAGGACACATGTTCTTAGATAGTTGAATTCCATGTCTAAGGTAGAAAACCTTTCTTGGAATTCTCCATGCTAAAACGCTTGAGATCAGTATCGATATAGGATGCAGGATAAGCACAACATCCTCTTCTTCCGATCACGAAAGATCCTGATTCCAAGGATGTGTCCTGCTTCTCCTAGATCCTTCATATCAGGCTTTCGAACGACCATACCGTCGTCCGACAATTCCTTCACGTTGTTTCCAATCGAAGGATATCGTCCACATACAAGATAAGAAACACCAACACGTTTCCATCGCATTTCTTATACACACAACTCTCACTCGGACATTGGACAAATCCATATGACTGGACTACTTCGTCAAAACGAGTGTTCCAAGATCTAGATGCTTGCTTAAGTCCATAAATGGATTTCTTAAGTTTGCACACCAAGTGCTCTTCTCCTTTAGCAATGAATCCCTCTGCTTGGCGCATATAGATTTCCTTGTCTAGACTCCCATTCAAGAATGCAGTCTTGACATCCATCTGCCAAATCTCCGAGATCCAAATGCGCGGCTATAGCTAAAAGAATCGGATTGACTTAAGCATGGCTACCGCGAAAAGGTTTCATCATAATCGATACCCTCTTTCGAGTGTAACCTTTTGCAACAAGCCTCGCTTTGAAAGTTTCAACCTTCCCGTCACGTCCTTTCTTTCGCTTGTAGACCCATTTACTCCCAATGGCTTGTACACCATCGGGTAGCTCTACTAGCTCCCACACTTGATTGGAATCCATAGATCCCATTTCGATTCCATTGCTTCTTGCCGAGTCGGCATCTTTATCTTGGATTGCCTCCTTATAGGTCCGAGGAACCGATTCATCTTAAATGCGGGATTGAGTCGAAGACTTTCCCACGCCTATGAATCGTTCGGGTGACGAACAACCCTCCCACTACGACGAGGTAAATCCCGAGTTGGTGTAAAAGTTTGAATCGATACGTGGTGCGGTGTTAGTTGGCGCTTATGCGATTGGTATAGACGAGTCTCGCCCCTCGCCTCTTCAGAATTATTTCACTCATGGGCTTGTGACTAATCATATAATCCTCTTCCGAAATCGGGCATTGGTGCTAACAATGACCTTCGATCTGAGGACTATAGAACAAGCCACCTTTCGTTCCCTTAGGATATCCCACAAACACTCGTGCCATGCGAGATGCCAACTTATCGACTTCCTTATTCAGCACATGTCTTTGAGTACCCCAAATCCGAACATGTCCTGGCGGGCTTACGCCCACTCCACGGTTACGTGGGTGTTTTGGAACCGATTTGAAGGCACCAAGTTTAGAATGTACGCTGTTTCTAAGGCGTATCCCCAAACGAAATAGGTAAATCGAGTAACTCATCATTGATCTAACCATTTCCAAAAGAGTCCTATTCCTTCTTTCGGCAACACCATTTTGTTGTGGAGTTCGTAGCGGTGGTGGGACGAAATCCCTCATTTGCCAAGAAATCCAAAACTCTCCACTAAGGTATTCGCCACCACGATCGGATCGTAGTGACTTGATACTCTTCCCATGGCCTTCTACGTTTCAGCCTTGAAGTCTCGAACTTGTCAAAAGCTTGGACTTACGTCGCATCAAAAAGATGTATCCATATCTCGAATAATCATCTATGAACGTGATGAAATATTCAAACCTCCCCTAACTGGATATTCATTGGACCACATACATCCGTATGAACCAATTCTAACACATCCGAGCACGGTTTCCCTTGGTTTTAAAAACCCTTTTGGTCATCTTACCTTCCAGACGGGATTCACAAATTGGAAATGACTCAACTTGGAGATCATCCAATGGGCCATCATCTACCAATCTTTGAATCCTTCTAAGGTTTACATGTCCTAACCGTAAATGCCACGAGATATGTTTGGTTTATGCTTGAAGGTTCTTTTCTCTTTTAGGTTTAGACAAAGAGTTAAGTGATTTATACATAGGAGTTTGTGCGGCATTAACAATATATAGTCCATCATTAAAAGTACCTCTGCAAATATATTCACCGCTTCTTTTCTTAATAATGGCATCATCATCAAAAGAAACTGAATAACCATCGCATTTTAATTTAGAAAGCGAAATTAAATTCATTCTAAAATCGTACTAATAATACATTATTGAACTAATAATTTATCATTAATCTTCAACCCACGACTCCCACCGCAATGACCATAAGCCCGGAATAATCGCCTGATTGATGGTAATCTCGCCCGCACTAAGCCGCTTGGTTACTCAAAACCATGCGAGTCAAAGCAAACATGATCGGTGGAGCTGAATCAACTATCCACGAAGTGGAAGAACAAGTCACCAAACATGTTTTGACTACTAGTGCACGAGACATACCTTTCTTAAGAGCGAGGCGATCCGCTTTAAAATGTCCTTTTCGACCGCACTTGTAGCACTTTCCCTTTGGCTTTTTGTTCGCCTCGGGGTGAGGAGCCTTGCTTTTCACCTTGAGGGCTGCCACTTGCTTCTGGCCGACCTGCTTCTTCTTCTTTCCCCATTTGGGTTTGGAGGAAGTCGCACCGGTTGCCGCAAGAATTTGATGATAACCTTGTTTGAAGAGACCTTCAGCAGACTGAAGCTCTGTCAGAAGTTCCGCCAAACTATATGTCCTACGGTTCATATTGTAGTTGAGGCGAAACCGCTCAAAGCTTCTAGGTAAGTGCCTAAGATAATATCGACCTGCGTTTCCGCATCGATAGTAGCCCCCAATATGCTCAGTTCGTTCAAATGAGACATCATTTTTAGAACATGATCCCTTACTGGAGTCCCTTCAGACATTTGGGTTGTCATCAATACCCTCATAGCATTTTGTCTAGCCGCCCGGTTCTGATGACCAAACATCTCGGTGAGACTTTTCATCATTTCCGCGGCCGAACCCATCGTCTGATCTTGATCTTTGCAATACATTTGTCGGTGAAGCAAAATGTAACAATGAGCCATCTCATCGAGACTTTTTCCATTTCCGAATTCCGCCAACTCTTCGGGAGTGGCATCCGGTTCAGTTCTAGAGGGCTCTCCTGGATTAAGACAAACTTATGCCCCTCGTGATCGGGACAATGTCAAGATTTCTTTTCCAATCGGCAAAGTTAGTGCCATATAGTTTATTTTCTTTGTGAATAACAGCAAGTGGATAGAAAGACATCTGAGAATAAAAAATAATACATTCATCACATAATGCATATCAAAATATATCGAAAAACCTCAAAAACACAATATATATGCTAGCAACCAACACCTCAAAAAATCCGCACATGCAAGCCACGATCGTGTGGACGTTTACACATACATTTTTCAAGTAGAGTTTTACGTCTTTAATTTTACTATCTAGTCAAATTACGTTATGACAAGTAAAATTAATAGTTGGTTCCTCTTGGCCATGTATTAATTAACATAGACTCGATGGGGAGCTTATTAATTAATACACCTAAGTGAAAACCATAATTTAACATCCTTAAAATATTATCTTTTAAATAATAGTCCTAGATGGAGAGGTCCTATCATAAAAAGTAATATTTACCTTATGTTATCATTTTGAAATTTAAAACTAGTGAACCTATAATTAGCACATCCGATATGGAGGAAGACTCTAATGTCAACGCGCATGCTAATTACTTCACAATTTAAATTAATTATGGAGGCCAATTTGATTTTAATTAAAATAAAAATCAATTTAATCACTTAGTTATTTTAGCCTTAAGGTTTTTAATTTTCTCGTCCTAACATGCAAGGAAACATATCACGCATACATCCATACATGCCATACATCAAAACAATAAAACCAAAAATAAAGCATGGATAATTAATTATCCAATTATCATGGTCTTCTTCCTTGAGTTGAATCAGAAAATCTTGGCTCGATCTCTCCCCTTTGAATCAAGCCTCTCGTCGCTTCTCCCCGGGTCGTGTATTTTCAAAATATTAAAATTTTACTTTTATGCAAAATTAATTACATAAAAAAATTTAATTTTAAATCCCGACTTCCAGTAGACGCATGTAAGCAGCGAACGACGGACCAAAGCTGGGCGACCGGCCGAACCAATAACGGCCGGACCAGTGCGCCTTTGGCGGCCGCTTCGGCCCAGCTTTCGGCGGCGGCTTCTTCTTTCAGCGACCTACTTCTTTGTCGGCCGCAGCTTCGCCGATCCCGGCGATCCGGTTCTGCTCTATTTCTTCGTGATCCCGTCTTTTCCGAATTCGATTACAATTTTATACGAAATAAAATACATCGAAATTACATCAAGATTACACGAAAAATAAAACCACCTAGAACTACCCGCGGATTTTCTCACGGGAAAAACCAATACATGCCTCAAAAACGGGCCAAACCAACAATTGCATAATTAATAAAAATAAATAAATAAATGCACCATTCATATAAACCATGATAATTGGATCATATCACCTGCAAGAACACATCTAGCAAAATATTCCAACATCAAAATATATGAATATTTAAATTGCTATCAATTAATCACTAAAATTAATTAAAATAGCAAAAGCCTAAAAATCCGGCTCCGATACCAATTGTTGGAAAGTAAAGCATGGCAGGCGAAGTTTGGGAAAATATGATTATAGCGTTTTACGCATCTACGAGCATTAGATCTATTTAGGCATGCTAATTAATTAATTACTAAGACTAACAAGCAATTTAAATATTATTTATTATTTATTAATTAAATATGTTGATTAATTAAAATATCCTAATCTAGATCCAAGATCATAGGATATTACCTTTTGAAGCGGTTGGTTATTTCCTTCTTGATCGCCTTGTATTTCTACCTTCAGATCTTCTAGAGTATGATCCGCCTTGAACCGGACGTTGTGTGGGCAACGAGCTACCGGAACTTGATTGGACACCTATGGGATCGGCCGAAACAACTTTGATATGTGATCACAATATTTTTCTTTGCTCTCTAGTATTTTATGAACACTCTTAGCAAATTAATTGTGTTATCTAAATTGTAGAATCAAAGACACAAGTCTAGATCTACAATTAAACACAAGAGGAAAAAATTGATCACACAATCTCACCAAGCATGTACAAATCGGCCAACACCCCATAATGTCCTATTTATAGGCTCTTGGACTACTACTAGGGATCTAAAGGAGGATTATGGAAGGACTCCCAATTAATTCACCTTACCTTATTAGGACTCTTCCTAATATATGGTGAATCAATTAATATCAACTTAGTCCACTAAAAAGTTGATATTGCACTTCCTACCAAAATCCCAAATTACGAAATTGGGCTCCTTATTAAATATATTATTTCCCGTGTTTAAGATATCGAATGTCCATTAATTAATTATAAGCTCTTGTGACTTTAATTAATTAATATCTTATCCAAGAGTAGTACCACTCGAACCTTATTATTATATCGGAATTAAATCCACTGCGAGGGTTTAATATAATAATCATTATCGAGCTCCTCAAGGGGACATCATCAACCCGCACGAGTCGGGACACGATTTCTAGTAATAATAATAATTGTCGTATAAACAATATTATTGCCCAAGATACGAGGCTTATTGAGTCGATCATTTTGACTCTCACCTATGGTAAATCAAAGCAATAATTATTATAAATACACAATTAAATATTATATACTTAGAATTAAGAAATAATAATTATCCGAGATTTACGTTCTTCTTACGGTCGATCTGAAGACACTATCTCACCTCGATCCTGTTCAACGTATGCAAATACGCTAATGTATGCTAATAGTCAAGACCAACTATACTCAAGCATACACTACAACCCTTTATATAATTTGTCTAATAATTATATAGGTTGTGAACTATTATATTATTTTATAAGGCACCGATAATGTGATCTTCCGTGTGACACCAACACACCACATTATCTACAATATAAAATAATTAGACATTTCATTTGCATAACCATAACGTGAATTAATATGCAAAACATGTGATTAAATATAATTAATATCCTCATAGGTAGTAATAGGGAATTTAGGTAATACAAGCATAAAGTATGCTTTGCAGTATACAATCCTAACAGTATGCCGACGTCCGTCGTCAACCTTTGGAATTCGAGGTGGGAGACCACGTTTTGCTAAAGGTGTCGCCGACAAAGGGAGTTTTTCGTTTCGGGAAGAAAGGGAAGTTGAGTCCGAGATTTATTGGACCCTTTGAGATTCTCGAGCGAGTGGGTGGGTTAGCATACCGTTTGGCATTACCTCCGGCCTTGAGTCATGTTCATAGCGTTTTTCATGTTTCCCAGCTGAGGAAATATGTCCCAGACCCTAGTCACGTCATTGATTATGCTGAGATTGATGTCGCCGAGGATATTACTTTTGTGGAGCGTCCTTTGAAGATTCTGGAGCATCGTGAGAAACGACTGAGGCATAAGACCATACCTTTGGTCAAGGTGCAGTGGTCGAGACACGGCGTCGAGGAGGCAACTTGGGAAACCGAGGATAGCATGCGTGCTAGGTACCCAGAGTTGTTTGTTTCTTAAAGTTTCGGGACGAAACTTATTTTTAGAGGGGTAGAATGTAATACCCGCATTTTTTTCTTTTCTTTGTATTTTTATTTCGGTGTATTTCTCGATTCTAGTGACCCTCGTGTATCCTTCAGTGTAACTTTTCCGTCATCTTTTGACCTGATTCCCGTGATTGATGTGCGGAACCGCCGTTTCGGGGTTGCCGTGGATCTATTCTATGCTATGATGCGTTTTGAGGTGTTCCGTTTGATGTTCATTCGTATTCTGGTGTAATGGACCGTTTATGTTCTGTACCTAGCGCCCGCTAATTTGCCTGCATAGCGCGCGCTAGAAGTCCCTTTGTAGCGCACGCTACGTTCACTTCGTAGCGCGCGCTAGCGAGTGAACCCTGGGGGTGGCAGTTCAACTCCAGGCCTCTGGACTATCGGATTAGCGCACGCTATCTTGTTTAGCGCACGCTAATGTCGGGGGCTAGCGCACGCTGAGGCTTCCAGGTAACGTGCGCTAGCGTGAGTGTCCAGTACTGGACAGTTTACTACTGAACCCGATCAGGTGCCAGTTAGCACACGCTACGCTTGTATGGTAGCGCACGCTAACGGGTCAGGTGAGTTTTGGGCAGTTGGCTACTGGACTCGGCTGATGTCCAAGTAGCGCACGCTATTGGTCGATAGCGTGCGCTACCAGGAAGTTATTAGCGCACGCTACGCCCGTATGGTAGCGCACGCTAACGGACAGAAATCTGGCTACTGGACTGGGACGCAAATTGTTTGTTCTGTATTTTCATCCCGTTAGCGCACGCTAACCTTGAGGATTAGCGCGCGCTAACACTCCCTGGCTATATAAACCAGGGAGTTGACCGAGATAATCATAATTCTTCTTTTCTTCCTCTCTCCGCGGCGAAGGCGATTCCGAGGCGTTTTCTTGGCGATTTCTTCCCCCAATTATCTCATCCATCATCCTTCTTGAGTTCTTGGAGTATTATATCAACATCAACACGAATCTTTCGTCCTAATCCACGGTAAATCTCTTAGAACCCTACTTTTGGATAATTTGGGGATTTTGGGATTTTCTTCCGATTCGTTCCGTTTTGATGGTGGATTCATGATGATCATAATTAATCTTGTTGATATCATTAGTTTTCCTACGGATTCATGGTATAATTCCATAGCTTTGTGAAATCGAGAGGGTTTGGTTGTGGTGCGCCCTCGTTGTTATTTTTATTCGAATATACATGAATCGTAGGCGGGTTTCCGGGTGTATTCCATTTCCATAATCGTTTAGAAGTGGTTGTGATTGTGCTATTCGAATCGTTAGGTTCGTCTTCGTTGGTTCCTCGCGGCGGTGCTTGATTCTTCCGTTCCGTTCGTGTCATCGTCTATTTAATCGAGGCAAGTACCCTTATGAACTTACAATCTCGACATAGTAGTATTGTATGAGAAATGGTGTGTGTGTGTGTATGCTCACTACGGGTTAGACCCGACGGGGTCTCGGTAGGGGTCCACAGAGACGTGGGTCGACGAGCTTTCTTTTAACCACTACGGGTTAGATCCGACGGGGTCTCGGTAGGGGTCCACAGAGACGTGGATCGACGGTTAATTGTGGTGCATTTTACAAATTTGATTTGATATTGGCATTTCCGGAAATGAGTGCTTTCGAACGGTTTTCTTTATTGCATGCATTTACTATATGTGTAAGATGTAAGTTGTTCATCTGGTTACTTGTACTAGCGTAATTGCTAACCCCTCTGGGGACCCGTTTTGGGGAAATTCGTTTTATGAATTTCAGGTCAGGTTCATCGAGACGAACGGGCGCTGGACCAGTACACGGATGATGGCCGTGCGTGATGATTGTGCACGAATGACGTTTTAGTGTCTTTTTATCTTTTCATCTTTTGTGGTATTGAACTAATAGTTGTACTCGAGTACTTAAGGGTTCTTGTTCGTTCGGATTGTATTGTTGCCCATTATGTTGTATTGGATGATGATGTTATGTTGACCGGTTGAACCAGGTGGATTATTCTGTTTTGCGTCTTTATGATGAGGTGTTGTTTTGTCGTTTCTGTGAGTCGATGAGTATGATGCTGTTTAGCCTGGTGGGTCCCACATAGGGATTCACGGCACTGTAATATACCTCGAATATCTCGGGGGTGTTACATGTAACATATTTTTTAAGATGCGCTTCAAGAAAGTCCGAAGAGTCGCCTTACGCTGCCATCAATGCTTTTATAAAAAAACAAACAATAAAAATTACAGCAATAAAATAACAATACATAAATCGCGAATAGATGCGCGTCAAGAGTTCAAAAAGAAACTCCTTAAGCTGCCATCATTTAGCACGATTTTTACACACAACAGAAAGTAAAATACAAGAGGTCCGACATGAGTTATCAAAGGGAGAGGAATGAATCCACTTTTCGTTTTCTCACGGTAAAATCTTCCATCCAGACAATTTTAGCTAGAGCTGGATCTGGTTGAGGAACAAATTCAATTAGTTTTTTGATTAGTTCTTCTGGTGTTGTTGTAACGACTATGATTCATTTAGCACGCTCGGAAATAAAACCTTTTTCAGCAGAGTAGCCGATGAAAGATAGTAAACCATCAAAGAAACCATTGACATTAAGCAGACCTATTGGTTTTTGATGAACATTTAGCTGGGCTCTGGTAACCACATGAAAAAGTTCCTCAAGAGTGCCAAAACTACCGGGAAGGGTGATAAAGGCGCCAGAATTATTTATCATGTGAGTTATGCGATCTTGCATATTTACAGCTCTAAACTCATCACCAATTGTTGCCCCGGTGATTTTACTTTCAGCCAGAGGTTTTGGAATTATTCCCAACACTCTTACTCCTTCCATATAGGCAGAAGCAGCAGCTCGTCCCATTAATCCTAGACTGTAACACCCCCAATCCACTCAGGGATATTACACGCCGTAGGCCCTCTCCTCGAGGATCTACCAGGCTGATAGCTAAAATCAAACATCTAAACATCGTCTTTAAGGCTAAAATGACTCAGTAGACCGACTTGGTCTTTCAATAATAATATACAACTCAATTCCAAACACATACCCACGCAGGGGTCAAAATACGATAAACGCCCGTACAACGGGGAAAAGATACTGCCGCGGAAAAGAAAATACAATTAGACCAAAACGACATCAACAGATCCTCGTGTGATTAGTATCGTTCATATTTCATCATCCTTCGTGCCGACCCTGTGCTATGCTCCAAAACCTGAATGCAAAAATAGACATACACCCCCCGAATACTCGGGGGTTAGCAAAACTCCACTGTTTTGCTAGTGCAAGTACAAGTGCAAAAATACGAGCCATACAATACAAGTTCCAAGAACAATAATAATCAGGAATCCTCAAAGATCCAAACATAAAGAAAAGTACTTCCCGAGGCAAGAGTTTGGGTAAACATTTCCAAAACCGAAAGATCGCAAATAAGGGAAACAATTTACAAAACAGTTCAAAATGCCATCGAGATTTTTAATAGAAAACAATTTAGGATTATAAAATCATTCTCTTTCCAAAAATCAATAGGGTCACAGCCCAAATGTTTTGTTTTCACAAATAGATAACCGACAATAATTCACAGGGCCAGAGCCCAACATCACGTGTCCTCAACGGACGTAAAATCAACCAAACATAATCACGCACGCGCATCGCCTAGGACCGGGACGATACCACCGACATCCCACCCGTGGCCTCGAAGGACCCTCTCGAGCTGGCTAGCGAAACAAATCACACACATCTCACGGTTGGATCAATCGCTTGTTGCATCCTGGCCACATGATCGCATGCCATGTGCCACCGTAGATTATCTCAGGCTCTCACGGTTGGATCAATCACTTGTTGCATCCTGACCACATGATCACGTGCCATGTGTCACCGTAGACCTTCAATCGTATCCACACATTCACACAAATAACATATCATATCAAGGATATTCAAACAATTCACCCAGAGCATCAAACACTTAGCAAAACACCACGTCAAACCACAATGCACCGAAATGAAACAATATACGTCCACACGCAAATACCAAGTGCAACATCAACGCCAAACATATCCATAGAGTTCACATAGTCATTCTCAAACCACACCATTCACAAAACACACGCGTTTTGAAAGCAAGCCTTTAACAAGGCTAAACCGAATGTTTTGAAAACTCATTTCAAACAATCAAACAACCACATAAAGACGATCACCAATTATCATATTCACAAAACGAGAATAGTATGGACAAGGTACTTGCCTCGATATCACGAGAAATGGAAAAGTGAACGGATACGGCCGGGTAGCCCTCAAATTCCCGAACACTATCTAGAACGTGATAGCACCGAAATTACTACGGGAAAACACCATATGAATCATCAACACCAACGGAATTCAACATCGGAATCATCGAGCACCTATCCTCCGTAGGGAATAATAAAACATGATTACGACGAGAATCAAGGCCAAAAACAACGGAAATCCCAACAAACTATCAAAGGGAACTCATTCGAACATTTAATCGAACATTAAATGTTCAAGACCCTTCAAGAACAAAGAAATCACCTCTCGGGTCGAGCAGACCAAAGATACGAGTATCCAATCCATAGAACAAGTTCAAAACAACGTTTATACAACAACTAATTGATCAAAAGCAGTTGGAATCGAAATCAAAAGGAAAATCCCCAAATCTACAAAAACAAGGGTTCAAGCCACAATACCTTGATTTGGATGAAGGATTCAAGTAGAGGTCGAAAATCTTCAACAAGACTTGAGGAGGATAATCTCTACAAGTTTTGGAGCACTCAAATCGCCCAAAATCGCCATCAAATCGCCTAAGATGAAGGAGGAAGAAGAGAGGAGAAAAAATGAAGTTTTTCTCCTCGCAAATCTGCTAAAAAACGCATAAAAAGTCCGTGTGCCGCGGCACAGGATGAGTGTGCCGCGGCCCAGGGCGAAGAAAAACGCCCAGGAATTAGCTTTGTGCCGCGGCACACCCTGAGTGTGCCGCGGCACTGCAGTACAACCCCTTCAACACCAAAAAGGCACACTGCGGTCTTCGCTATTTCGACCATAACTCCTTAAATGCGGACTCGAATGACTCACCGTTTGAACCATTGGAAAGCTAACTTGATTCTCTATAATGTTGCAAAGATTCAGAATTTTTGGAATTTCCAAGAATTAATGGTGACTTTACAAAGTCGAACTCCCACGTGAAAAAGTCGATTAAGGACACGGAACTCAACAAAACGACACCGAGACGAACTCGGATGACAAAAAGTGCAGAATTAATCATTCTCGGAATGACGAAACGGTCATGATAGAGTTGTCAAAACGAACTTTCTCCGAAAAAAGAAAATTACCGAAATTCGAAATTGCGGATATTACATTCTACCCTCCTTAAAAGAAGTTTCGTCCCGAAACTTAAAACAAGTAGGGGGGAGAAATATACCCGCCAGGAAAACTCGGCGAGATACACCAAAAACAGAAAATTCGCGCCCAACGGCGAAACGCTGCAAGAAACGCAAAGAGACATACGGCGTGAAAACACGCTCCACGACGACCAACACAACGTCGCCGTTAGGGATATAATAAAACCAACAAATGACAAGCGTCATCAAACGGATAATATAGCCAAGTCAATTGTCCGACAATCACAAAACACAACGAACGAAAGTCAGTATGATTGGCCAACCCAACGGTACATCAATCGAAACGCGAGCCAATCGCTGAACTAATACGGAATTCCACCGCCCAAGGGTTGGAAGATCGAAAACGAGACTAATTTCCCAAACTTAAGGGAATTAGGAATGAGCCTGAATGCTCAACGATCACGAAACGAGGACAAAAACCGAACAAACAAGCGGCCCGAACCACAACGGTCGAGACAACAAAAAGCGAACAATCATGTTCGAATCACGAAGAACAATAAAATTCAAACAACAACTCCAAGGTTCACGTCTCGACTCGAGACAATATATGATCCGGTGAAAACAACAACGTATGCATTCACATAAGATCCACATGGAAGGGAATAGAAATTGAAAAGTCACAACGACAAACGAGTTATTCCGAAATGATGCCACACTCGTTCGATAAACAAAAACAAGGGGCAGGACAAGCTCAGAAATGTCAATGAACATAAATGAGTCGACAAAGTAGAATATACAGAAGTTCGAAATCCGATCCCTTCGAATAAAAGGACTAGTAGAACCAAATGATGTTACTCCCGAACAAGGTTCACAAGAATCGAACCGAACTCGAAAAAAAAAGTCACATCGATAACCAGATCGGCCCACAACAAGATCACAGCTCGTTCGAACGATGAAACCGAAATACAGAACAAGTTCATAAAGTGTCAACGAACATGAGCGAATCGATAGGCGGAGAAAGAGAAAATACGAAGTCAAAATAGTACGGGCATTACCTCCGACCTCGTCCACGAAATTCACAAAAGCGGGAGCAAGGTAACAAGACATTAAACAACCGACACATAACGCGATCACCGATGCACACGACCATACCAACCCAAGCTCTAACGGCTCGCACATGCGCGACAACGCAGAAATCACCACGAGGCGACAATATTCAACACCAACATCCCACCTCTCACGAGGCTAACACAACAAATGTGTGGAAAGCGACTCAACGCTCACACCGCCAATTCGGTCATACTCGGGAGCAAACATCAAAATAACAACGCGAACATCATACATATATACCCGACCCTCAAACGGGAATGGATAGGTTTTAAAAACGAAAACCTCATTTTGAAAATAATTTAGAAGAACACCGATTGATCTTGAGTATCACCTTTCAAAAAGTACAAACATGAAACATCGTTATCGAGACTTTGGAGACCCGTTTCGCATTTGATAAAAAATTAGGACACTTTCTCTTAGTGAAAACTTTCAGAATATTCGACCCTCGGGTCTAAATAAAAGTGTTTCTAAAACATTGAAAATATCTCAAAACATTTTGGTCCTCGAGGCAGAAAATTTTTGAAATATATTGTGGCACCTGGATGTACCACAAGAAAATAACTCATTTAAAAAAATATGTCTCGAAATTTATTTCTAAGATACTCAAGTTTTCGAAAATAATTCAATGCCAAAAAGGATGATGCCAAAAAGGCTGATGACGGTAATATTTCAAAAACTCACGAAAGCCATTTACAAAATACTAAATACCGTCATAAGAATTTCGTCAAAGCGGTCAAGGCCATAATGCCAAAACTCGGTTAAGGGAATCGGTTTTCGAAATAAAACTCGGTCGGTAAAATACCGAAAGTCATTGCAAAAGAACTCACGTAGCGGATAAAAGAAATACGGTTCAACATACACAATCGAGCAACACTACTCTTCATATGAACGAAATATGAGAGTCAAATAACCACATATCACAAAATCAAAATCCATAAGAGGATTCCGTCACTTAACCGATAATCATAAAAATGGCTCGTGTCACACGAGGCACAACACAAGGAAGGGAGACTTACATTCACAGGTCGCACGAAGATGATGATCGCCCACGATACTAATCACGACCAACAAACTCAGACGACGCGTCGCGACACGACTTAGTCACACAAAATCTGACGAGACAAAACTCAATAGACACCACTGACCCGACAGCCTAGGTTTCCACAACCTAAGCTCCGATACCATTTATGTAACACCCCCAATCCACTCAGGGATATTACACGCCGTAGGCCCTCTCCTCGAGGATCTACCAGGCTGATAACTAAAATCAAACATCTAAATATCGTCTTTAAGGCTAAAATGACTCAGTAGACCGACTTGGTCTTTCAATAATAATATACAACTCAATTCCAAACACATACCCACGCAGGGGTCAAAATACGATAAACGCCCGTACAATGGGGAAAAGATACTGCCGCGGAAAAGAAAATACAACTAGACCAAAACGACATCAACAGATCCTCGTGTGATTAGTATCGTTCATATTTCATCATCCTTCGTGCCGACCCTGTGCTATGCTCCAAAACCTGAATGCAAAAATAGACATCCACCCCCCGAATACTCGGGGGTTAGCAAAACTCCACTGTTTTGCTAGTGCAAGTACAAGTGCAAAAATACGAGCCATACAATACAAGTTCCAAGAACAATAATAATCAGGAATCCTCAAAGATCCAAACATAAAGAAAAGTACTTCCCGAGGCAAGAGTTTGGGTAAACATTTCCAAAACCGAAAGATCGCAAATAAGGGAAACAATTTACAAAACAGTTCAAAATGCCATCGAGAGTTTTAATAGAAAACAATTTAGGATTATAAAATCCTTCTCTTTCCAAAAATCAATAGGGTCACAGCCCAAATGTTTTGTTTTCACAAATAGATAACCGACAATAATTCACAGGGCCAGAGCCCAACATCACGTGTCCTCAACGGACGTAAAATCAACGAAACATAATCACGCACGCGCATCGCCTAGGACCGGGACGATACCACCGACATCCCACCCGTGGCCTCGAAGGACCCTCTCGAGCTGGCTAGCGAAACAAATCACACACATCTCACGGTTGGATCAATCGCTTGTTGCATCCTGGCCACATGATCGCATGCCATGTGCCACCGTAGATTATCTCAGGCTCTCACGGTTGGATCAATCACTTGTTGCATCCTGACCACATGATCACGTGCCATGTGTCACCGTAGACCTTCAACCGTATCCACACATTCACACAAATAACATATCACATCAAGGATATTCAAACAATTCACCCAGAGCATCAAACACTTAGCAAAACACCACGTCAAACCACAATGCACCGAAATGAAACAATATACGTCCACACGCAAATACCAAGTGCAACATCAACGCCAAACATATCCATAGAGTTCACATAGTCATTCTCAAACCACACCATTCACAAAACACACGCGTTTTGAAAGCAAGCCTTTAACAAGGCTAAACCGAATGTTTTGAAAACTCATTTCAAACAATCAAACAACCACATAAAGACGATCACCAATTATCATATTCACAAAACGAGAATAGTATGGACAAGGTACTTGCCTCGATATCACGAGAAATGGAAAAGTGAACGGATACGGCCGGGTAGCCCTCAAATTCCCGAACACTATCTAGAACGTGATAGCACCGAAATTACTACGGGAAAACACCATATGAATCATCAACACCAACGGAATTCAACATCGGAATCATCGAGCACCTATAATCCTCCGTAGGGAATAATAAAACATGATTACGACGAGAATCAAGGCCAAAAACAACGGAAATCCCAACAAACTATCAAAGGGAACTCATTCGAACATTTAATCGAACATTAAATGTTCAAGACCCTTCAAGAACAAAGAAATCACCTCTCGGGTCGAACGAACCAAAGATACGAGTATCCAATCCGTAGAACAAGTTCAAAACAACGTTTATACAACAACTAATTGATCAAAAACGGATTGGAATCGAAATCAAAAGGAAAATCCCCAAATCTACAAAAACAAGGGTTCAAGCCACAATACCTTGATTTGGATGAAGGATTCAAGTAGAGGTCGAAAATCTTCAACAAGACTTGAGGAGGATAATCTCTACAAGTTTTGGAGCACTCAAATCGCCCAAAATCTCCATCAAATCGCCTAAGATGAAGGAGGAAGAAGAGAGGAGAAAAATGAAGTTTTCTCCTCGCAAATCTGCTAAAAAACGCATAAAAGTCCGTGTGCCGCGGCACGGGATGAGTGTGCCGCGGCCGGGGCGAAGAAAAACGCCCAGAATTAGCTTTGTGCGCGGCACGGCTGAGTGTGCCGCGGCACACAGTACAACCCCTTCAACACCAAAAAGGCACACCGTGCAGTCTTCGCTATTTCGACCATAACTCCTTCGTCTGGACTCCGAATGACTCACCGTTTGAACCATTGGAAAGCTAACTTGATTCTCTATAATGTTGCAAAGATTCAGAATTTTTGGAATTTCCAAGAATTAATGGTGACTTTACAAAGTCGAACTCCCACGTGAAAAAGTCGATTAAGGACACGGAACTCAACAAAAGCGACACGAAACGAACTCGGATGACAAAAAGTGCAGAATTAATCATTCACGGAATGACGAAACGGTCATGATAGAGTTGTCAAAACGAACTTTCTCCGAAAAAAGAAAATTACCGAAATTCGAAATTGCGGATATTACATTCTACCCTCCTTAAAAGAAGTTTCGTCCCGAAACTTAAAACAAGTAGGGGGGAGAAATATACCCGCCAGAAAACTCGGCGAGATACGGAAAAACAGAAAATTCGCGCCCAACGGCGAAACGCTGCAAGAAACGCAAAGAGACATACGGCGTGAAAACACGCTCCACGACGACCAACACAACGTCGCCGTTAGGGATATAATAAAACCAACAAATGACAAGCGTCATCAAACGGATAATATAGCCAAGTCAATTGTCCGACAATCACAAAACACAACGAGCGAAAGTCGGTATGATTGGCCAACCCAACGGTACATCAATCGAAACGCGAGCCAATCGCCGAACTAATACGAATTCCACCGCCCAAGGGTTGGAAGATCGAAAACGAGACTAATTTCCCAAACTTAAGGGAATTAGGAATGAGCCTGAATGCTCAACGATCACGAAACGAGGACAAAAACCGAACAAACAAACGACCGAACCACAACGGTCGAGACAACAAAAAGCGAACAATCATGTTCGAATCACGAAGAACAATAAAATTCAAACAACAACTCCAAGGTTCACGTCTCGACTCGAGACAATATATGATCCGGTGAAAACAACAACGTATGCATTCACATAAGATCCACATGGAAGGGAATAGAAATTGAAAAGTCACAACGACAAACGAGTTATTCCGAAATGATGCCACACTCGTTCGATAAACAAAAACAAGGGGCAGGACAAGCTCAGAAATGTCAATGAACATAAATGAGTCGACAAAGTAGAATATACAGAAGTTCAAAATCCGATCCCTTCGAATAAAAGGACTAGTAGAACCAAATGATGTTACTCCCGAACAAGGTTCACAAGAATCGAACCGAACTCGAAAAAAAAGTCACATCGATAACCAGATCGGCCCACAACAAGATCACAGCTCGTTCGAATGATGAAACCGAAATACAGAACAAGTTCATAAAGTGTCAACGAACATGAGCGAATCGATAGACTGGAGAAAGAGAAAATACAGAAGTCAAAATAGTACGGGCATTACCTCCGACCTCGTCCACGAAATTCACAAAAACGGGAGCAAGGTAACAAGACATTAAACAACCGACACATAACGGAACGATCACCGATGCACACGACCATACCAACCCAAGCTCTAACAGCTCGCACATGCGCGACAACGCAGAAATCACCACGAGGCGACAATATTCAACACCAACATCCCACCTCTCACGAGGGGCTAACACAACAAATGTGTGGAAAACGACTCAACGCTCACACCGCCAATTCGGTCATACTCGGGAGCAAACATCAAAATAACAACGCGAACATCATACATATATACCCAGCCCTCAAACGGGAATGGATAGGTTTTAAAAACGAAAACCTCATTTTGAAAATAATTTAGAAGAACACCGATTGATCTTGAGTATCACCTTTCAAAAAGTACAAACATGAAACATCGTTATCGAGACTTTGGAGACCCGTTTCGCATTTGATAAAAAATTAGGACACTTTCTCTTAGTGAAAACTTTCAGAATATTCGACCCTCGGGTCTAAATAAAAGTGTTTCTAAAACATTGAAAATATCTCAAAACATTTTGGTCCTCGAGGCAGAAAATTTTTGAAATATATTGTGGCACCTGGATGTACCACAAGAAAATAACTCATTTAAAAAAAATATGTCTCGAAATTTATTTCTAAGATACTCAAGTTTTCGAAAATAATTCAATGCCAAAAAGAATGATGCCAAAAAGGCTGATGACGGTAATATTTCAAAAACTCACGAAAGCCATTTACAAAATACTAAATACCGTCATAAGAATTTCGTCAAAGCGGTCAAGGCCATAATGCCAAAACTCGGTTAAGGGAATCGGTTTTCGAAATAAAACTCGGTCGGTAAAATACCGAAAGTCATTGCAAAAGAACTCACGTAGCGGATAAAAGAAATACGGTTCAACATACACAATCGAGCAACACTACTCTTCATATGAACGAAATATGAGAGTCAAATAACCACATATCACAAAATCAAAATCCATAAGAGGATTCCGTCACTTAACCGATAATCATAAAAATGGCTCGTGTCACACGAGGCACAACACAAGGAAGGGAGACTTACATTCACAGGTCGCACGAAGATGATGATCGCCCACGATACTAATCACGACCAACACACTCATACGACGCGTCGCGACACGACTTAGTCAGACAAAATCTGACGAGACAAAACTCAATAGACACCACTGACCCGACAGCCTAGGTTTCCACAACCTAAGCTCCGATACCATTTATGTAACACCCCCAATCCACTCAGGGATATTACACGCCGTAGGCCCTCTCCTCGAGGATCTACCAGGCTGATAACTAAAATCAAACATCTAAACATCGTCTTTAAGGCTAAAATGACTCAGTAGACCGACTTGGTCTTTCAATAATAATATACAACTCAATTCCAAACACATACCCACGCAGGGGTCAAAATACGATAAACGCCCGTACAACGGGGAAAAGATACTGCCGCGGAAAAGAAAATACAACTAGACCAAAACGACATCAACAGATCCTCGTGTGATTAGTATCGTTCATATTTCATCATCCTTCGTGCCGACCCTGTGCTATGCTCCAAAACCTGAATGCAAAAATAGACATCCACCCCCCGAATACTCGGGGGTTAGCAAAACTCCACTGTTTTGCTAGTGCAAGTACAAGTGCAAAAATACGAGCCATACAATACAAGTTCCAAGAACAATAATAATCAGGAATCCTCAAAGATCCAAACATAAAGAAAAGTACTTCCCGAGGCAAGAGTTTGGGTAAACATTTCCAAAACCGAAAGATCGCAAATAAGGGAAACAATTTACAAAACAGTTCAAAATGCCATCGAGAGTTTTAATAGAAAACAATTTAGGATTATAAAATCCTTCTCTTTCCAAAAATCAATAGGGTCACAGCCCAAATGTTTTGTTTTCACAAATAGATAACCGACAATAATTCACGGGGCGAGCCCAACATCACGTGTCCTCAACGGACGTAAAATCAACGAAACATAATCACGCACGCGCATCGCCTAGGACCGGACGATACCACCGACATCCCACCCGTGGCCTCGAAGGACCCTCTCGAGCCAAGCTAGCGAAACAAATCACACACATCTCACGGTTGGATCAATCGCTTGTTGCATCCTGCCACATGATCGCATGCCATGTGCCACCGTAGATTATCTCGAGCTCTCACGGTTGGATCAATCACTTGTTGCATCCGACCACATGATCACGTGCCATGTGTCACCGTAGACCTTCAACCGTATCCACACATTCACACAAATAACATATCACATCAAGGATATTCAAACAATTCACCCAGAGCATCAAACACTTAGCAAAACACCACGTCAAACCACAATGCACCGAAATGAAACAATATACGTCCACACGCAAATACCAAGTGCAACATCAACGCCAAACATATCCATAGAGTTCACATAGTCATTCTCAAACCACACCATTCACAAAACACACGCGTTTTGAAAGCAAGCCTTTAACAAGGCTAAACCGAATGTTTTGAAAACTCATTTCAAACAATCAAACAACCACATAAAGACGATCACCAATTATCGTATTCACAAAACGAGAATAGTATGGACAAGGTACTTGCCTCGATATCACGAGAAATGGAAAAGTGAACGGATACGGCCGGGTAGCCCTCAAATTCCCGAACACTATCTAGAACGTGATAACACCGAAATTACTACGGGAAAACACCATATGAATCATCAACACCAACGGAATTCAACATCGGAATCATCGAGCACCTATAATCCTCCGTAGGGAATAATAAAACATGATTACGACGAGAATCAAGGCCAAAAACAATGGAAATCCCAACAAACTATCAAAGGGAACTCATTCGAACATTTAATCGAACATTAAATGTTCAAGACCCTTCAAGAACAAAGAAATCACCTCTCGGGTCGAACGAACAAAATATACGAGTATCTAATCCGTAGAACAAGTTCAAAACAACGTTTATACAACAACTAATTGATCAAAAACGGATTGGAATCGAAATCAAAAAGGAAAATCCCCAAATCTACAAAAACAAGGGTTCAAGCCACAATACCTTGATTTGGATGAAGGATTCAAGTAGAGGTCGAAAATCTTCAACAAGACTTGAGGAGGATAATCTCTACAAGTTTTGGAGCACTCAAATCGCCCAAAATCGCCATCAAATCGCCTAAGATGAAGGAGGAAGAAGAGAGGAGAAAAAATGAAGTTTTTCTCCTCGCAACCGCTAAAAACGCAGAAAAGTCCGTGTGCCGCGGCACAGATGAGTGTGCGGCCCGGGCGAAGAAAACGCCCAGAATTAGCTTTGTGCCGCGGCACACTGAGTGTGCCGCGGCACACGGTACAGCCCCCTTCAACACCAAAAAGGCACACCGTGCAGTCTTCGCTATTTCGACCATAACTCCTTCGTCTGGACTCCGATTGACTCACCGTTTGAACCATTGGAAAGCTAACTTGATTCTATATAATGTTGCAAAGATTCAGAATTTTTGGAATTTCCAAGAATTAATGGTGACTTTACAAAGTCGAACTCCCACGTGAAAAAGTCGATTAAGGACACGGAACTCAACAAAAGGACACCGAAACGAACTCGGATGACAAAAAGTGCAGAATTAATCTTTCTTGGAATGACGAAACGGTCATGATAGAGTTGTCAAAACGAACTTTCTCCGAAAAAAGAAAATTACCGAAATTTGAAATTGCGGATATTACATAGACTTCCTCCTCCGTAAACTACATGAATGCATTTTTCTCCTAAGGTACGACCCAAGTTGTGGGCTGCTTCAGTAATGCATGCCTCTTTTCCATAACTAGCTCCACCAAAAATGCAGACTGTGCTAAATCTTTTTGTGGAAGATGATGATTCCATTTTTGAAAAGAAATTTTTAGAGAGAAAAAAAGAAAAGTACAAGTTTGAGGGATGAATAAAAGAAACAAGCATGATGTTTATTTATAGAAGAAAAAGAAGGTAAAAATTGTTTAACAAGTTTGTGATTGCGTTGATTGCGCTTCAACTACTCAATAGAATAATGAAAGCATTTATTGCGTATCACTTTTTTTATTCAGAAAATCTCACCAAACGACAAAAATAAAAGATACTCACGTGTGTGTACAGTAGTTGTGTGGCTCACATCTTCCTCTGATTTTACATTCAGAAACGGCCTAAACGCCTTCTATGAGTCGGGGAGAAGCTTCACATCCAATTTTCTTACAAATTGGCCAACAGGGTCTTTTAACGTCAGATTCCCAAGACGTTGTTCATATTCTGGTTTGAATTTATTCCACAAACATCGAATTCCGTAATGTACGAGTCCACTAGGATGCGTGTCAAGAGAAATTTCGATATTATCTAAATTCTCTTTATTCAGACCATCCTTAATGAACTGAATTTTATCTTCTCTGTTTGTAGATGGAATTCCTAACGATCGACATTTTAAATTACAGTTCCATCTAGCACATTTATAGCAAACGGCTATTATCTTTGCTCGTCGTTTCTTGGCATATGAACTTTTTCCTAGCCCTGGTAAAAATCTAGTAGGTATTTCTTTGAATTCACCTGCTATTCTCACTTTGGCTTCAATTATGAATCTAATGTCAAAAGGTATGCTTTTATTCATAAGCAACCTCATCCTTTCAAGTCTTGTCTTGTAAATTTTTAAAATGACATTTTTGCTTAGAAAGGGAAATCTTTTTTCAATTTTATTCAAAGTTTCTTCCATGATTAAAAAAATAAAATGAAAATAATTGGAAAAAATATCTACAAATATCAGTTGTTGTGGGAAACTGAAAATTCCGACTTTAATAGTCACGGAGTACCGTTATCCGCCACTTGACCGGACAAACACAATTGAGTACTAAGTTACAACGTCGAGAAATTGTATCTATAAAAATAGTTTACAATGTAAGATTTCAAAAATAACACTTATACTTCCCCAGCAACGGCGCAAAAAACTTGACACGGTCTTTTGTGTAACTATCGCAAGTGCACGATATCGTATCAAGCAGTAAGTGGACTTTTTGAGTCCGGTTTATCGATCCCACGAGTAAGTTAGGTTTTATATTGAATTATACACTATTTAACTATTTGTTATATACATTTATAAGATTGAAACATACAATTTAAGAGTTTGGTTTGACAATTGCAAAGAAAATGGAATAATAGTTCTAATATTCAAAGAAATGAAAGATTACACTAATAATAGATTAATAAAAGATAAAATGAAATAGTTGGGATTACAAACTTAGTTCATCATTAGTTATAGAAGATGTATAGGAGATCATAAGATGAATTTACTTATTATGTTGTGTAGATTCGATTTTCCTTAAAAAGACGGTTTCTCTTTCGAACTATAAAACACCCCTTATATATTGAATCAATCCACTATATTTCTATGTTGATTGGATTCAATACATAGCATTAGGTTTTATAAAAATAACTCAAAGAATCATCTAAGGTCTAGAGGTATATTTCTATCCCCTAGAACAACTTAGAGTGAATATAATCAAACATATTTTCTTTCGAAACATATGAAGACCATAAATATCATCATTTATTGGCCAAATAAATAAAGATAGATAAAACAATGAAAATCACACACAATAATAAGTAATTCATAATAGATCTTTATACAAACTTAAATAACATGACTAACCTTGTTTATAATCCCAACTTAAGTAACTTAGCCCATGAAGGGTTTAATAAACATAATACAAGCTTGAGTGGTCATTATTAGTTGAAAAGGAGAAAGAATTGATCCTAACTCCCATAGTAGATAAAGGAGAAATAAGCAATAAACTCCCTTAACAACATATGCTATGCCACTATTACACAAGTCACTCAAGAACACAAGTGTGTTCTTCACACAAAAAGAAAATATTACAAAAAGTGGAAAAATATAAGATGAATGATGAATAATGATGGATCTGAGGGGTCTATTTATACACCTAAAGTCATCTAATAGCTCCAAAACTCCAGTATTATTACATTAGATTGGATCAATGCCAGCAATCCCCTCAATAATAGACCAAAAGTATAAAAAATTAGGCAATGATCACTAATCTGCCAAGAGTTACGACCGTAACAATGAGGAGTTACGGCCGTAACCGTAATATTGAGGAGTTACGGCCGTAACATGGCTATGGATTTTTACTTTGTGAATTACGCCAGTACTTTATGAAGTTACGCCCGTATGGAGTTTCAGACTTCATTTTCAGACCAGAATTTCTTAGACTTTGCGTTTTTGCCCCAAATCTTCTTCGGATGATAACTTTTGATATATAAGTCTGATTTTGAATCCGGAAAGACTGCCGAACTCGTCTCGGAAAGCCCTACAACATGAATACATAAAAATTCAACAAAGAGATTATTTTATAAACATGTTATTTCTTGAGTAAATCAGTAATTCAATCCGATTAAGACTAGATTTACATCTTCATCCGATAAAAATAAAATCATTAAAAGCTAATTAATTCTAAGCAAAAACGAGTAGACTAGCTCAATTATGGGTGAAATATATCGATACAAACTATGCATAAGTGTATGAAACTGACACTTATCAGCGATCAGGGAGAATCAGGGTGTGGACCCATTTTTGTTGCGCATTCGAGATGATGTGACTCAGGGGAAAGCCCTTGGATTTGTGGTTCACGAGGATGGACTTTTGTGATTTAAGAGTCGGTTATACGTACCGGCAAACGACTAGTTGAAAAACTCGATTTTGAGAGAAGCTCATGCTACCCCTTATTCCATTCATCCGGGTTCTAGCAAGATGTACAAAGACTTGAAACAAAATTACTGGTGGAGTAATATGAAGCGAGAAGTCACGGAATTTGTTTCGAGATGTTTAACCTGTCAGCAAGTCAGTATAGAACATCGGCGACTGACGGGTATGCTGAAACCTCTCCCTATTCCAGAGTGGAAGTGGGAAGATATTTCAATGGACTTCATCACGAGTTTGCCGACGAGTCGTCGTGGCATGAATACAATTTGGGTAATTGTGGATCGTCTAACTAAGTCAGCCCATTTCCTTGAGATTAAGTATACGTGGGGTCCCGAGAGACTTGCCCAGTTGTTCATCAAAGAGATAGTGAGATTGCATGGTACTCCTAAGAGTATCGTTTCTGATCGTGACGGGCGATTCGTGTCACATTTTTGGAAATCAATTCATCGTGCTATGGGGACACAGCTTAATCTCAGCACATCTTTTCATCCTCAGTCCGACGGACAATACGAGAGGACTGTCCAAACATTAGAGGACATGTTGATAGCATATGTCCTCGATTGGAAAGATGATTGGGAATCCCAACTACCGCTGATTGAGTTTACGTACAATAATAGTTGGCATGCTTCGATCAAGGTGGCACCTTACAAGGCCTTGTACGGTCGTCGTTGTCGATCTCCTTTGTGTTGGGATGACTTATCAGAATCAATCGGCACCGAGCCCGATATGCTTATAGCCGCCCGTTATAAGGTAGCTTTGATCAGGAGTCATTTGTTGACCGCTCAGAGTCGACAAAAATCATACGCAGATAACTGTCATCGGCCATTAGAGTTCGAGGCGAGTAACCACGTTTTGGTAAAGGTATCCCCGAGTCGAGGTATCTTCCGTTTTGGGAAGAAGGGAAAGTTGAGTCCGAGATTCATTGGACCGTTTGAGATTTTGGATCGAGTAGGCGAGCTAGCTTATCGATTGGCCTTACCTCCGGCGTTGAGCCAAATTCATAATGTGTTTCATGTCTCTTGGTTGCGGAAGTATGTTGCCGACCCGAGTCACATACTTCAGTTCGATGAAATCGAGATCGCGGATGATCGTTCGTATGAGGAGCATCCTTTACGAGTTTTAGAGCGGCGAATCAAATAGTTGAGGAACAAGACGATTCCTTTGGTTAAAATTCAGTGGTCTAGACATGGAGTCGAAGAGGCTACTTGGAAAACCGAGGATAGCATGCGGGAGAGTTATCCCGAGTTGTTTGACCCTTAGTTTCGGGGACGAAACTCTTTTAAGAGGGGGTATATGTAATACCCGGTTGTAATTCAGTCATTATCATTTAGTAATTGTCACTCATTAATTATTCACTCATTAATGATCATTCATCGTTCATATTCATTCATTGTATGCACAATTCAGAGTATTTGTATCGTGTATCAGTTATTATTTCGTCTTCTTACCTGGTTGGAGGATCGAACCGTGGTTATCATCATTGTCATCTTCATAGTGGGCTGTGTGTGAGGAGTAGCGCACGCTACGTACTCTCTTTAGCGTGCGCAAATTGAGTACGGGTAGCGCACGCTACCTCTCCGTATTAGCGCACGCTAATGTCGATTCAGGCCTGCAGTCCATAAGGCACTGGACTGCAGTCGAGTTGGAGTAGCGCACGCTACGAATGATAAGTAGCACACGCTAGTAAGTTTGGATAGCGCCCGCTATGCAGTTAGTGTAGCGCGCACTAAGGCCGATCAAGCAGAGTCCAGTGGGTACTGGACTGATCTGGAATAATTCATAGCGCACGCTATGAGTAGATATTAGCATACGCTAATGGTGTAGTAGCGCACGCTGAATCTGAGATGTAACGCACGCTATCGCGAGCAAATCGGAGAACAGAAAGTTCTGGACTTCAGATACTGAGCATCAGATATTCAGTTAGCGCGCGCTAACACAAGGTTAACGCATGCTAAGCATATGGCTGTAGCGCACGCTACAAAAGGTACGTAGCACACACTACCATTTCGGACAGAGGGTACTGGACTACACAGGATACCCGTTAACGCACGCTAAATATCAGGGCTCAGCGTGCGCTAAACTGGAATTACTATAAATAGGACAGTCCGACTCAGATTCATCATTTTCACTTCTCACTTCGTTTTTGGGCGATTCCGGGCGTTTTCGAGCGATTTGGAAGAATCTCTTCGAGCTGCACTGACCTATCATCATCTTCAAGTTTCTGAGTTAGATTAATCATCATTTCATCCTCTCCAACACATCAAATCAAGGAAATTATTTCTTTGATCTAGAATTTCAGATTTTGCGTATTTTCCTTCCGATCTCTTCGTGTAAGCTTGGATTTATGTTGGAACATGTTAGATATGGATTGTCTACCTTGGATAAATGTATTCCTACGGATTTATTGATATGTTTTTCGGATTTGATGAACATTTGGGGAATTAATCAAGAAACCTTGATGTTGACTTTGTTTATTTTTGGGGGTTTCCGAGTATAGTTGTCGTAACTTCGAGATGTGGTTTCCTGTTGGAATATTGATATCATTGAAGGTGTTTTGTTGGATTGAACTACTCATTTTGGAGTTGGTTTCGATATATTTGGGTTTTGGTTATAATCAAGGGTTGATGTTCGCTAAGTGGTTGTTTAAATGCCTCAATGAGTTTGGATATTGTTGTATCAACCTTTGAGTTAGTCGTAATTCATGCTTGATACGTATATTGAGCGGATTATTGGTAATTGTGTTATTCAAGGTTGTTCGAGCGACCAACATCTCTTTTTAGGATGTTGTTCGAGGAAGGACATTTCAACACCGGTATTGTGTAAGTAAATTCTTACTCGGTTAAAAGGATATTCATTCCTTACGTTATTGTTCATTCATACATGAAATTCACCCATAATATATTGTTCATGTCGAGACTTGTATTTATCAACTCATCATGTAACTCACAAGTAACGACGGTTCCAAATCATTTCATTGAAGCTATCACACGTTGTGTCATTATTTCATCTCGGTGAGTCGTTCTTGATCCTTATCGGATTCTATTCATTATTCCTCACCTTGGTCATTTTTGTTCTGGTGATCTTCCGGAATTATATTGCATGGCTGGTTGGCGCATGTGTGGAATTTTAGTCGGGCACACTATGGTCATGTGTATATGCGGGACTCCGGACACATTGGACTGTGCGCATGGTAATGTGTATACGCGGGATTCCAGACACATGGGACCGTGAGACTAATTAGGCCAATAACGTGTGTATATGCGGGACTCCGGACGCTCGGCTACATGTGATCTTACGCATTTCATTCGGGCGTACATTGATGCTCATCATTCAACTTAATTCATTAATTCATTTATGTGATTGTTGTATATTGTTCAACTCTTGAGGATTGTTGTTCTGTGACTGACCCCGTTGGGGGATGTTGTTTTCAGGTCATGGCAAGGCTAAGGTACAGGAAGAGAACGTTTACGGCGAGGAGTCCCAGTGATACTACTAGGGGGCCCCAGTCCTTTCAGTCATTCATATTTTCTTCATTTTATTTCCGCTGCAGATTTCCGTTTGGATGTTCATTTTTATTCGGTGTTGTATATTTTATCTTCATATAAAATATACTTGTATTCTGTATTTTCCTGGGTGTGTTGTACTTGAAACTCCTCATCGGAGTAATTAATGGTATATTGTGGTTCGGTACTACAATTATATCATTTAATTCATTAATTTTTATTCGCCTAGTGGGTCCCAATCGTGGGACCACGACACTGTAATACTCGCCTAGTTTGGGGTGTTAGAGCGGACGGCGGTTGGAGCTGACCGGTCGCGGCGAATTCGATGGGTCGGACAACGGGCAATGATGGTCGGGGATGATCTGGATCGGCTCGGCAGAGTATAGCCGGGCAGGCGTTGGTTCACAGCTTGGGTTTGGGGTGATCCGGATGGACTGGTCTGATTAGTCAAGACGGCAGGTTACGGCTGATTGGTCGTGGCGGAAGGCGGTGGTGGTCGGGGGGTTTCGATCGGTTTCTTTCAGAATTTGTATAAATTTCTGGAGGTACGTGCTGATAATGAATTTCAGGAAAAATGTACAAAAGCAGTAAAGATGAATCAATCAATTATATTCATAATACTGATAGAGGGGGCCTTTATATCGGCATTACAATGAGAGTCTTTCCATACATAGGATTCCTAGTTAAGGTAAGACACCTAATGGCATCCTACTACCTCTAGAAGGATCTATAACCTTCCATCTATGTATCTTCCTACAATCAGTATTAGGCAAGACACCTACAAGGGAAGCATATCCCGGAAAAATGAGCTTTTTTATTTTCTTCTACTTTTGGTTCCTTTCTTGGTCCACGTTGAATTTGATTAATATTATCAATGTCTTCTTTAAGAGATCTACGTCTTTGCATTTAAAGAAACAAACACGCGTACAATAGTTATAAAACTAGTAAAGTAAAAGAAACAAATAGGATAATATCACAGAAATAGTAATTTTAACACTGATCCCCAACAACGTCGCCAAAACTTGAAATGTACATGTGAATAAAATAGCGACTCGCAAGTATACGAAGTGTTTGTAGTGTTTATGAGTTTATCAAGGTCGTTTCACTTGATAATCGTTTTTTGTTGGTTAAAATTACAATAATTATGAAGTCAAAAAATAAAAATAATTCCTAAATATTCTAAATAATTTGAGTTTTGATTGTAGCTAGTTTGTAGATATACGAATACATATACAGTAAAACCTCGATAAATGAATATGGTCGGGACTAGAGAAAAATATTCATTTAGCGAAATTATTCATTTATCGAGAGAAATTTTGAACATGTTATAAAAAGTCGGGACCGGAGAAAATTATTCATTTGACGAGTTATTCGTTTATCGAATATTCATTTATCGAGGTTTTACTGTATAAATTTTAAACGAGAATTTTAAAATATAACGATTTTAATAAGATAAAGCAATAAGAATACAAACGTCTTGATGTAGAATTATACTATTTGTTATTAATATGATTCTAGGGATTCGGATTATTAAATAAAAAACTCGAGAATATATCAATTTATTAACATTTAGTTTTAATAATTAGACAAATATTATATCTTAGGAAAAATAATTTGATAACTTTCGGATTCACAAATCATTTTGCCAAAAGTTTATATTTAAATAATCTAATTATTTAATCCAACTAAATAATACCTTTCGTATTCATATTTAGTCTCTTGGGCTAAATAGTGCCTTTTGGATTAATAATTACCTTTTTAATTAAATTTAGTCTTGTAAAAATATTTCCTTCCAATTATATTGTTACATATATAAATTATATCAATTTAATTTAAAGAAGCACAATAAAAAATTTAATATATATGCGCGTCTATTTAATTTAAATCATCCCAACCCTCGAATATATAGTTTAGCCCATATTCATATTAACATATAAAAATACAAGACCGATAAAATATGAACATATACATAATAAATACAATAGAAATTAGAAGAACTTACTTGGTGTAGAAATACGATAAATTAAATTGAAAGAAAAATATTGAAACTGATAGAGAGATTTATTCTAGTGCTTCAAATGATCCCGACAACCTGAATGTAACGTACCGACTTAAATTATAAAATTGCAATAACAAATAAAAACATAAAGAAGAATTTTATCTATTAAGAACAAGATAAATTAAACAGTAATTGAAATATTAACCGGGGGTGGTTCTTATTTCTGTCTAATACAATACAATTATATAAACTAAATATTAAAAACAAAGACAAAATAATGTGCACAAAGTGATGTTCTATGGTGTAGTAGTGTACGGAGAGAACAAATAAAGTTACAATAAATAAATATTATCAAATGCAGTAATATATCTTCAATTATAATTGGTTTATCCGGCGGCATAATACTCTACCTCAGCATAATATTACGGCAGCATAATACTCGGACTCGGTTGTAGAGTGAGTAAGTCAATTGCTTCTTAGATAACCAGGACACATGTCTTAGTCCAAAAAAGTGACAAGTTCTACTTTTACTCTTTATATCCAGCCGACAACCTCCGAGATCCGAATTGCTCTAACCTACCAAGTCGAATCTTCCTTCCTTAGGATACCATAACCCTACATCAATTGTTCTTTTGACGTACTTAAGGATTCGCTTGACTATTGTGAAGTGTGACTTTTTAGGTGTGACCTGATATCGTATACACACTCCTACAACAAATTGGATATCAGGCCTGCTGGTTGTTAGGTATATGAGTGAGACTATAAGTTTACTGTAGAGTGATTGGTCTAGTGACTTTCCAGCTTCGTCAATGCTTATTTGTGTGAAAGTACTCATTGGAGTTGATAAAATCTTCGAGGAATTCATCCCGGACTTGGTGAGCAATCCTTACTATGTTTCTCCTGGTTGATGGAGATACATGTAGGTAACTGTTTTACCTGCAAACCTAAGAAATAACTAAGTTTCCCCATCATATAATCATTTTAAATTTACTTTGCATGAGATGAGAGAACTTCTTGCACAAATTTTGGTTAGTTGAACCAATACTAACAAATTATATTTTTCCTTCATCCACGATCTACGGCGGCGCCTCCAACCCGCCTTCCAGTTCAGGTCACTCAGCCGCTCGTAACCCCAACCCGACAGTCGCCTTCCAAACCCGGTTGCTGTCGAGCCTGACCCAGTTCCAGTGCAGTCTAGACCCAGTTGCAACCTATCGACCCGACCCAACAGATTCAACAAACCAGGATATTTACTCTCTCAATTGTGAAGTAAGGTACACGGTTTGAACCCTATTATTTGCTATATCCGCTATATTTCTACGCTTACTTGATTTAATTGCATATTATGCTTTATTATTAGTTTCTCATATTTAAATCAAAATGAATTGCTTAAGCAACTCGAATTAAATTAAATTCACGTTTAACTAATAATAAAATTACACCATAAGACATAGATATCATGTCTAGGACGTATTTGACTGCATAATGTGTAATATACTAGGATTATATGTCGATATCTTAAATATACATTTATTTGCATGCATATATAGATATGACATGTAAATTAGGTTTCATCATTAGTAGATTTTAGAGGACTTAATTTTACTGCCTATAACAAATAAAACCATGCTAAAGTGATTTCATTAGTAATTTTCAAAAATCACCGAAAAATTGTGACCATATCTTGGTTAAAAAAATACAATGCCATTACTAAAACTTTATCATGAAAGTATTCATGGTATACTGGACAAACTCATTATTTTCCTTTTTTTGGTATCAAGATGGCTGATCCAACTCCTCCTGAATTTGATATCTTGGACTCGAAAGGCTTGAGTACCATATATGGGTCTCCAATGGCGAGACCACATTTGTTGCTAAGTACTATAGTGATCTTTGATACTGCATGCCAAACATCGTATGAAAAAATCAAAACTAGTACACTAATGTTCCTTAGACAATATATCTATCCCACTCTGAGATGGGAATATTTATAGTTTAAATCCCTCAAAGAACTAAGGGATGCCCTTGAGGGCCATTTTGGGAATATTCATAATACAATGCTCCTAGAGTTGATTGTGCAATGGAATGAAATCTGCTTGCTTGATTATAAATGGATCAACAATTTCAACAAAGATATGCTCTGTCTCAAGGCACGCTTGAATTTCTATTAAAAGAACACCACAGAAAATGATATGATCCAGAAAACTCTTTCCATATTTCCTACATTCGCCCTTATACTAGCGAACCAGTATAGGCTGGAGTATGATAATAGATGCATCACAAACTTCAGTAAGCTAATCAACCTACTCCAAGAGGCTTAAAGGCATAAAGAAACATTAGTGAGCAATAATGTCAGGCCCATCGGGACAGAAAATTCCCGCGGTGAAGTATGGAAAGGTGAAGGGTGGAAAGAACCTCAATGTACAGGCAACTAGACACAAACCACAACATAGTAAGGGGCATGGTAGTCGAGGACGTGGTCGAGAATGGGAGGGTTCTTCCAACATAATGAGAAGACTTGGTGCTTCCGATCTGCTAGCCAAAGGATCCAAAAAGTACCTACCTATCCTACCTCTCCTAAAGTTCGATTTGGTGACGAACCGTGCTATTGTTGTGGAGATGTTGGATATTGGTACAAGAATTGCCATATAAGCAAGCAAGTCGCAGCTCACTATAAGAAATATAGAGAGTCCAAAGAAATAAAACCTCACTATATAGAGGAATATGATCTCGACAAATCCTCCGCTATCAATTTCACAGTCACCAATCGTCATATTGAGCTGCCACAGTCTTTAGAGGCACCCCTTTATGACTAAATCCTAGAATCATGCTTGTTTTCTCATTTACATTTGGCATAGCTACCTCAAGACGATTGTGTCGGTGTTTTTTTTAGTAATATGTGATGCAACTCTCTTCTTTTCAAACAAGATATTATTATTGCTTATGTTATATTCTTAGCTTTGTTTCGAAATAATGACTATTTCTTGAGTATTTATGATGCGAAATTTTCTATTTTTCGTAGGAATGAATCGAGAAAAATTTGAATGCTTGGTAGATAGTGGGACCATCCACACAATTCTGAGTAATAGGCTTATATTCATAGATCTAGTCGCCTGCAAATTATCGGTAACTATGATGATTGGGTCCTCCAAATTCATCCAAGGGTGAGGTAATGCCCAACTTTTTATGCCTAACAACACTTTCTTCCAAGTTACAGATGATCTATATGTGCCTAGAGCCCGCGAACCTTACTTAGCTTTAACGATATACGTAGCAATGGTTTCCATGCTGAAAAGCACTGTGAAAATGGAATTGAGTTTCTTTATACTACATCTAATGAATGTAGATGTAAACGCATGCTAGAAAAACATAAGTGTCAAAAGAGTGGTCTATATCTCACTACATTTAGGGTCTATAAATTGTATGCTGTCACCATAAATGCAATTTGCCACAATGATTCATATATGCTTTGGCACGATAGACTAGGTCATCCTAGTCAATATATGATGATTTTATCCTAAATAACTCGCACGTACATCCTTTCTTTCGAGTGAAAAGATGGAAACAACTCAACACAAAGAAAAATGTTGATGTTTATCATGTTTTGTCGTCTAAAGGACCAGAGACACATGCCTCTTCCAAGCAATCGACTATGTCAAAAGCATACCACTCATTTTGCAAAGCCTGCTCTTTAGCTAAAGTAGGAGAGAGACATTCATACGCTAAAGACACTAAAGCAAACATTCCATTCATACAACGTATACAAAGAGATATTTGTAGACCCATCCACCAAGAATGCGGATCATTTAGGTCATACATGGTATTGGCGGACACTTAGACACGTTAGTCACATGTCTCACTCAAATGCTGCATTTGCAATACTCCTATCTCAGACCATTCGTCTTGGGACTCACTATTCTAATCATCCAATTAAGTCCATTTGACTCGATAATGCAGAAGAATTTACATCTAAATTATTTGATGATAACTGCATGTAAATTAGAATCGATGTAGAGCATCTTGTTCCCCATATGCATACACAAAATGGTCTTGTAGAGGCAACCATTAAAAGAATCTAAATAGTAGCACATGCGTTAGTTTTGCGCACCAATCTGCATATATCCGCTTGGGAATATGCAATCTTAATGCAATCCTACTTATTCATTTTAGACCCACTGTTGGCCACCCATTTTTCGAGTACTACTTGGTAACTGAATATGATCCTGACACCTCACACTTACATATATTTGGTTGTAGTGAAACCTATGTGCCGATTGCTGCCCCACAACACAGTAAGATGGATCCTTAGGGACGACTATGTATTTATACTGGATATGAATCCCCGTACCTCACAATGTGATCGAGAAGTGTAAAGAATCCTCGATCTTCAGAATGTACCATATTCGATGCCTGGTGCATTTACTGATATCGCTAAAGTGACAATATCTTACATTCCGGCTGCAAGTGTGCCTGCAAGGTTAAAAGTCCCAATAAGTGGTATATCACTAATATACCAAGCGAGGCAATTGCACCCAGTGGGAGTGTATTTGAGGCCGTGGATCCTAAAAGAAAAAGGGGGATGCCATAGACTCCCGCACAAGAAAGAAAATGATAGGTGAGGTACAAATCAATCCCTTGATCATCAATACTGGGAATCCTTCCCACGGATTATCTCTGATTATAGCTATGTCCTCGAATTATTACTAGGGGATGCCTCGAAGCTCGATTCAACATCAGAGAAGAAATATATCTCGATTAACTATGAAAGTGAGTCTGATTTAATGGAATGACCGATCACTCATATTGATGATGTGTTTGCATACACAATTGCTCAAGAAATTATAGAGCACGAAGATATCAAACCACGCTTTGTTGAAGAATGTCATTGTAGGACGGATTGGGATAAATGGAAAGAAGCAATCTAGGCAGAGATTGATTGTGTAACAAAACGTCAGGTATTTGTCCTAATAGTGCTAACTCCGCCAAGTGTAAAACTTATAGGACATAAATAGGTTCTTGTTAGAAAGCATAATGAGAATCACGAAGTTCTGAGGTACAAGGCTCGTCTTATTGCACAAGTTTTCCCACAACACCCTGGTGTTAATTACGAGGAAACGTACTCCCCTGTAACGAATGTTATTACATTCTTAATTAGCCTAGTTATTTCTGAAGAACTAGGAATGCAGCTAATTTACATGGTTATTGCGTGTCTCTATGGGGATATAGATATAGAAATTTATATATTAGTGTCTGATGGAATTCCATTATCCAAATTAAGTGACTTTAGACCACAAAGTGCGTATTGAGTTCGTTTGAAATGCCCTCTTTACAGTCTGAAGCAATCTGAAAGGATGTGGTATAACTATTTGAGCGAATACTTGACTGGGAAGCGATATAAGAACGACGAGTTGTGTCCCTGTATCTTTCTAAAGAAAACAAGTTTCGATTTTTCCATAATTAAAGTATACATTTACGATATGAACATAAGCTGCATTCTTGTTGAAATAAGAGAAACCAAGGATACTTGAAAACTGAGTTTGAGATAAAGGATCTTGGGAAGACTTGTTTCCGTCTAGGCATTCAGATAGAACACAGAGTTTATGGAATTCTCATCCACCAGTCCGCTTATATCCAGAATATGCTCAGACACTTTAACATGGACAAAGCACACCCGGTTAGGATTCCCATGATCGACCGTAGTTTCAATGTAAAGAAAGATTGATTCCGTCCAAAGGAATATGACGAAGAGCTTTTGGGAGCTGAAATTCCCTAATTAAGTGAAATAGACGCTCTAAAGTACTTGGCTCAATGTAGACTACCTGATATTGCCTTCTCAGTTAGTTTGTTGGCTCAATTTAGTTCAGCACCGACACAACGTAATTGGAATGGCATCAAAAGCATCTTTTGATATCTGAAAGGGACCATTGACCTAGGACTTTCTTTACCCATAAGCAGGTAAAGGAAGCGGCTTCCGTTAAGGCAAATGCTGATGTAAATATTAACGTCGAAGAACCTACCCCGACGAATATATTGGTAGGATTTGCTGATGTTGGGTATCTCTCGGACCCGCACAAAGGTAGTTCCCAAACTGGCTACGTATTCATCATTAGGAACATTGTTATATCATGGAGATCGACTACGCAAACCCGTGGAGCTACTCCTCAAATCACGCTGAGATCATCGCTTTACATGAGGCAGTCCGTGAGTGTATTTGGTTAAGAACTATAATTACACATATCTGAGGTAACATTGGACTAAGTGCTGTCATTGATGCATTCACGTGCATATATGAAGATAATGTAGCTTGCATCGAACACATGAAGGTTGAGTATATCAAGGGGGATAATACGAAGCACATATCTCCAAAGTTCTTCTACAATCAACCACAATAGGCTCTCCTCAACAATTAGGTAAAGGAAGTGAAGACTGAGGAGAATGTGGCAGATTTATTTACTAAATCATTGCCCAAAGCTGTGTTTGAAAAACATGTGAGAAGCATCGTAATGCGGAGAATTTTGTAACTCCCGAGATTGACATAAAGGTCAAAGGAGAAGGGTGAGTCATAAATAAATTTACTCACCGACGTTGTACTATTTTATTTGATCGGGGTTTATTTTCTCCCTCTGAGTTTTGTTACTTGGCGAAGTTTTTAACGAGGCAACGCCACATTCACAAGTTTTTCAAAGTTTCCTTGATTAATGTACAAATCATGTGGGAGATGTAGACTTGAGGGGGAGTTTTACATTCAAATCGTACATTATACTTTTTCCCTTCCAAGGATCATTTTTTCCACATGTTTGTTTTTTCACTTGTAAATATTTTTAATGACATAACTAGATGTATCGATTTAGGGATCGATGGAATGATCACCTTAGAGCGTTATGGTAAATGTAATGATCATATGGAAGGATAGGCTCACAGAGCAAAGTTTACACCTTACATGTCTAAATGATGTACTCTTTTCGATACGATCAAGATATTCTTCTCATTGGATTTTTGTTGGATGAGATTTCAACGAGGAAACATGACATGTGCTAATAGACTCGAAAAATGGTGGGTGTTAAAAGAATAATACTTTATGTGTTCCTAGCTAGGGCAGGATTAAGCCTGATATGTTGCTATCTCTCTCTATACAGGGTACTATTAATGAGAATAATATACATATTTTGTCTTATTTTTTGTCTCATTTATTTTTCCTTCAGCCCCACGTTATTTTTCTGTGAATTATTAAACGTAGGTAGTCCAAAATTAGGAAGTACTGTTATACATAGTACTCCCATTATTTTTTGGTAGGTAGACAGATATACATGTAGAGGTGCCCAGAAAATTCGGACCTAGGGGTCGACCCGTCGACCTAGACCCAACGACCCAGTGGGATCCGAGTCCTAACTTTAGATGTTAGGAATATGCCCTCGAATGGCACTCAGAGGATGTATGAGAGAGGGCATTGTACTTCTTATTATGTAAACTATTATCAAGAGGTAATTGTGTGTTTCTTTATTTACTGAAAGTCTTGACTTGTAAATACATACATATATATATATATATAAACTAGTCCATGTATTTGAAAGAAAACTTTTCAGTCCATATTAGATAAGGGGATAGACACTGGTAAAGTTTATGAATCAAATACTTAATCGTTCGCAAAGTCGATGAAACTTGACTGGGCGTTAAGTTTATGTGAAGACTTGTATGACATGTTATTTGACTTGTATAGTGCATGTCGTCACTAATGGTTAGTGGGAGCACATGTGGTAGGTATGCTAATGGGATTAGTCTACTCGAACCGACTCACTCTCGATTCGTCACACGGATTTCACTCTGGGACAGTCAATGACGGAATCAAAAGGTTGTGATAGGTATTCATGAACCTTCGACTTGAGGATTTAGTAGGGATGAGCATGTGGCATTAAGATTTTCACTAGAGTAGTTCGACCTAGGAAATCGAGAGGTGGGGTTCAACCTCGACATACGTCTTGACGGACAAGTAGCAGGTTCTACTAAATACCAAGATATGATTCTTTCTCCTGTAAGTGAATAGGTATATGTCCTATGTGGTTATTGGCAGATGACATCATAAGTCTTTAGCCAAAGCATTGTAGCTAGTTGTATTGGATACACGAGAGCTCTGTGATCTCGATTTACATTAACTCAAACATAGCATCAAGTACAGATAGGGTTTGACTGATCGTGACCCTATAACTTGATCAAGACATTTGAAAGAAGGGTTTATACATTTACTGGTATTCACGACAGAATGGTTCTTGAATGATCCCAATCATTCGTTCTCAGTAAGGTTACAGTATAGGTCGCAGGACTGGCTAGGTGGTGCTATAACTCTTTGGTTCCTCCCATTGCTTACTGAGACGGACCTACCGAGTCGCGCATTTGGAAGACGGTTGAATAATTTGAATTAGATCACTTATTGTGAATTTTAGACATTGGATGTCTTATTTAATTTATTGGATAAATTAAACCAGTCTTGTGAATTAAATAAATTACTGGGTAATTAATTTAACTCATGAATTATTATTTCTTGGAGAAATAATATTTTGATATAATTGATTAATTAGATTAATCGATTGTATTGATTTTATTTGAGAGGAACCAAGATGTGTAATATAAATGTGTAAAAAATATTAGAAAAATATTATTTTGAGAAACTGATTTAAATGTGTAATATAAAGATTAGAAAAATATTATTTTTGGGATCGGGATGAAAAGACGATCCGAAAATGTGATCGGACCTGGCAGCTCGGAGCTACCAGGCCGTTGCCGTGCGGTCCCATTTTGTGAGGCACCGCGGTCCGGCTGCTAGACCGTACAACAGTGGCGCGGGCTTGGCCCGACCGTGTGTTTTTCGACTCCGTTTTTTTATATTCCATTCGGTAATTAATTTCCACAAATTAAATTGGATTTAATTTGACTAGGATATAATTATGGTAATTTCATTCTTAGAGGAATTAATGAATGAAATATTTTCTCGTCCGGAACAAGTTAAAATTAATGGTTATTTGAATTAATTGGATTAGCTCTTATGTTGGATTAATTTATATTGATTGGATCAATATTTAGATTAATTTTTTATGCCATTTATTTTAATGTGATTGTTGGATTAATGTAACACCCCCAAAACCAACCGGGAATATTACAGCGTCGTGGGCCCCGTGCCGGAACCCACAAGGCTAAAAATTATTTTCGCAAACGTTTCAAACACGTCAAAGAGGCAAGGACGGTAATATTTTAAATAACCAAATATTTTACAAAACATAGTTCCCAAATACCGTCATAAAATACCATTTGAAAGCACAAGGCGAAGACGCCAAAAGGGCATTTAGAAAGTATACACGAGTTGGTAAAATACCGAAAGCCATTATAAAATTTCACACGCAGCGGATAGAGACATGATAAAATACATTTGCAGCGGAATCATAATACCCAGGAAAATACTCGGTCTCAAACACGTGCCATAACCAGTATCACCGGGATGCTCATCCCTTCACGACCGCTACTAGCTCGATCTCCGAGTACCTAAAAGATAAAGCCCACGATGGGGTCAGCCATAATTCTCAACAATGATAACGATCACATCAACATAAATAATTACATATAAATGTAATTTACAGAGTAAGAACATTCCCAATGTAATCTTACCGTAGTAACCTTACCAGTCCATCACAATCCGTATCAAATCAATTCTTACCATAATCCACATCTCGCGTTCTCAAGTGACGAATGAATTCAAAAATAACTATCTGTACTGTATTCAAAACGATACCAAGATTCTCAAACATAAATATATCTCAAGTATGGAGTAATCTATCCATGACCAATCGTGTTCGCTGGATCGCGCAATCAAATCCCAATTCTGATAAAAACTGAAACACACGATGCATCTGTAGATCAACTGTCCCGAAACAATGACAAGTCCCGGATATCGATACAAAGTATGAATGCTCACACAATCAATAATAATAAACAACCAATGCATCAAAACGAGAATATCAATGCCATGATAACTCCACTCAAGATCAACAAAGGTCCAACCACGAACGAGAATACCATTGATGTGGTAAACTCCAATGAGATCAATAAAGGATCAACAACCGAGAATAACAACGATACGGTAAACTCCAACAAGATCGATAAAGGATCAACAACCGAGAATACCAACGATATAGTAAACTCCAACAAGATCAATAAAGGATCAACAGCCGAGAATACCAACGATATGGTAAACTCCAACAAGAACAATAAAGGATCAACAACCGAGAATACCAACGATACAGTAAACCCCAACAAGATCAATAAAGGTTCAACAACTGAGAATACCAACGATACGGTAAACTCCAGCAAGATCAATAAAGGATCAACAACCGAGAATACCAACGATACAGTAAACTCCAACGAGATCAATAAAGGATCAACAACGACCGAGAATACCAACGGTAAGGCAAACTCCAAACGGAATCATTAAGGATCAATAAAGAACGAGTTGACCAACGATATGGTAACTCCAAACGAGATTAGTAGAGGGTCAATAACAAAAGATATTACCAACGATAGGGTGAGCTCCAAACGAGATTAATAAAGGGTCAATAACAAACGAGATGACCAACGATATGGTAACTCCAAACGAGATCAGTAAAGGATCAATAACAAACGAGATTACCAACGATAGGGTGAGCTCCAAATGAGATTAATAAAGGGTCAATAACAAACGAGATGACCAACGATATGGTAACTCCAAACGAGATCAGTAGAGGATCAATAACAAACGAGATTACCAACGATATGGTAACTCCAAACGAGATCCATAGAGGATCAATAACAAACGAGATTACCAACGATATGGTAACTCCAAACGAGATCAGTAGAGGATCAACAGGGACGGATACACGAGAGAATAAAATCGTCGACCATATACAAATCACATATATGGTGTCTCGAAGACAAACCCGACTATCGAATATATCCGACCATATATGGACTATGAATGACCAATCAATATGACTCAAGATGGACGTCACGACACACCCGATCCGGAAATGTGTCCTTGCACAAGCCAACCATGGGTATTGATCAAATACACATCTGGTCTCGTGCCTAATCAGTCTCACAAAGTACGTCTCGTGTGCACGGTTCAATATGAGGTCGAAACCATCACATGCTACACGTGCCGAACCTGAAAATCCTACACATGACCGATCAAAATGTATCTGACTACAGATATGCCACGATACAACATGACAACGAAACTCGAAGAAATGCATATCCAATAAGGATCCGAAGACTTTCCAAGTGAGCAACGATAAATCGATCATGAAAGACCGACACGACCATAATGTCGTAATTCCGTCAGACGACAGTTCACAGCATGATCAACAATGCGTATAATATTAGCACATAAACTCCCAAGGTCGCAACCAAGGGTCACGGAAGCATCTACTCAGGAATACTCCGGACGTAGGTACCATTCAGGTTTTATCCCACAACATAGTTCCATAAGTTATATCAACACATAAACTCCCAAGGCCGCAGCCAAGCGTCACGGAAGCATCTACACAGGAATACTCCGGACATTATCACAAAATAAATAGGATAATTATCATAATTTAGCAATACTAGATTACCTCAAAGCCGGAGACACTAATATTTCCACGAACAACACCTCTGAACGAATAAACAGTTATACGAACAGTCCACAATGAAGTATAGTCCATCACTGTCAATAATCCATCAACTCGAGATCAACGTCAGCACAGTAAATTGTCTTCGATATCCAACATTTCATATAATAGACCAACGATAATTTCACATCTCTGTTTTCGCTAGACATCTTTAAATCATATACATTATGATTTAATTCAGACCAAAGTACAATATACAAACCATCATCCCGAAAATTCATATTCATAATATCATTGCTATATGAATCATAAATGAAACGAAATCAAAACCACTTATTAAACATTATGAACTGAGCAAGCACAACTTGCCCTGATACCGCTACAACGAAGTCGTTACCAATCTCGTCGTCTTCATCTACAAGTTCCTCAGCCTCGACCACTGCGATCCATGCATTTTCCAATCTCAATCGCAGCACAATGGTTAATAATCAACGATCACTTATCGCAGCCTAATGCAACAATCAATTAACAACACATTCGATAACAGTCAACAACCGATAAAATCAACCAATCAAACTCAACGGTTCAACGATATCTCGATCATATACGAAACCAAACCATTTCAACTTTAAACAATACGAATACAAGCCGAAATTCGATAATCAATCAATTCTAACAAGTGTCTCAACGTTCTCAATCCCGACTTAAATCTTACTTACGGATTAACACGGCTCATTCTTGTAAATTCATAGAAATACAATTACCGGTTATCATCACGAATAATCATATACGAAAATTAACCGTAATCCTTCCAATTTCCATAAAATCATGACATATATCACTCAAGAGTTCTTCAAGAACATGAATTAATCCATAATCATGTTTGTAGCCAACAAAACGACGTAATCCGATGTGTTCTAACATCTAAACCATCATCTAATTCATAATTCAAGGCATGTATCATAATATTCTTTAACATACACTTCACATAACACTAAGGATCACAACAACAATACCATAACCATCATCATATAAAAAAGAACATCAACAACAACATCAAAATCCGAATCGAAAAGAGGAGTTTTTCAGCATACCTCTTGGAGAAGAACCACAAAGATCAAACACTTCCAAAAACATCAAGAACTCCAAGCTTCAAGATTCTAATCAAATCATCAAGGTACCAACCAAGGTAGAAGGGTCTGAAATGGGATTGAAAGTGAAGAGGGACGAAGCTGGGGTGGAAAAATGTGTTTCTTCTCATGAAGAAATGAAAAACCGATCCTTGATATATAATCTGCACAGCCCGTTACGTACGTTATGACCCAACCTTAACGTACGTAAGCCCTTTTAACGTACGCTACATGTCCTGCATAGTGTACGTAATCGGCATCCAGGGTTCACTGCCTCATTTCGTATTGTGTATTACGTAAGTAATGTCCATGATATAGCGTACATAATATAGCTGTTGACTTGCTACAGTAACATACTCGTTTAACGTACGCAATGGCATATCCTTAACGTACGTAAGGCTCGAGATTGACTCGCCTGTCCACATCCGCACCGAAAGCTGCCGACACCGGGCCCACCTTCCGACCACAGCTCGGACCTGTCCGATTTGTAACACCCCCAAACCACTAGGGAATATTACAGCGCCGCAGACCCTCTCCGTGAGGATCTACCTGGCTAAATAAAAAAACAATACATTACATTACATGCCGACATGGCTACATAATGAACCATTAGACCGAGTTGGTCTTTTATCACAACACACCCATCATTACAGACAAGACTCTTTCCCGAAACTCATACCCACGCAGGGGTTAGGATACATCAATATTTCCATGAAATAGAAAATACCACAATGGTAGAACAAGAGAATAAGACTTCACCAAATACTCGACACTGGTCTTCATGTGATTAGTATCGTCGTCTTCCATCACCCTTCGTACCGATCCTGTGATTCGCTCACCTGCGAGTACCTGGGCGCAATACAAACATCCACCCCCCGAATACTCGGGGGTTAGCAAAACTCCACTGTTTTGCTAGTGCAAGTATAAAATACGAATACAATCCATACACAACATACTCCAAGAACACAATATCATGAACACGCTTCCCGAGATAAGTCATCTGATCAAAACTATTCAAATCATGAAAGGTGGGAATAAACCCAATACACATCTTACAAAACATTTAAAGATCTCGAGAGTTTTGAAAACATTTGGGATTTAAGAATTCTCAAGTCTTTCGAAAATACTTGGGGACACGGCCCAAAAATCATTTTTCCCAAAATACAATTCCGATAACAAAACACGGGTCCATAACCCAAATCACAAGACACGGGGTCTAAGACCCAAATCACGAAACACGGGGTCCACGACCCGATCGCGAAACACGGGGTCCAAGACCCAAATCATCCATAACAACATATTCCCAAGGATTATTCGTGCCCCGTGCTAACAAGCCACGAACTTCAGATGCTCCCGTAGAACATACCCGAGTGAATAACCCAATGGGAAAACATACCAGATCATATGTCACCGTGATAACAATCATGTAACTATAACCATACATACGTTCATAGTTATCCCGGCTTCGCACAAGCTATGAACCTAGGAACCTCCACGAGACTTACCCGATTGGACAACACATGACACATCCATCACACGATCAATCCACAACCATAAGTTATCCCGGCATCGCGCTAACAAACCACGAACCTCGGAGTCCCCGCAAAACATACCCGGATTGGATAACCCCAGAAGTTATCCCGGCATTGGGCTAGCAAGCCACGAACCTCGGATTCCCCGTAAGACATACCCGATTAGATGACCCTACGGTCACGCCCGACCCATACTAGCAAGTATGGATCCCGGAGATTCATCAATCTTACCCGGAGGCACATCACTTTCAACGATCACATAACAATAAGCAATCATCAAGGCAAACAACACTAAACATCACAACCTCCTTTCAAAGGAGTAACAACCAATATCACCCATCACATATTCGCCGAACAAGCACACATCAATACCCAATCCTCGGCATAGGATTACGACCTACTATATTCATTAAGTGAAATTATAACATCTTCTAATCATACGTAATTAACACACGTATTCCGAAAACACATTCATTCACGAAGCATACGAGTTATCTTTTGAACGACAATATTTATCGAGAACATACCGATCCTTTTTAAAGTTCATTAAACATTCGAAATGCGCATAAATCATTCACCAACAATTATGCCTACGAATCACGAAACGTATGGGCAAGATACTTGCCTCGATACCACGGACAACAGATCAACGAACAGACACGGCCGGGTAGCCGTCGAGCTTCCAAAAACAACCAAGAACTCGACAACCTCACGAATACTACGAAAATAACATCACCACAAATAAGTAACATTAATCGGAGTCTGGATCAACTCGAAAAACGACAAGGATTCGAGGGTTTCTTCAAGACGATCAAGAATCAAATCCCGAGTGATAAAAATCGATGAACGGGTTACAAATTCCGAAGATCATAACCAAGACAACAAGAACGGTATAAACAATTCATCACCCACGTATTAAATCGAAGAATCGCACAGAAACCCCCAAAAATTACACAACTAGGGTCCTAAGAAAGAAAGTACCTCGATTCGACGAAGAACAAGGATTCGGTGATGATATAATCGACAAGAATCTTCCAAAACGCCTTAGAAATGATTAGAATCGACCAAGACCTCTTCTACACGTCTCACCCATCGCCAGCCGCCACAAAAATGGAAAAAGTGAAGATGAAATGAAGTTTGGCCGAGCCCAGGCCTATATATGTCGACAGCGTTACGGCCGTAACTGGCAGCTCATTACGACCGTAACCTGGTCAACGCATGTAGCCTACGCAATGGCCAAAGTATTACGTAAAGAACGAGCACACCTTACGACCGTAATCGGCATAGTCTTACGACCGTAACCGAGCTCCCAGGGCCACTGACTGAAATCTACCGAATCACTACGGCTGTAACCGGCCAGTGCTTAGTGGCCGTAACGAAACCTTACGGCCGTAACCTGATGAACCTTACGGCCGTAATCAAGTGTCCCCAGGCCAAGGTGTGCGGGAGTCTTACGGCCGTAATCGGCCAGGCCTTACGGCCGTAACTCGACCTAGCCAACACCCGACCATCCGACTCAATACTCGATGACGTCTCAATCGCGCGACGCACCGACTATGATCCAAAACAATAAAGGCTACGGAACTCAACGTACCACAATACAAGCATGCGATTCCAAAGACGCAACGACAACAGTCCGTTCGACCGAAGAAAAATTCAACGAAACTGAAATAAAGAGCTCGGGTATTATATTCTACCCCTCTTAAAAGAAGTTTCATCCTCAAAACTTAAAACATAAAATGATTAACGCAAAACAATCCCAAATAACACACGCTATTCGTTGCCGACGACTTGCAACGAATCACATGCAGCACGTAGCCGCTACCATCCATATCACTACACCAGAACGATAACAAAACATAACGAACAAAATCTATATGGTTGACCAACCCGAACGGCACGGCAACCCAAAACACGAGTTAACCACTGAACAACTACAAGACAACCCAAGGGTTGGAAGATCGAAAACGAAATTAATTTCCCGCACTTAAGGGAAATTACGAAGTGACCCGAACGCCAATATTCATGGTACGAGATCAACAAAAACCAGACAACAAATGATCGAACCACACGATTGAGACAACCGTCGAATAATCATATTCGAATCATAACGAACAGCAAAAATCAAATGATAATATGAGGTCTGGTAAAACCGACAAGATACTCCTCTACATAAGATTCACAGGAACGGAACCGGATTCGAAAAAGTCACAACAACAAACAGATCATTCCGAAACAATACCACAACTCGTTCGAACAACAAAAAGTGAAGAATAGAACAAGTTCAGAAAATAGCCATGAGCACAAACGAGTCGATAGAGATGAAAATACAGAAATTTAAAATCCGATCCACTTCGAATAAAAAAAGTTTATCTCCAAAATTCGAAACAAAAAAGTAAGGAAATAACATAACATACAACTGATAGACCACGCCCCTCAGGGACTCCTCGGAGTCGATCCTGATATCAGTGCTCAAGTCCGCGCCTCGGAAGGCTCGGTAACCAACTCGCAACACTGAACCCAGTGTCCCTCGAGTCCGCACCTGTAACACGTTACTGGTGGAGAAGGACAATGTGCATGAACATGTCCCGACACATTGCAGTTAAAACATCTCCTAGCTTTACCAGGAGTCAAAGCAGACGACTTGGAACTCTCAGTCCCACACATCGAGCGGTGGAGCTTCACAGCGGAAAGGCTACGATATTGCAAACTAAAAACACCACCTCCTGTACTGCCCACAAGATCATCGGGCTATCTCTGCTTCTTTGACTCGGGCACACGCTCCGACGATAACGAAGCTAGTTCACGAGCTAAGGATCGATCTTGATAGTCCCTAAATAAAGTGCAAGTGAATCCCGACATATACAAGCGAATCTTCGCATCCGTTTGTCAAAGTGAAGGATCCTCTCTTCCTCGGTTCTCACCCGATCTCGCACATAACTGAGTTGTTTGCTATAGTCGATGATAGCCTGCGACACCGATATATCTTGCGGTTCTGCCAAATAAAATTCACGAATCCTCTGCTCTCTACTCGGTTTCAGACAGAACTCAGCTTCCATAAATGCCTGGAACTCCGCCCACGTGACATCATGATTACGAGGTTTAACAGCTTCCCACCAATTAGCGGCATCTTTGTCAAGAAGGTACTGCACGGTAGGTACCTTCCGCTTTTCAAGATAATCGACAGCCTCGAATATCTTTCCCAACCGGAAAAGCCAACTATCCCAGCCCAATGCATCCGCAACACCGGCGAATCGAGGGGGGGTCATACGAATTACTTCCAGAAGCCATTGATTTACACCGACATTCTGAGTCGCGTCAGTGTTGCGTTGAACCGCCTGGGTCAAATGAGTCATCTGTGTTGCTACTTGTTGCAGTATAGTAGCAACACCAATACCAATATCATTCCCGGCAACATTATCTCGATTTCGCATCTGATCCCCGTGGTCATCGGCACCACGGTTACGACCACGACCTCTGCCCCTCGGCATACTAACAAGCAACAACCTATCGCAACGAAAGATCATAACACATACCAAAGATATCCACACCTCCGTCTTCAATCAAACACAATTAAATCATATACATTATGATTTAATTCAAACTAGAACACAATATACAAACCATTATCCCGACAATTTACATTTAAAATATCATTGCTATATGAATTATAAATGCAATGAAATCAAAATCATTCTTTATATCAAAACCATCTTCTGTACGAGTCCCACGCCGGAACCCACCAGGCTGAAAACCATTTTCAAAAACGTTCAAAAATGCCAAAAAGTCGGTAATACTTTCCAAATACTCATAAAAGTCATTTTCTAAATACCAAATACCGTCATAAAATACCATTTGAAATTACAAGGCGAAGACGCCAAAACTCAATAGTTTCAAAATGTACGTTAAGCCACCCCTTAAACGTACCGACAAAAGAGTTAGGAAAAAGGGTTAACGAAATAACCCAAGTTGACGAGATACCCAAAAGGTCATTTTAAAATACACAGGTCAAAAATACCGAAAAGTCATTTTGAAATATACACACGCAGCGGATAAGAACACAATCCAAAATACACATAATCACACACAACAATTGTTATCACTGGTCAACACACATAGAATACGGTCACAAACGGTCAGCCTAACAATCGCAAAAGTTAGACCTACGGCCAAAATGTAATTCCCGAGCTTCTGCCCAGACTGATTAATGTGTGCTCCAACAGAGACTTAACGTGCGCTATCCATGCCACGTTAGCACGCGCTAGTCCCACACTTGGCGTGCGCTAATGTTAGGCGTATTTTTATACGCTTATTCATCATTATTTTGTATTGTTTTGAGGAGTGAATTTGATTAATTGAGCCTTTAATGCCTTAATTTTGTATGTTTGTCAGGAAGTTGAAGTCCGGAAGCTAAAACGAGGCGAAACGGGCGAAAACGGCAAATTTTGGCTATGAGCCGCGGCACAAGGAAGCAGGGCAGACAGAAGACACCACCGGCGCAAAGTAATCAGACTGTGCCGCGGCACAGTCCAGGTGAGCCGCGGCACAGAAGAATTAAATGACGCCCAGGCATCCAGCTGAAGGTAGTGTGCCGCGGCACAGATTTAGTGCGCCGCGGCACACGAGGCGGTCTTTGTGTTTTCCGCGTGGATTTGGGCCGTTTCGAAGCCAGTTTTCGACCTACTCACACGGACGCGATTTGGAGGATGTGCAAAGCTATAAATAAGGGTTTAAGACCCTAATTAATCATCTTGGAATCTTTAACTGGTGGATCTTGAGCCTGGAATCAGAGAGGAGACAGCAGAAGAGGAACTTCAAGAGCAGAAGGCGGGAGCCGAAGAATGGAGGAATCCGAGCTTCATCTGCGTTTGATTTTCATGCTTCTATTTATTAATTCTGTATTTTCAATTATTAGTATGTCAGGCTAAAACCCTAATCTAGGATTTTGATGAAACTTACATTTTGACGGATTTTGCTTGAGATTATCTAATTAATTACCTTTTTGTTGAGTTTTCCCAATCGTGTTTAATGCTTGCAATTATCTGGCCAATAGTTGTATTGATTTAATCATTCAATTCGAATCGGGAGAGGAGAATTGGTGAGGAACTATTGGTAAGGACCGTTTTATTCTGTGAGATAGGAATATACTCATAGGAACTACGTGGCCTTTTGGAGATTTTATGCTTTTTGCCTATTGACGAATTAATTCATCTAGGGATAGAGTGCGTTATTCGCCTTTAGAAAATCTAGTGACCTCGGGAGAGGCAGTAGAATATATTAGCAATCTCCGCCTTCAATAAATTGGGAAAATTTTTACTTCAGATAATCGAGAGTAAATTCGGATAAACCGAGGTGGATTCAGAATCCTAGACTTATTCATCATTTGACTTTCTTTTCTTCAAGCTATCATTTTCTACTGTTTAGTCTCTTATTAATTCTTTTAGTTATTAATTGCAAAACCCAAATTCGATTGTTCAAATAAAACTGGAATACATAAAAATCGGTAGTTAGAGATTCAGTCCTCGTGGGAACGATACTCTACTTATCACTTTATTACTTGTAAACGATAACGTGCACTTGCGTGTAAGAAATATCGCAACAAGTTTTTGGCGCCGTTGTCGGGGACTGAAATTTTCTAATATCGATTTAAGTATTTCTAGTCTTAATTTGAACGTTTTTATTTTTTATTTTTGTGTATTTTATTTCGTTTATTTTATTTGTTTTCCTTTCAGGATCTTTCGCGTAGTGCATGAGAAAACTCGGTAACGAAGGCCTACTACCTTTGGATACCGAGCTCGAGCGCACTCTTCGAAGGAACAAGAAGGAGAAACGAGAGTTGCAGACGACGGTCAACATGGCCGAAAATATCGAAATCCAAGGAGGAGATAACCATGTGCGGCAAGTTCAACCGGAACTAGCTCTTCGAGACTATGCCATGCCGCAGATCAACGCAAACTTTTCGGGAATTCGGCGTCCCACTATCCAAGCCAATAATTTTCAGATCAAGCCTGCTATCATTCAGATGGTGCAGGCGGGCCAATTCTGTGGATTGCCGAATGACGACCCTAACGCTCATATTGCTTCTTTCCTTGAAATTTGTGACACGTTCAAGAATAATGGTGTCACCGACGATGCTATCCGACTACGGCTTTTCCCTTTCTCTTTGAGGGATAAAGCGAAATTTTGGCTAAATTCCTTACCGCCGGGGTCGATCACAACATGGGCAGAGTTAGCGCAAGCCTTCCTTGCCAAATTCTTCCCACCTTCTAAGACGGCGAGATTGAGAAATGAGATCACCACTTTCGGTCAGTATGATATGGAATCGCTCCATGAGGCATGGGAGCGGTATAAAGATTTGTTACGGAGATGCCCTCATCACGGCCTTCCAGACTGGCTTCAAATTCAGACATTCTACAATGGATTGAGTGCCTCTACACGCACTCTCGTGGATGCAGCCGCTGGTGGGGCTTTGATGGGAAAGACTATGGCCGAGGCACACTCATTGTTGGAAGCTATGGCCGCAAATGCATATCAATGGCCATCTGAAAGATTGACGCCGAAGCGAGTTATGGAAGTTTCTAGCAATGATCCGATTTCCACATTGTCAGCTCAAGTCGCCGCCTTAACCCAACAGCTTCAAGCACTTTCGCATTCTCCTCCCCCCGTTACCATCGAGACTTGCAATTGGTGTAACGGATCTCACCCTAGCGCGGAGTGCCAAGTCGGAAACCCGTTCGAACAACATCCGATGGAGCAAGCTCAATTCGTGGGAAACGGAAATCGACAAAACAATTCTTACCCCAGCACTTATAATCAAGGGTGGCGAAATCAACAAAATTTTCCGTGGAGAAACGGGCAAGCTTTGAAACCTCCACAAGCTCACTTCGCGCAGCCCCTACAGCAGCCCCCTCAATCACCAAAGGTATCATTGGAAGATGCTCTTGCTCAATTGGCGGCTAACACGAGCCAATTCATGACCCGCACCGAGACGACCCTCCAAAATCATTCTACCTCCATCCGAAATCTAGAAACACAAATGGGGCAGATTGCTAATTTATTGTCTTCTCGGTCTCAAGGTGCATCGCCCAGCGCAGCCGAAGTGAAACCAAAGGAAAATGTGCAAGCGATCGAATTACGAAGTGGAAAGGAGTTGAAAGGGCAGCCTATCAATAAAAAAGAACAGCCGATCGAGCAAAATGAGAAGGAAAGGATGAGGCGCCCAAGCCAAAGGAAGTATCGACTACTCAACCCACTCCTCAAATCCCATTCCCACAGCGTTTCCAAAAGCAAAAACTGGACAAGCAGTTTTCAAAGTTCCTCGACGTCTTCAAGAAATTGCACATAAACATTCCATTTGCCGACGTGTTGGAACAAATGCCGAGTTATGTTAAATTCATGAAAGAAGTCTTGTCAAACAAAAGAAAGCTCGAGAAATATGAGACGGTCGCTTTAACGGAGGAGTGCAGCGCTATTTTACAAAAGAAGCTCCTACCTAAATTGAGAGATCCGGGAAGTTTTACCATCCCTTGCATCATCGGAAATTCGTCTTTTGAAAGAGCCCTATGCGATCTCGGGGCCAGCATAAATCTTATGCCCCTTTCTATTTTTAAAAAGCTGGACATTGGGGAAGCCAAGCCGACGACGGTCTCCTTGCAATTAGCGGATCGATCTATCAAATATCCAAGGGGAGTAATAGAGGATGTGTTAGTAAAGGTTGACAAATTTATCTTTCCAGCGGATTTTATTGTGCTCGATATGGAGGAAGATCAAGATATCCCGATTATCTTGGGAAGACCGTTCTTGGCGACCGGCCGAACTTTGATCGATGTGGAAAAGGGGAAGTTGACTCTACGTGTTCAAGAGGAGCAAGTAACATTCAATATCTTTCGATCTGTAAAATATCCGAGTGACGCTGAAAATTGTTTCCAAGTTGACATCATTGACTCGTGCGTGAGTAGAACTTTTCGAGAAAATTATCCACCCGATCCATTGGAATCCATTTTGATTGGGGCTGTTTCCGAACTAAATGGAGAGCATGCAGCCTACGTACGACACATGGATGCTTCCCCGCCAATTTTTATTCGTAAACCATTCGAGGAGCTCAGAAGTTCACTAACTCGACCAACCCCATCGATCGAAAAACCTCCAAAGTTGGAACTCAAGAAGCTGCCGCCTCATTTAAAATATGCATTCCTGGGACCCGATGACTCCCTTCCAGTTATTCTTTCGGCCACTTTAGCGGGAGATCAAGAGGCAAAATTATTAAGAGTTTTGAGGGAGTACAAATCTGCTCTTGGATGGTCTATTGCGGATATTAAGGGGATCAGCCCGTCAATTTGCATGCACAAGATTTTGATGGAGGAAGACTACAAACCATCCATGGAGCATCAACGCCGGCTGAATCCTAACATGAAGGAGGTGGTAAAAGTCGAGGTTTTAAAACTCCTCGACGCAGGTATGATCTTTCTAATTTCTGATAGCAAGTGGGTAAGTCCGGTCCAAGTTGTGTCGAAAAAGGGTGGGATAACAGTTGTTCAAAACGATAATAATGAATTAATTCCCACTAGGATTGTCACGGGGTGGCGTATGTGCATAGATTATAGGAAATTAAATAAGGCTACTAGAAAGGATCATTTTCCCTTGCCTTTTATTGATCAGATGTTAGATAGATTAGCCGGACACGATTTCTATTGCTTTCTCGATGGTTACTCGGGGTATAATCAGATTTACATAGCCCCCGAAGACCAAGAGAAAACGACGTTTACATGTCCTTACGGCATTTTTGCTTATAGGCGCATGCCTTTTGGATTGTGTAATGCGCCGGCTACTTTTCAACGGTGTATGATGGCTATTTTTTCTGACATGGTAGAGCACTGTATTGAGATTTTTATGGATGATTTTTCTGTTTTTGGAGATTCGTTTGACATTTGTTTGAAAAATTTGCAGAAAGTCTTGAGAAGATGCGAAGAGACAAATTTGGTCTTGAATTGGGAGAAGTGTCATTTTATGGTGCAGGAGGGCATTGTGCTTGGCCATCGAATATCCTCATATGGAATTGAAGTCGACCGAGTGAAAATTGAAACAATTGAGAAGATGCCTCCGCCCACTTCGGTCAAGGGGATTAGAAGTTTTTTGGGACATGCCGGTTTCTATCGCCGATTTATTAAGGATTTTTCGAAGATCACGGCACTGTGCAATCTACTCATGAAGGATGTTCCATTTACTTTTGACGAGTCTTGTAAAGAAAGTTTCGAATTGTTGAAGAAAGCTCTAAGCACGGCACCGGTGATAGTCACTCCGGATTGGGACCTTCCGTTCGAGTTAATGTGTGATGCTAGCGACTTTGCCATTGGGGCTCTTTTGGGGCAGAGACGAGGGAAGGTGTTCCATGTCATATACTATGCGAGCCGAACACTCGATGACGCCTAAAGAAATTATGCCACAACGGAGAAGGAATTGTTGGCGGTGATCTTTGCATTTGATAAATTCCGGGCTTATCTATTGGGAACGAAAGTGATAGTGTGGACCGACCATTCAGCAATAAAATACCTTTTGTGGAAGAAGGATGCCAAACTAAGGTTGATTCGGTGGGTGCTACTCCTTCAAGAATTCAACTTGGAGATTCGGGACAAGAAAGGGACTGAAAACGTTATAGCCGATCACCTTTCACAATTAGAGAGTTCCCTCGAGAAGGAAGAAAGTCAGACACAAATCATAGAAACCTTCCCCGACGAGCAGCTCTACAAGTTGGATTCAAAACAAGCGCCTTGGTATGCTGATCTAGTGAACTACTTGGCAAGTAAAACAATTCCGAACGACCTCTCATGCCATCAAAAGAAGAAGCTAATCTCGGACGCTAAGTATTATTTGTGGGACGATCCTTTTCTTTTCAAGAGATGCCCCGATCAAATCATTCGTAGATGTGTTCCGGATGAGGAAATCCACAGTGTGCTAAACCATTGCCATGCATCACCCTACGGTGGACATTTTAGTGGAAATAGAACAGCGGCGAAGGTCTTACAATCGGGATTCTATTGGCCGTCCTTATTCAAAGATGCTCACTCCTTTGTGGCCGCGTGTGATCGGTGTCAACGGACGGGAAACATCTCAAGACGACACGAAATGCCACTGAACACCATACTTGAAGTTGAATTGTTCGATGTATGGGGGATCGACTTCATGGGTCCATTTCCTCCATCAAATAAGAATCTCTATATTTTGGTGGCCATAGATTATGTCTCAAAATGGGTTGAAGCGGTGGCACTACCTACGAATGGGTCCAATGTCGTAATCAAGTTTATTAAACAATATATCTTCACACGCTTTGGGACGCCACGTGCTATTATCAGTGATGGTGGGTCACACTTCGACAACAAATTTCTTGATGCGGTTTTGAGAAAATACGGAGTCACTCATCGTGTTGCTACAGCATACCATCCTCAGACGAGCGGTCAATTCGAGATATCAAATCAAGAGCTGAAGTGGATTCTAGAAAAGACGGTCAGCTCGTCTCGAAAAGATTGGTCATTTAAACTCGATGATGCACTTTGGGCGTACCGGACTGCGTATAAAACACCTATCGGAATGTCGCCCTACAGATTGGTCTATGGGAAAGGCTGCCATTTACCCGTAGAGATGGAACATCGTGCTTACTGGGCGATAAAGAAACTAAACTTTGATCTGAAATCCGCTGGTGAAAAGCGTTGTTTGCAGCTGAACGAGTTGGAAGAAATTCGACACGACTCATACGAAAATGCGAAACTTTATAAGGAGCGGACAAAGATTTGGCATGATAAGCACATCACGCAGAGAGAATTTGTCCCGGGACAAGAGGTGTTGCTATTTAACTCTCGCTTAAAGTTATTTCCCGGGAAATTGCATTCACGATGGTCGGGACCGTTCACCGTAGTTCAAGTGTTTCCACATGGTGCAGTAGAAGTACAAAAAGATGCCCGAAAATTCAAAGTTAATGGACAACGGTTGAAGGCATACTTGGGAAATTCAATAGACACGCAGAAAACGAGCGTCGCCTTATCCACCGCCGGATGAATGCGAGAAAAGTCCGGCTGAAGACTATAAACTTAGCGCTCCTCGGGAGGCAACCCGAGTGTTAGTTGTAGATTCTTTATTGTTTTCTTGCATTTTACAGTGTTTCTTTGTCGTCATTCTTCTTTGATCCGTCCTTCCCTCTCGTCTTGGTGTTTTCGTGTAAAAATTATGTGCAGGAATCAGCCAAGGGGAAGAATTCAATGATGGGCCGCGGCACAATAAAAGTGAGCCGCGGCACGCACCAGCTGATGAAACATGGCCGGACAAACTGTACTCTGTGCCGCGGCACGATCTTACTGAGCCGCGGCACACCAGGTCACTGAGCCGCGGCACACATACCCTGAGCCGCAGCACACCAAATGTCCAAGAAACGCCCAGGAGACTGTACTTTGTGCCGCGGCACGGGGCAAATGAGCCGCGGCACACTAACACGTTGAGCCGCGGCACGCCCAAACTGAGCCGCGGCACCGGCGGTATTAGAAATGCGCCCCGGGCCGCCACTGGGCCGCGGCTCACTTATGTTGTGCGCGGCCCCGTCGCATTATAAGAATGGCTGTATGCTTCTTTCGGTTGATCGGCCGGCCTGAGGGCCCTTCCCTCGGATTTTTGGCACAATAAGGTCATTCGATAACCTTATCTTTGTCTCCTTCTCAAATTCTTCAGGTAATTCTTGATTTCTTAATCATAAGTGATACTTGATTTGAAAAGAATTGAAGTTATATATTGCTAGTTGTTCTTCAATGTTGTTTCTAAAATGGAGTTGGAATATGGGGAATTTGATATTGTGATGAAATTGATATTTATGAACGAATTGGTGATGATAGTTGTCGTTATTCATGGTTATTATCTGTGTTATTATTTTTGGGATTTGGAGTTAACCATCAAAATTTTTGTTCTTCATTTTAACTTGTGCACACAAAGTGTTTGAGAAATTGCAGCAATGAAAAATTGGTAAGCCAGGCTTTTTCAAATTATATGCAATGAATCATGTTATCAAATTAAATTATCCCCAACCCTTACATCATGTTAAACTTGAGAGCTCATACTTAACTTCCTTTTTGATGATGCAAGCTCAATTATTCACACTCCGCATGATGTAGTCAAGAAGCGTGCAAGCTCACCGGATGATGCCGGCACCAGCTCGTGAGAGGACTGGAGGGGAGTACTTGACCTTTTTACTTTTATTGCATATCATATTTTGTCCATTGAGGTCAATGTACGTCCTAAGTTTGGGGGGGTTTACTTTCAGTTGGTACATCCATTGCTGTACTTTATTTCGTTGCACTTTTCATTACTTTGCGTTAATTTTTTTCGATAGCCTTGCTTGTCTTAATTTTTTCTCTATTCGTGAATTTTTCGTGCTTCTATTTGTGTAATACTGATGTTACGACACTGTTTTTCTCTCTAAAGAAACGGTCGAGTTCTAGTCGCGTTGGAGTCAGTGATTTCTGTTTCTGCTTAGTATTCATTTAGGTCCAAATTTTTTTTTTTCGTGATTGTAGAGGTCTTGGCGGATAAGAGAGGATACATACTTGTTTTAAAATCATCGTCGATACGTTTGGTTACATTTTGCGGTTAGTTAGTCGTCCAGTTACATTAGTCGTGTTGGCACTTAGATTGAGTTTAGAATCGGTCAGTTTTTCCCAATAGTCGAGATATTTTTGTTCTAGGAAGGGAAGTCTAGTAACCGAGGGTATTCACGTGACTCGTTGTTTACTCTCGCGTAAAACGACGACCCTGATTAGACTAGTGATTTAGAGATTTCACATGTGCCGATGATAGGGAGCCTAGTAACCGGGGGTATTCACGTAACCCGTTGTTTACTCTCGCGTAAAACAGCGCCCTTGATTCGGACATGCGGGAATTATATATTCGAGTTGTTTCTCCGCTGTAGAAGGGAACTTAGTAACTAGAAGCATCTATGTGCCCCATGAGTGTTTTTTACGTCAAACGGTTTCCCAATACATGAGAATGGAAGTTCCACCCTAGGATTATCCCGATGAAACATCCCGAGATCCGAACCTAGTGGTCAACTCGAATCAAATGCTTGAGCATATATATAAGGGAATACTGTCCGAGGATTATTTTTATGAAACTCGTGAAAATTTTGCCATTAAACTGTGGAATGGGACGAACTAGCTTGTTTATTTTAGCCTTTCATATTGACGGTCGATTTGATTCACGTTTGTTAATCTTTGAGCTAGATTTTCTTCATGAACGAGTAATTAGGACTGAACTTGATTACTTTGTGGGATCAGTGTCCTGAGTGTAGCTCGCTATTACGACAATCCTATTATTAGTATTGATTAGGTTGAACACTACGAGTCGCACGATGATTCACGACATTCTTTTGTTGAGATTAATTCTTTTTGTTTGAGGACAAGCAAAGGCTTAAGTTTGGGGGTATTTGTTAGGCGTATTTTTATACGCTTATTCATCATTATTTTGTATTGTTTTGAAGAGTGAATTTGATTAAATGAGCCTTTAATGCCTTAATTTTGTATATTTGTCAGGAAGTTGAAGTCCGGAAGCTAAAACGAGGCGAAACGGGCGAAAACGGCAAATTTTGGCTATGAGCCGCGGCACAAGGAAGCAGGGCCGCGGCACAGGAAGACACCCAGCCGGGCGCAAAGTAAACTGTACTATGTGCCGCGGCACAGTCCAGGTGAGCCGCGGCACAGAAGAATTAAATGACGCCCAGCCATCCATCTGAAGGCAGTGTGCTGCGGCACAGATTTAGTGCGCCGCGGCACACGAGGCGGTCTTTGTGTTTTCCGCGTGGATTTGGGCCGTTTCGAAGCCAGTTTTTGACCTACTCACATGGACGCGCTTTGGAGGATGTGCAAAGCTATAAATAAGGGTTTAAGACCCTAATTAATCATCTTGGAATCTTTAACTAGTGGATCTTGAGCCTGGAATCAGAGAGGAGACGGCAGAAGAGGAACTTCAAGAGCAGAAGGCGGGAGCCGAAGAACGGAGGAATCCGAGCTTCATCTGCGTTTGATTTTCATGCTTCTATTTATTAATTCTGTATTTTAAATTATTAGTATGTCAGGCTACAACCCTAATCTAGGATTTTGATGAAACTTACATTTTGACGGATTTTGCTTGAGATTATCTAATTAATTACCTTTTTGTTGAGTTTTCCCAATCGTGTTTAATGCTTGCAATTATCTGGCCAATAGTTGTATTGATTTAATCATTCAATTCGAATCCGGAGAGGAGAATTGGTGAGGAACTATTGGTAAGGACCGTTTTATTCTGTAAGATAGGAATATACTCATAGGAACTACATGGCCTTTTGGAGATTTTATGCTTTTTGCCTATTGACGAATTAATTCATCTAGGGATAGAGTGCGTTATTCGCCTTTAGAAAATCTAGTGACCTCGGGAGAGGCAGTAGAATATATTAGCAATCTCCGCCTTCAATAAATTGGGAAAATTTTTACTTCAGATAATCGAGAGTAAATTCGGATAAACCGAGGTGGATTCAGAATCCTAGACTTATTCATCATTTGACTTTCTTTTCTTCAAGCTATCGTTTTCTACTGTTTAGTCTCTTATTAATTCTTTTAGTTATTAATTGCAAAACCCAAATTCGATTGTTCAAATAAAACTGGAATACATAAAAATCGGTAGTTAGAGATTCAGTCCTCGTGGGAACGATACTCTACTTATCACTTTATTACTTGTAAACGATAACGTGCACTTGCGTGTAAGAAATATCGCAACAGCTAACTGTTCTAATCCAGCAACACGTTCATGAATATATATCAAATAATACCAAAAGTTGAAGGTTGCAAATAAACAAAAACATACGAATCCAAACGTCGACTGTTCACATCATTATGACGTTGCACAAATAACCATCAGAGGTTAAATAACATTCCAAACCGAGTCTCCACTTCTCGGTCAAGATAATTATCCCCACGAGAGCATACCGAACGACTCAGCGTTCACACCACTACTTAATCACAACTCTGAGCATTATAGCCAAAATAATAACATCCTCACTACATACCTTTTAACCGAAATTCATGAAACCGAAAAGTTGAAAGCGAAAGTCACGTCTCAAGTAAATTTTTGATAGACCTCGTTTGAGTATTTAAAAATCAAATTTTAAAAATTTGCAACGCAAGATGAAAATAAAATATATGTAGTTTGAATTCTCAAAATTTTCGGTCTCGAGATCATCATACGAAACCAAACCTTTTTCCTTCTTGAAGGATGTTTTAGAATGAAAATTTACATGACTCTCCAAAACGTTTAAAGTTTTAAAATATCACATTGATAACCTTTCCTTGCGCATTCACGCTATAACATTACTCTTGTAAAAACAATTTATACAAGGATACATATACACATATATACATATACATTGGTACATTTACAAAAATCAAACAAACATGGAGTACGTATTCACGATTCACGTTTAAACTCCACATCATAACATAAAAATCACACAAGCTCGTGTAACACGAGACACAACAAAGTAGGGAGACGTACATCCACAGATCGCACGAAGATGATGGCTGCACCTTGATACTAATCACAACCGACATCTCAGACGACGCGTCGCGACACGACTCAGTCAGACAAAATCCGACAAAGCAAGACGAGACAAGACAAGACAAGACCCGAAAACACACAACTCGACCCGACAGCCTAGGTTTCCTCAACCTAAGCTCCGATACCATATTCTGTAACACCCCCAAACCACTCGGGAATATTACAGCGCCGCAGACCCTATCCGTGAGGATCTACCAGGCTAAATACAAAAACAATACATTACATTACATGCCGACATGGCTACATAATGAACCATTAGACCGATTTGGTCTTTTATCACAACACACCCATCATTATATACAAGACTCTTTCCCGAAACTCATACCCATGCAGGGGTTAGGATACATCAATATTTCCATGAAACGGAAAGTACCACAACGGTAGAACAAGAAAATAAGACTTCACCAAATACTCGACACTGGTCTTCATGTGATTAGTATCATCGTCTTCCATCACCCTTCGTACCGATCCTGTGATTCGCTCCCCAGCAACCTGCGAGTACCTGGACGCAATACAGACATCCACCCCCCGAATACTCGGGGGTTAGCAAAACTCCACTGTTTTGCAAGTGCAAGTATAAAATACGAATATAAGCCATACACAACATACTCCAAGAACATAATAATCGTAAACACGCTTCCCGAGATAAATCATTTGATAAAAACTGTTCAAATCATGAAAGGTGGGAATAAACCCAATACACTTCTTACAAAACATTTAAAGATCTCGGGAGTTTTGAAAACATTTGGAATTTAAGAATTCTCAAGTCTTTTGAAAACACTTGGGGACACGGCCCAAAAATCATTTTTCCCAAAATACAATTCCGATAACAAAACACGGGTCCACAACCCAAATCATAAGACACGGGGTCCAAGACCCAAATCACGAAACACGGGGTCCACGACCCGATCGCGAAACACGGGGTCCATGACCCAAATCATCTATAACAACATATTCCCAAGGATTATTCGTGTCCCGTGCTAAAAAGCCACGAACCTCAAATGCTCCCACAGAACATACCCGAGTGAATAACCCAACGGGAAGCCGTACCAGATCACATGTCACCATGATAACAATCACGTAACTATAACCATACATACGTTCATAGTTATCCCGGCTTCGCACTAACAAGCTACGAACCTCGGAGCTTCCACGAGACTTACCCGATTGGACAACACATGACACATCCATCACACGATCAATCCACAACCATAAGTTATCCCGTCATCACACTAACAAGCCACGAACCTCGGAGTCCCTGCAAGACATACCCGGATTGGATAACCCCACAAGTTATCCCGGCATCGGGATAGCAAGCCACAAACCTCGGATTCCCCATAAGACATACCCGATTAGATAACCCTACAGTCACGCCCGACCCATACTAGCAAGTATGGATTCCGAGATTCATCAATCTTACCCGGAGGCACATCACTTTCAACGATCACATAACAATAAGCAAACATCAAGCCAAACAACACTAAACATCACAAACCTCCTTTCATTGGAGTAAAAACCAATATCACCCGTCACATAATCTCCGAACAAGCACACATATCAATTCCCAATCCTCGGCATATGATTACGACCTACTATATTCACTAAGTGAAATTATAACATCTTCCAATCATACGTAATTAACACAGGTATTCCGAAAACACATTCATTCATGAAGCATATGAGTTATCTTTTGAAAGAAAACATTTATCGAGAACACACCGATCCCTTTTAAAGTTCATTAAACATTCAAAATGCGCATAAATCATTCACCAACAATTATGCCTACGAAACACGAAACATATAGGCAAGATACTTACCTCGATTCCACGGACAATGAAACAACGAACGGACACGGTCGGGTAGCCCTCGAGCTTCCAAAAACGACCAAGAACTCGACAACCTCACGAATACTACGAAAATAACATCACCGCGAATAAGTAACACTAATCGGAATCTGAATCAACTCGAAAAACAACAAGGATCCGAGGGTTTCTTCAAGACAATCAAGAATCAAATCCCGAGTGATAAAAATCGATAAATGGGTTACAAAATCCGAAGATCATGACCAAGACAACAAGAACACTATAAACAATTCATCACCCATGGATTAAATCGAAGAATCACAAAGAAACCCCCAAAAATTACACAACTAGGGTTCTGAGGAAGAAAATACCTCGATTCGACGAAGAACAAGGATTCGGTAATGATATAATCGACAATAATCTTCCAAAATGCCTTAGAAATGATTAGAATCGACCAAGACCTCTTCTCCACATCTCACCCATCGCCAGCCGCCACAAAAATGTAAAAAGTGAAGATGAAATGAAGTCTGGCCGAGCGCAGGCCTATATATGTCGACATCGTTACGGCCGTAACTGGCAGCTCATTACGGCCGGAACCTAGTCAACGCATGTAGCATACGCAATGGTCGAAGTCTTGCGTACGCAACGAGCACATCTTACGGCCGTAATCGGCATAGTCTTACGGCCGTAACCGAGCTCCCAGGGCCACTGACTAAAATCTGCCTAATCACTACGGCCGTAACCGGCCAGTGCTTAGAGGCCGTAACGAAACCTTACCACCGTAACCTGATGAACCTTACGGCCGTAATCGAGTGTCCCGAGGCCAAGATGTGCGAGAGTCTTACGGCCGTAATCGGCCAGGCCTTACGGCTGTAACTCGACCCAGCCAACACCCGACCATCCGGCTCGATACTTGACGATGCCTCGATCGCGCGAACGTACTGACTATGATCCAAAACAATAACGAACAGGCTATGAAACTCAACATACCATAATACAAGCATGCGATTCCAAAGGCGCAACGACAACACTCCGTTCGACCGAAGAAAAATTCAACGAAACGGAAATAAAGATCTCAGGTATTAAACGATTCCCCTCATAACGTACGTTATGTACCCAACTTAACATACGTTAAGCTTGCATCGCTACGTACGTAAGCTCCTCTGCTTAGCGTACGCTATGCTTATACCATTACGTACGTAAGATCCTATGCTTAACGTACATAGTGGCTTCCATACTTAGCCATTTATGCTCCTGTCTGTCATCTCAATACACCGAACCCGTACACGCGACATACTGAATACATATACTCGTTCCGATAACATTCTCATACGATACATCTGATGCACGATATCCTCAAATACAACTGTAGACCATGTACGACAATTATACAAATACTCATACAGTATATCCGACATCGAAAGACATATCAAGCATGTAATATCCTAGAATTAAAAATAACCTCAATAGATATACTGGCACGACTGTCACAGTTCCCAAAATTATTCATCCATGATGTATCGTTCCCACTCTGTACAGTACAACTCAGATAAAATAATGCGATAAATCGTAGCGAAATTCTAGGATATTACATATCTTCCCACTTAAATAAGTTTCGTCCTCGAAACTTAACATCCTGTCATAATCAATATCTCAATCCCGAAATATCTTAAAATCATGCCACCATGCTCAAATAATCATCATCAAAACCAAATAACTGAAAGAACATACTTACAGGTCCGTGAAGTCGATGATCTCCCGTGATACTAGCATACGGCTCCCATACCTCAACACAATAGCAACACACACAAATATCGCAATCATAGAAATTTGAAAATATCTCAAAAATTTTGGAACCTCTAAAAATCGGTTCGACTCACAAGTCATAAAAATTATTTTCAAAAGTCACGCTACTACCATACTAGTAGAGCCACATAACACACATGCACGGGTTTTACGAAACCCAAGCTCCGCTACCATCTTCTGTAACACCCCCAAAACCAACCGGGAATATTATTGTGTCATGGGCCCCGCGTCGGAACCCACAGGGCTAAAAATCATTTTCGCAAACATTTCAAACACGCCAAAGAGGCAAAGATGGTAATATTTTAAATACCCAAATGTTTTACAAAACATAGTTCCCAAATACCGTCATAAAATACCATTTGAAAGCACAAGGCGAAGACGCCAAAAAGGCATTTAGAAAGTATACACGAGTTGGTAAAATACCGAAAGCCATTATAAAATTTCACACGCGGCGGATAGAGACATGATAAAATACATTTGCAGCGGAATCATAATAGCAAGCAAAATACTCGGTCTCAAACACGTGCCATAACTAGTATCACCGGGAAGCTCATCCCTTCGCAACTGCTACAAGCTCGATCTCCGAGTACCTAAAAGATAAAGCCCATGCGGGGTCAGCCATAATTCTCAACAACGATAATGATCACATCAACATAAATAATTACATATCAATGTAATTTACAGAGTAAGAACATTCCCAATGTAATCTTACCGTAGTAACCTTACCAATCCATCACAATCCATATCAAATCAATCCTTACCATAATCCACATCTCGCGTTCTCAAGTGACGAATGAATTCAAAAATAACCATCTGTACTGTATTCAAAACGATACCAAGATTTTCAAACATAAATATATCTCAAATATGGAGTAATCTATCCATGACCAATCCTGTTCGCTGGATTGCATAATAGAATCCCAATTCTGATAAAACCGAAACACATGATGCATCTGTAGATCAACTATCCTCAAACAATAACAAATCCCGGATATCGATACAAAGTATGAATGCTCACACAATCAATAATAATAAACAACCAATGCATCAAAATGAGAATATCAATGACATGATAACTCCACTCAAGATCAACAAAGGTCCGACCACGAACGAGAATACCATTGATGTGGTAAACTCCAACGAGATCAATAAAGGATCAACAACCAAGAATACCAACGATACGGTAAACTCCAATAAGATCGATAAAGGATCAACAACCGAGAATACCAACGATACGGTAAACTCCAAGGAGATCAACAAAGGATCAACAACCGAGAATACTAACGATACGGTAAACCCCAACAAGATCAATAAAGGTTCAACAACCGAGAATACCAACGATACGGTGAACTCCAACAAGATCAATAAAGGATCAACAACCGAGAATACCAACGATACGGTAACCTCCAACGAGATCAATAAAGGATCAACAACGACCGAGAATACCAACATTAAGGCAAACTCCAAATGGAATCAATAAGGATCAATAATGAACGAGTTGACCAACGATATGGTAACTCCAAACGAGATCAGTAGAGGGTCAATAACAAACGAGATTACCAATGAAAGGGTGAGCTCCAAACGATATTAATAAAGGGTCAATAACAAATGAGACGACCAACGATATGGTAACTCCAAACGAGATCAGTATAGGATCAATAACAAACGATATTACTAACGATAGGGTGAGCTCCAAACGAGATTAATAAAGGGTCAATAACAAACGAGATGACCAACGATATGGTAACTCCAAATGAGATCGGCAGAGGATCAACAGGGACGGATACATGAGAGAATAAAATCGTCGACCATATACAAATCACATATATGGGGTCTCGAAGACAAACCCGACTATCGAACAGATCCGACCATTCATGGACTATGAATGCCCAATCAATATGACTCAAGATGGACATCACGACACGCCCGATCCGGAAATGTTTCCGTCCACAAGCCAACCACGGGTATTGATCAAATACACGTCTGTTCTCATGCCTAATGAGTCTCATAAAGTATGTCTCATGTGCACGGTTCAATATGAGGTCGAAACCATCACATGCTACACGTGCCGGTCTTGAAAATCCTACACATGACCGATCAGAACGTATCTGACTCCAGATATGCCGAGATACAACATGACAATGAAACTCGAAGAAATGCATATCCAACAAGGATCAGAAGACTTTCCAAGTGAGCAACGATAACTCAATCATGACAGATCGACACGACCGCAATGTCGTAATTCTGTCAGACAACAGTTCACAGCATGCTCAACAATGCATATAATATTAGCACATAAACTCCCAAGATCGCAATCAAGGCTCACAGAAGCATCTACTCAGGAATACTCCGGACGTGGGTACCATTCAGGTTTTATCCCATAACACAGCTCCATAAGGTATATCAACACATAAACTCCCAAGGCCGCAGCCAAGGGTCACGGAAGCATCTACACAGGAATACTCCGGATATTATCACAAAATATACCAACAATGATGCACACTCATCACATAAAGCATCAATACACACATGTACAACAATGCAACAAGATAATTATCATAATTTAGCAATACTAGATTACCTCAAAGCCGGAGACACTAATCTTTCCATGAACAACACCCCTGAACGAATACACAGTTTTACGAATAGTCCATAATGAAGTACATTCCATCACTGTCAACAATCCATCACCTCGAGATCAACGTCAGCATAGTAAACTGTCTTCGATATCCAACATTTCATATAATAGACCAAGGATAATTTCACATCTCCATTTTCGTTAGACATCTTTAAATCATATACATTATGATTTAATCCAATCCAAAGTACAATATACAAACCATCATCCCGACAATTCATATTCATAATTTCATTGCTATATGAATCATAAATGAAAAGAAATCAAAACCATTTATTAAACATTATGAACTGAGCAAGCATAACTTGCCTTGATACCGCTACAACGAAGTCATTACCAATCCCGCCATGTTCATCTACAAGTTCCTCAGCCTCGACCATAGAGATCCATGCATTTTCCAATCTCAACCGCAACACAACGGTTAATAATCAACGATCACTTATCGCAACCTAATGCAAACACATTCGATAACAATCAACAACCGATAAAATCAACCAGTCAAACTCAACGGTTCAACGATATCTTGATCATATACGAAACCAAACCATTTCAACTTTAAACAATACGAATACAAGCCGAAATTCGATAATCAATCAATTCTAACAAGTGTCTCAACATTCTCAATCCCGACATAAATCTTACTTACGGATTAACACGGCTCATCCTTGTAAATTCATAGAAATACAATTACCGATTATCATCACGAATAATCATATACCAAAATTAACCGTAATCCTTCCAATTTCCATAAAATCACGACATATATCACTCAAGAGTTCTTCAAGAACATGAATTAATCCATAATCATGTTTGTAGCCAACAAAACGACGTAATCCAATGTATTCTGACATCTAAACCATCCTCTAATTCATAATTCAAGGCATGTATCATCATATTCTTTAACATACACTTCACATAACACTAAGGATCACAATAACAATACCATAACCATCATCATACGAAGAAGAACATCAACAACAACATCAAAATCCGAATCGAAAAGAGGAGTTTTTCAGCATACCTCTTGGAGAAGAACCACAAAGATCAAACACTTCCAAAATCATCAAGAACTCCAAGCTTCAAGCTTATAATCAAATCATCAAGGTCCCAACCAAGGTAGAAGGGTCTGAAATGGGATTGAAAGTGAAGAGGGACGAAGCTGGGGTGGAAAAATGTGTTTCTTCTCGTGAAGAAATGAAAACCGATCCTTGATATATAATCTGCACAGCTCGTTATGTACGTTAAGACCCAACCTTAACGTACGTAAGCCCCTTTAACGTACGCTACATGTCATGCATAGCGTACGTAATTGGCATCCAGGGTTCACTGCCTCATTTCGTATTGTGCATTATGTACGTAATGTCCATGATATAGCGTACGTAATATAGCCGTTGACTTGCTACAGTAACATACTCGTTTAACATATGCAATGGCAAATCCTTAACGTACGTCAGGCTCGAGGTTGACTCGTCTGTCCACATCCGCGCCGAAAGCTGCCGACACCAGGCCCACCTGCCAACCACTCGGACCTATCTGATTCCCCTCATAACGTACATTATGTACCCAACTTAATGTACATTAAGCTCGCATTGCTACGTACGTAAGATCCTCTGCTTAGCGTACGCTACGCTTGTACCACTACGTACGTAAGCTCCTATTCTTAACGTACTTAGTGGCTTCCATACTTAGCCATTTCTGCTCCTGTCTGTCGTCTCAATACACCAAACCCGTACACGCTGTAATATCCGCAATTTTCGATTTTCGGTAAATTTCTTTTTTTCAGCGGAAGTCCGTTTTGACGACTCGCTCATGACCGTTTCGTCATTCTGAGAATGATTAATTCTGCACTTTTTGTCATCCGAGTTCGTTTCGGTGTCGTTTTGTTGAGTTCCGTGCTTTTTAGCGGTTTTTCCGCACTTGAGTTCGATTCTTGCGAATCTAGACCGAAACTGTTGTTTCGACTTTCTCGTAAGTTCATTTAATGTTATTATTCATGTTGCGAGCTTTGGCTTGGTGTTTCGATCACGTATCGTGATTTTCGGGCGTTTTGGGCCATTTTCGTAATTTCCCAAAGTTTGGGGTAATTACTTTCCGTTGTCGAGTTTCGAGCCTTCGGGTAGTCGGAATCGTATGTTCTATTAGTGCTCGGATTCGTCTTTTCGAGTACTTCGTAACCGTATCTTCGATTCGTACTCGGAGTTCGGGTTTCGGGTCGTTCGGGCCGTCGGAGTTGGTCCCGGCCGAGTCATGGCCGGGCATGATCGGGCAGGCCACCGCCGAGTAACGTGCGGTAATGATCGGCCATTACGTACGTAAGGCCGGTTACGTCGTAAGGCCCTGGCCGTAACGCGTAACGCCCGGCATTTTCCAGCAGAGTTCGGCCATGGCGGTTCGTCGTAAGCCATGGCCGATTACGTACGTAACCCGGCAATCGGCTATAAAAGGCCTGGCAGCGTTTTTCTTCAGCATTTTCTCACTTCTCTTCTTCCATTCCGCGGCTGAAGATGGTGTAATCATGGGGAGATGTTGTTGGACAATCAATCCATGAAGTTTTGGAGTTCATATCATCAATCATCAATCATATAACATCCTACGATCTACCGAATCAGGTCAGATTTCCTAGAAATCTAGTTTTGGGGATTTTGCTCGATTTGTCCGTTTAATTCGTTTTAACTCAGAATAGTGATGTATTTATGATTGTTAAACATTATTATGTCGAATTCCTTGCTGTTCCTCGGTTGAATCGCCGAGTATTTGTCGTTTTATTGAGTTTCTTATCGACGCCTTGAAGGTGTCCGATAAAATGTCACAAAGAGGATTCGAGCGTTCTACGATTATTCTTCCTCGTTCGTTCGTTAATTTATTGATGGTATGATGTTAGGGTCAGATTTCTCGCAAAGAATTCGAGTCGGAACCCTTCCGTTCGTCGTTTTCTTCAAGCTTTTCGATCGTGGGTGTATTCGTTGTCTTCACGAGAATCGTAGGTGTTCGAGGTGTCCCGACTGATCCGTGATTGTGGGAGTGTCCGGCATCGATTATCGAGGCAAGTATCTTATTATACGACTTGTATCTTGTGACTAGTAATTACGTATGATATGTATGACGATTTTGCTTGCCTCCGTAAATATGTTCCGTTTGAGTAGGTTGTGTTTTTCCGAAATTTGAAGGCTTTGTGATAATAGTGATATATTGGTATCCGTGTTAGGCTTTGTGCCATTTGTGCAGGATTGCGATGTACATATGAGATGGTTGTACATGTGGTTGTTCAATGTATTGTGTACCGAATGTGTGTTATGTTGGTTAAATGTCGTTGATTGATGATAGTTGTTGCGAGTGTCGAGGTTGTGTTATGTGCGTGCAATGTACGATTTTGTGGTGATCAAGGTGATTGATTAATTGTGCTCATTGTTGTATGTAATGTGAATGTGAATATGTGTGTGACCGCTAAGTTCACTCGTGTTGGTTCGACGGGACCTACGAGGATTCGTGGCAGTGGACTACGGGATCAGAACTTAGTGAGGTACTGAGGTCCAATCGTGTTGGTCTGACGAGGCCTACGATAACGCATGGCAGTGGACCATGAGTTTCGGACACAGTGCGTCCAACCGGGTGAGCTCGACGGGGCTTACGGTGACACGTGGCAGTGGACTACGGTGTCAGGACTGTGTGTGTGATTGTTGTGATTGATATAGTCCGTGCGGGTTGTTATGCCTACGGAGACACGTGACAGTGGATCACGGTGTCGGGATTGGTTATGTTTGGTTAATAGTCCGTGTGGGTTGTTGAACCTACGGAGACACGTGACAGTGGATCACGGTGTCGGAATTGATTATGTTTGTTTAATTGTGTGTGATGTAGTCCGTGCGGGTTGTTGAACCTACGGAGACACGTGACAGTGGATCACGGTGACATGAGCATGATACTTTCAAATCAAAGTTTTTAAAGGAAAAGTTTTAAGAAAGAATGTTGGGCCGAGCCCCACGAGATTTATGGAAATGTTTCCGGTATTGTAAACTGTTGAATTATGAAACAAGTTTTGGGTTAAGGCCCTTAATGTTTACAAAAAGGTTTTGTAAATTGGGACTCGAGGTCCAAAGGAATTTCTGCCTTAAAAAAAATCCCCGAGATGATGTGTTCTTTTTCAAATATCTCTTATTTGAGTTCGAAATTCTAAAACTTCTCGGGAACATTTTGATAATTGATTTCCGTATTAAATTCGTAGTTGCTATTTGCTTGTTACATTTCGTATGGTTTGATACTTGCACTAGTAAAACAGTGGAGTTTTGCTAACCCCCGAGTAATCGGGGGGTGGATGTCTGTATTGTGTCCAGGTACATGCAGGTTTTTGGGAGCAAGACACAGGATCGGCACGAGGGATGATGAAAGACGAATGATACTAATCACACGAAGGCCAGTTTTGGGTTCAGTTAGTCGGAGTCCATTGTATTGTCTTATCTGCTGTCTTATTGTTCATTGTTGCAAGTATTTTACCCTTGTGTGGGTATGAGTCTGGATGAGTTTATGTATTTTGATTTGTAAGTCTGTGACGAAAGACCAAATCGGTCTATTGGTCCGTTATTTTGATTCGTCGGTATGTAATGTAATGTGTTTTTTGATGTCTAGCCTGGTGGATCCTCACGGAGGGTGCGGCGTGTAATATTCCCGGTTTGATCTGGGGTGTTACATTTATGGTATCGAGCTTAGGTTGCGAAACCTAGGCCGTCGGGTCCATCGTGTATTGTTGGGTCTTGTCTTGTCAGATTGAGTCTGACTGATGTCGTGTCGCGACGCGTCGTCTGGGATGTCGGCCGTGATTAGTATCAAGGTGCAGCCATCATCTTCGTGCGATCTGTGGATGTAAGTCTCCCTACTACATGTTGTACCACGAGCTATACGAGCTGTATGATTCTGTGTTATGTAGTAGTATTTGAAGGTGCATCGTGAGTAAGTGACATATAATTGTTAATTCCGTTTTGTGTTAGAATGAAGAATGATATGGCAAAATGTATCCTTGTATGAACTGCTTTTCTTGCAAGAGCAACAACCTTGGAATTTTTTTAGTTTCGAGGGCTTAGGGAGCCACGTAAATTTTTAAAATGGTCTCCAAGGGAGGAAAAATTTTGATTTTTGTATAATGACCTCAAGGTCGAAAATTTTTAGACTTCAAACTACCGATATTTCATTTTCATCTCATACTATAAGTTTTCAAAACTCGAGTTTTTAACTCAAATAAGGTCTACAAATATACTCAAGACGTGACTCTCGTTTGTATCTTTTCGGTTTGTTGATTGTTGGTCGAAGATGTGTATTGATGATGCTCTCGTTGTTGAGCGGTGGTGCCCGCTTTATGATTAAAATAGTAACGTGAATGTTGAGTCCATCGGTATGTATGTGTTGAGATAGTCCTCCTTATTGAGAAATAAAATTTTCGTTTTTGTAAGATGATTTTCTTTTGATGGTTGCTTGTGAGATGTTATAATTATGTGAATCGATGACATTTAGACTCGTATGTTGTTGCTTATTTGTAACCTTCGAGTTTAGTATTACCTCGTATATGTTTGCAATCGTGTTGGTGATTAGAGCGGTTAGCACATGCTTAATACGAGCCTAACGCGCTAACGTGGCGTGTTTAGCGCACGTTAATCTTTGTTGTAACGCGCTAATCAACTCCGGGCGAGGCTATGGAATCGCATTTTAGCCGTTAGGTCTAACTTTTGTGGCCAATCACCCGTAGTTGTATTCTCTACGTGGTGTCTAGTGATAACAAGCTGTTGTGCGTGAATGTGTGTTAAGACTTTTCGTATTGCTAGGTGATATTTGATTGTGTTTGATGAATTGATAAATTATGTCTGTGTGTGTGTTCAAAAACACTTTCCTGGAAACTTCACAAGTTTTGATGGTTGGATTAAACGGCGGCCCCATGTATACTTTGAAAATTATTTGGAATTGGCGAGCCGGCCTTGGATTCTCAAATAAAACCTCGATGGTATTTGAAAGAGTTGTTTTAAAGTACATGTAGATATTTTGTAAAATGTTACCATCGTTGATTTTCATGTAGTGTTGGGGGGGGATTTTCCAAAATAATTTTTAACGTATTGTTGTATTTTCAGATAATTCGAGTACATGATTTTCAAAAATCTTTCACATCATAAAAATATTTTATTTCAAAAACCAATGCGATTTTTATTTTCAAAAAAAAAAATATATATATAGTGAAAGATGAAAAATTTCACTCGATGTAAACTTCAAACTCGAATTTGAGAAAGTTTCATGTATTGATTAAAGTATGTACGAATGGTTTGATGACCTTGCGTGGCTACCTTGTTGTTATTAACGTAATGCTGGTGTGTAGTGACGTGGTGATTTTGACAATGCCGGTTGCACAGAAAATATTATTTAGCCAATGATTTCAAAATGAGACGGTTAAAGTCTGTTGTTTAAAAGTTTTGATGAAGCAACCTGAGGTACAAAAAAATACTTTTAAAGTTTTACTTTGAAGAGCACACAAATCCAAGGATTTTCAAATGATATCATTTAAAAGAATACCTCGTGGATTTTTTATTATCGAGTTGTTAGTAGTTACCTTATGTAATATTGTCGTGCTGAGTTGATACTTTAGCATGTTATTTTTGCGAAGTTGTGGCATCGTATCGAGTGAGAATCCGCTTAGTATGCCGAGGGACAGAGGATGCGGTCGTGACCGCGGTCCAGTTGGTCATGGATATCAGATGCAGGACCAAGAGGATATGGTCGGGAAGGTTGCTATTCCAGCACTTCGTTCTCGTTGTTTAGGTTTCGGGACGAAACCTCTTTTAAAGGTGATATGATGTAATACCCGCATTTTTCTTTCTTTCTCTTCTGTTTCGTCCAATCGTATCGACTCGACTGTGTTCGTTGATGCTTCGACACAGTGTTGTTTCTCACCTTTGTCATTCGAGCGAGTTCTGATATTGTCCCAAATTGAGCTATATATCGTTGTGACCTTTTCAAGTTCGAAAAAGGTGGAATTTCGTATTTGTTCAGCGATTGGCTCGCGTTTTGATTGATGTACCGTTGGGTCGGTCAATAGTATTGATTCTCGTCCGTTGTGTTTTGTGATTGTTCGGATAATTGACTTGATTGTATTATCCATTCGACGACGCTTGTCACTTGTTGGTTTTGTTATATCCCTAACGCCGACGTTGTGTTGGTCGTCGTGGAGCGTGTTTTCACGCCGTATATTCCTTTGCGTTGCTTGTAACGTTTCGCCGTTTCGCATTAGTTACGCGTTTCTTGCGTATCTCATTGAGTTTTCTTGGCGGGATATTGCTTCTCCCTACTTGTTTTAAGTTTCGGGACGAAACTTCTTTTAAGGAGGGTAGAATGTAATATCCGCAATTTTCGATTTTCGGTAAATTTCTTTTTTTCAGCGGAAGTCCGTTTTGACGACTCGCTCATGACCGTTTCGTCATTCTGAGAATGATTAATTCTGCACTTTTTGTCATCCGAGTTCGTTTCGGTGTCGTTTTGTTGAGTTCCGTGCTTTTTAGCGGTTTTTCCGCACTTGAGTTCGATTCTTGCGAATCTAGACCGAAACTGTTGTTTCGACTTTCTCGTAAGTTCATTTAATGTTATTATTCATGTTGCGAGCTTTGGCTTGGTGTTTCGATCACGTATCGTGATTTTCGGGCGTTTTGGGCCATTTTCGTAATTTCCCAAAGTTTGGGGTAATTACTTTCCGTTGTCGAGTTTCGAGCCTTCGGGTAGTCGGAATCGTATGTTCTATTAGTGCTCGGATTCGTCTTTTCGAGTACTTCGTAACCGTATCTTCGATTCGTACTCAGGTTCGGGTTTCGGTCGTTCGGGCCGTCGGAGTTGGTCCCGCCGAGTCATGGCCGGGCATGATCGGCCAGCCACCGCCGAGTAACGCGGCGGTAATGATCGGCCATTACGCACGTAAGGCCGGTTACGCACGTAAGGCCCTGGCCGGTAACGCACGTAACGCCCGGCATTTTCCAGCAGAGTTCGCCATGGCGATTACGTCGTAAGCCGTGGCCGATGACGTAACCCTACGGCAATGATCGGCTATAAAAGGCCCAGCGGCGTTTTTCTTCAAAGATTTTCTCACTTCTCTTCTTCCATTCCGCGGTGAAGATGGTGTAATCATGGGGAGATGTTGTTGGACAATCAATCCATGAAGTTTTGGAGTTCATATCATCAATCATCAATCCTATAACATCCTACGATCTACCGACCAGTCGATTTCCTAGAAATCTAGTTTTGGGGATTTTGCTCGATTTGTCCGTTTAATTCGTTTTAACTCGTAATAGTGATGTATTTATGATTGTTAAACATTATTATGTCGAATTCCTTGCTGTTCCTCGGTTGAATCGCCGAGTATTTGTCGATTTATTGAGTTTCTTATCGACGCCTTGAAGGTGTCCGATAAAATGTCACAAAGAGGATTCGAGCGTTCTACGATTATTCTTCCTCGTTCGTTCGTTAATTTATTGATGGTATGATGTTAGGGTCAGATTTCTCGCAAAGAATTCGAGTCGGAACCCTTCCGTTAAATCGCTTTCTTCAAGCTTTTCGATCGTGGGTGTATTCGTTGTCTTCACGTGAGAATCGTAGGTGTTCGAGGTGTCCCGACCGATCCGTGATTGTGGGAGTGTCCGGCATCGATTATCGAGGCAAGTATCTTATTATACGACTTGTATCTTGTGACTAGTAATTACGTATGATATGTATGACGATTTTGCTTGCCTCCGTAAATATGTTCCGTTTGAGTAGGTTGTGTTTTTCCGAAATTTGAAGGCTTTGTGATAATAGTGATATATTGGTATCCGTGTTAGGCTTTGTGCCATTTGTGCAGGATTGCGATGTACATATGAGATGGTTGTACATGTGGTTGTTCAATGTATTGTGTACCGAATGTGTGTTATGTTGGTTAAATGTCGTTGATTGATGATAGTTGTTGCGAGTGTCGAGGTTGTGTTATGTGCGTGCAATGTACGATTTTGTGGTGATCAAGGTGATTGATTAATTGTGCTCATTGTTGTATGTAATGTGAATGTGAATATGTGTGTGACCGCTAAGTTCACTCGTGTTGGTTCGACGGGACCTACGAGGATTCGTGGCAGTGGACTACGGGATCAGAACTTAGTGAGGTGCGAGGTCCAATCGTGTTGGTCAGACGAGGCCTACGATAACGCATGGCGGTGGACCATGAGTTTCGGACACGGTGCGTCAACCGGGTGAGCTCGACGGGGCTTACGGTGACACGTGGCGGTGGACTACGGTGTCGGGACTGTGTGTGATTGTTGTGATTGATATAGTCCGTGCGGGTTGTTATGCCTACGGAGACACGTGATGTGGATCACGGTGTCGGGATTGGTTATGTTTGGTTAATAGTCCGTGTGGGTTGTTGAACCTACGGAGACACGTGATGTGGATCACGGTGTCGGAATTGATTATGTTTGTTTAATTGTGCGTGATGTAGTCCGTGCGGGTTGTTGAACCTACGGAGACACGTGACAGTGGATCACGGTGACATGAGCATGATACTTTCAAATCAAAGTTTTTAAAGGAAAAGTTTTAAGAAAGAATGTTGGGCCGAGCCCCACGAGATTTATGGAAATGTTTCCGGTATTGTAAACTGTTGAATTATGAAACAAGTTTTGGGTTAAGGCCCTTAATGTTTACAAAAAGGTTTTGTAAATTGGGACTCGAGGTCCAAAGGAATTTCTGCCTTAAAAAAAATCCCCGAGATGATGTGTTCTTTTTCAAATATCTCTTATTTGAGTTCGAAATTCTAAAACTTCTCGGGAACATTTTGATAATTGATTTCCGTATTAAATTCGTAGTTGCTATTTGCTTGTTACATTTCGTATGGTTTGATACTTGCACTAGTAAAACAAAGGAGTTTGCTAACCCCCGAGTAATCGGGGTGGATGTCTCAGTGTCCAGGTACATGCAGGTTTTCGGGAGCAAGACACAGGATCGGCACGAGGGATGATGAAAGACGAATGATACTAATCACACGAAGGCCAGTTTTGGGTTCAGTTAGTCGGAGTCCATTGTATTGTCTTATCTGCTGTCTTATTGTTCATTGTTGCAAGTATTTTACCCTTGTGTGGGTATGAGTCTGGATGAGTTTATGTATTTTGATTTGTAAGTCTGTGACGAAAGACCAAATCGGTCTATTGGTCCGTTATTTTGATTCGTCGGTATGTAATGTAATGTGTTTTTTTTGATGTCTAGCCTGGTGGATCCTCACGGAGAGGGTCTGCGGCGTGTAATATTCCCGGTTTGATCTGGGGGTGTTACACACGCGACATACTGAATACATATACTCGTTCCGATAACATTCTCATATGATACATCTGATGCACGATATCCTCAAATACAACTGTCGACCAAGTACAACAATTATACAAATACTCATACTTTATATCCAATATCGAAAGACATATCAAGCATGTAATATCCTAAAACTAAAAATAACCTCAATAGATATACTGGCACGACTGTCACAGTTCCCAAAATTATTTATCCATGTTGTATCGGTCCCACTCTGTACAGTACAAATCAGATAAAATAATGCGAAAAATCATAGCGAAATTCGAGGATATTACAATTAATTTTGAATGGTGATGTGGTTCATGAACCTAGTTTTTTTAATCTGTTGTTCGATTAGGTTGTAAAGGCTGTTTTGAGCCTATTTATTTTACTAGAAAAATTTGTATTTATGATGCAATTTTTCAATGTAAAATTTATTCAATGACGAAGACCGAAGGAAGATCCATTCGAGAGGACGAAGATTCAAGACTCAAGACATGTAACTAGATTACGATGTTTTTTGTTCTAGGAACGGTCCATGAACTACATGTTGGTAGCAACTAGGTTGTGTATGTTTATTCATATTGTATGAATGTCCACAAATGCGCTTAAATAAATTAGTGTGCCAATTGTAACATTAATCGCGAAAATTCTCCCACGACAAAATATTAAGTTTAAAAGGTTTCAAGGTTTTTCTTCCCTCTATCGAGATCTCGGAAAATTGAAATCCAAACTGGATGTGCTATGCTTCTGAGTTATTGGGGTAGCCATTCATGGATGATCGATAAATCCTGAATGTGCATTGGATGCCTTCGGTTGGAACAAATTTTATCCCTAGAAACCTGTTCGGTTGCCGGATAAGATTCAATTGTGAAACTGATCAGCGTCAATGGTGTAAACTTAACTTGTTGACGAACTATAGAAACCGTATAGGTTGAGGGGAGTGAACAAGGGGAAAAAGAAGATCGAATCATCCATTAGATGGGTTGGTGTTGGACACCATTTTATGAATATTAATAGACCAGAAACATAATCGGTTGTCCTCTATTAAAATTTATAAAGAACTCGATCACCACTATGAAGTAAAGTGAACTAACACTTCTAGATTTCACAAGGGAGTGTGTTATTCCGATAAAAGTAGTGGGAGCTGGGTTAAATGAATAGAAAATACCTTAATTCTAAACTCAGATCATAATCAAACGAGTCACTAATCAATCTGTCTTACTTAATGCAGACAAACAAAATAAAACTCTCATAATAACAATGAACCCACTCGCAATTCTACTCGAGAAGAACAACTTAACCGGACCAAACTTTGTGGACTGGCTCCGCAATCTGATGATTGTCCTCAGTATGGATGCACTGGGATACGTCTTGGAGGTGGACATTCCGGCAGCTCCAGTGAGGACCAGAGCTTAGTCAGGAAGAAGTTGAAAACCATGAAAAGTGGGTTAATGATGACATTAGAGTTCGTGGCTATATGATGGGCTCTATGTCTAATGAGCTTCAGAGAGCTCATGAGAAAATGACTTCGGCTAGGCAGATCTTATCTCTCTTAACCGAGCTTTATGGTGAGCACAGTCGAACTACTAGATATGAGATATCTAAGCAACTCTTCGGTGCTAGGATGAAAGAAGGTGAGAAAGTTGGGGACCACGTCCTCAAAATGATCTCTATGATAGAGAGATTGGAGGATCTTGATTTTAGGATGCATGTTTCTCTCCAAACTAACCTTATCCTACAATCTCTTCCTGATTCCTTCTCTCAGTTTGTTATGAACTTCAACTGCAATTAAATTGCTTGCAATTTACCAGGGTTGATGAACAAACTTGTAACCGCTCAGTCTCAGATTAAGACTCCGCGGGTGAAGGAATCTGCCCTTGTGATTTCTTCTGGATTTCGGAAATCCAAGAATAAGAAGAAGAAGACTAAGAAGCAGATGGGCTCACAAGGTAAGGCTTTTATTAAAATGTAAGGGCAAGGCCCTAATGGTTCCTAAGAGTAAGAAGATGAAGACGGACGCATGTCTCAAATGCGGTGAGCGTGCCACTGGGAAAAAGACTGTCCGATCATTCATGTTGCTTCAGGTACGAAACTTTTAGTTTTGGAAACGAATTGTTCTGCTATTGTATTTTCTAGTTCTTGGATACTGGATTCAGGTGCTACTTCTCACATTTGTGTAGGTCAAAAGTCGTCAGAAATAAGTCTAGAGGGGGGGTGAATAGACTTATTGAAACTCTTTTTCCAAGTAGGAATTAAGGAGTTTCTCAGCTGATGGTACAGATGACTTAGAGTCTTCTATAGACAGTATAAATGCGGAAGTCGGCTGATGCCGAATACAGAAATATAAACATTGAAACACTAAGTATGAATGCATCAGTTAAGTATGATGCTAACACAATAAAATACGCAGGCAATATATAGTGGTCTCATAGGTGGAATAATCCTATACTAATCCACTTTTCTCCAAACCAGTTGGAGATGAATCCACTATAATTTTCAACCAGTGATAAATATTACAGTGATTCTACAACTTAGCTACAACAACTTCCCACCAGTGGAAATCCTGTCGTTACAACTCCTTTCTGACTGCCTAGCGCCACTCGATCTACAAATCCTTGGATGCCTTTCAGTCGTGCAACTTCAACCAGTGAAGTACTCTGTACTCAGGTTTTGAGACAAGAGTGTTTTGTCTTCTCCAACTAAGAGCTTTCCTTCGTATATGAACTGTGAATGCTGCTCTTCACGATGCTATAGATTTTTGATCGCTTGATTGCTTTGTTTGCTTGAGAGTATAGTTCGCATCGTACTTTGCTCTTTCAAATCTTCAGATATTTATAGCTTGTTCATAGCCGTTGCAAATCTGTAACAAATCCATCCGTTGGAGAAATAAACTTCTTTGTTTTTCTTTTTGAACGTTCCAAGGTTGGATTCCCTTATTTTAATCTATTTCCGACCGTTGTGAATACTTTCATATGGAAGCGCCGAATCTTTTGATTTTAATATGTCTAATGTAAAACCCTAAAAATCCGTAAACCTAAAATACGTATAATTTTGAATTTTTTTTACCTAAACCTTACGATAATCCAAATTGAGCCCTATACTTTATTTTATGTAAAAATTAAAACTAAACTAAATTAACCTAAGTCTAAACTAAATAAATACATATTTTACAAGATTTAAAAGTTCCTAAAACCTAGCACCATCACACGTTTAATTGAGCATTATGTAATCAAGAGTTCCCTAAATTTCAGCCACACTTTTAAAACTCATAACCGACCTTTTATTATCATTCAACACAAATTAAAAACCTATTTACTACTTTCAAAAACTGATTACCCCGCTCCCATCCTAAGACTTCGGATAAAAAAACAGGCTTCTTGGACCGTATCCTTCATTCGTATAAGAGAGAAACAAACCCACACAAACGTCATTCTCTCTCTCTAATCACCCCAAAGAAATCCATTGTTGTTGCTGTTCGTGTGACCAAAGGATCTGTTGTCCGTGGGTGTTTGAGCATCGTTTTGGGCTCATAAGATTTAGGGTTTACCTTGTGGTGTTTCCTCCTTGTATTCCTTCCTGTATTCGATTCACAAAGGTACCATCGACCTTGTTTCTTATTCATTTGACAAAACTTGATTTAAAAATACTAAAACCTTAAACATTTATTTAATATCTGATCTAATTATTTTGTTATGATTCGTAATATATAAAACATGTTAAAAGAGGCCACATAAAATCATGAATAAATTGTATCTCGATTTGTTATAAATCCTATCCTAATCGATCTATAAATATTCGTATCATGCTGTTTAAATTCGATCTGATATTTGTGTGATCATCAAAGGCTGGAAACATGAGTGTTAATATGATAATCAAAACAATTCTTGTGATATATATCAGTCTCGTGTGCGTTTGTATAAGTAAACATGTGTTGTAAAGATCTAAAATTGATTCTGAAAACGGGACAGCTTATAGGCTGAACATGTGTGCGTTATAGCTCGAGTTCCATAAGTGTTTTAATTCTCTATTTGTGCATGAAAACTTAGTCTAATGTCTTAGTTAAGTTTTCCAATTAGTTTGAAGGAAATCGGAGTTGTATTGGTCATGTTTTTAAATTTTACGGGATTAAGGTTGTGTTGTTTCTGTCTCAAAGTATGCTGTCCAGTTTTTGGATCGGATTAAGCAGGGGGAATCTTGATGATAACAAAGCGTTTTTCTGAGTTTCTTGAGTCCAAAACTTATTTTAAAGAGATTACTAACTGATCTAATTGGTTTGGAGTGAATTGGAGTTGATTTGGGCATGTTTCTGAATTTTATGTGATCGTATGTCAAAACTGCGTTTTCAGAAAATTATTTCAGTCATTGTGTGATTTTTCATGTCAAATATATAAAGAGTTAAGAGCTCCTCTTTTACAGAGGTAATATCTAAGTTATAAGGGAATTCCTGTAATTTTTGTAGATTTTTCTGAAAGGTTTAACTATGTTGATAAATACAAAACTTTTGGGGTATACATGTAGTACAGTTTCTGGACAGGTTTGGGAAAACGATTTTTGAAATAATACTTGCACTTAGAAATAAAATCTGTAAAAATTTGGGGATGTGGTTAACCCTTGTTGTAATCACAAGTAAAAATTTTAAAACCTCAGAGCCTTATTTGTTATGTTTTAAAATTCATAAGAAAACAGAACCAGATTCATTTGTGAAATCCCTGACCTATTAATAAGTAACTTTGAGTATTGAATCCGTTATAACTTTAATGAACGTATAAGTAATATGTGATTATAATTCGTGTAGATTCAGTGAAGGATGAGTAATCCACCTTTCCTTGTGTTCAATTTCCATTTGCTTTTATTTCTTAAGGTACAAATATTCTACCTTTCATCAAGTAAAGGTTTCTCATGATTCTTATTCTTTGACCTTAATTCGTTGTATTGCTATGAACCTTTTGATATGAACCTAATGTTATGATTCCCTTGTATTGATCCATTTGATATAATCCCATTGCTATGATCCCTTCTGATAGTTTCTTATTTGTTATTGTTCAATTGATTATTTCGTTACATGCTTATTTCTATCCTTGCATGTGGTTGCCTATATTGTTGCCCATTTAATGTATCTAGCCATGGGGAGTCTATGGTCATATCATTGATGCACTAATGGTATGACGCTGTCAGTGGAGGCGGGCATGTGTCCACTGCGTTCCCAAATGATTGTATTGCTAATTAACACACTTGGTCTTATTCACAGGTTCTTTTGGACTCTTTCCTATATTGTTTCGTTTCATTCATACTTATTGCTTTCATATTGTATATCTGTTCACTGAGCATTAGCTCAGCCGCATTTCTTTTCTCTGCGGTAGGTTATTACAGGGGTGATGGGCAGGAGTGAAGAGAGTAGGAGTTAGAGACTACCGTACTTGTTATCCTTTATCATTTTTACAAGACTTTTGGATTAATTATATTTTTTTCTATTTAAGTCAATGTTGGTTTATCATTGGAAGATTGTAATGTTGACCTAGTTATGCTTTTATAATAAAGTCTTCTGCTTGCATATTTAATGTTCTGATTTGACTCTATAATGTTACACTTTGACCCTTGTCGGGTTGGGGTGTTACAATTATGTTATCGGAGAGCATAGGTTTGACGTGTAGGATTTAGGTTATGACCTGTGAGGATTGGGTAGGCATTAGGTTTCCTTCTGCAATAAATGTTATCTCTTTCATATTTGATAACGACTCTGATTTATGTCTTTACTGATTCGTTTATGGACCTTTTAGATGTCGGTCAATCGCACACCGGAAGAGACCGCTGCCTTTAACGTAGCTGTTGCTCAAGCTGTTGCAGCCCTAATGCCTGAACTTCGAACTCAACTCTTTGAGGAATTCCGTCAGGAGGCCTCTGGCTCTGGTGGAAGGGGTACTCCATCTACTATCTCTGGGTGGTTGGAAAAGTTTGGGAAACAGAAGCCCAGATCTTTTAGCTCCGCCAACACTCCTGTTGATGGGGAAAATTGGATCGCACACATAGAAAAGATCTTCGAAGTATTGGACTGCAGGGATGAGTTTAAGGCTCGTTTGGCTAGCTATAAGCTGGAAGGTGATGCACGGAATTGGTGGAAGGCCTATAAGCAGGCAAAAGGTGATACGTTTATTGCCAACATGACTTGGGCAGATTTTTGTGGGGTATTCTATACTCAGTAATTTCCTATAGCTGAACAACAAAAGTTTGAGCGGGAGTACCATACTATCCGCCAGGGAGATCACGAAACCAAGACTGAATTCATGAAGCGATTTTTGAGGTTAGCGGAATTTTTGGGGGCAAAGACTGGAACTCAGGAGGAGCAGGCTTCACATTTTAAATGAGGGCTGAAAGAATGGATTTTGGACGGGATTCTGAACACGGAGTTCATAGACGTAGCTCAAATTGCTAATGTGGGACGTAACATCGAACTTCTCCATGAGAGAAACAGGGAGAACAAAAGAAACCGCGATGGGGATTGCATCCGATCCGATGTGGCACCAACTCAGAGCAGTGCTCCGAGAGTAAAAGATCAAAGGAACAATGATAGGAGGAATGACAACAGGCAGAACTATGGACGTGACCATGTCCAGCAAACTAACCAAAACACTGGTGCTCCCAACCAGAGGAGAAACCCTAACCAAACCGTACATTTACCTCCACCTCCACCATGTAAGACTTGTGGTAAGACACATCCAGGAAAGCCGTGTTACAAAGAAACAGGTGCTTGTTTTATCTGTGGTTCATTGGAGCATCGAGTACGAGACTGTCCCAAAAATGATGGTAGGAGTGATGGTAGGCAGCCACCAAACTGAGGATGATCTTTGCTCTCACCCGTGATCAGGCTGCTACTTCATCAGGTACCGTTACAGGAATTCTGCATATGTTTGATCGTACTATATTTGTCTTATTCGATACTGGTGCTACTCATTCTGTCGTATCTGCTGCATTTGCTAAACATATCACTATACCATCTACCTTACTTGATTATACTTTATCTATATCTACTCCCCTGAATAACCAAGTTATTATTAGCCATGAATTTAGAAATTGTCCCATACGTTTCGACGATAAAATTCGTGAGGCCAATCAATTCCCTTTGGATATATGTGATTTTGATGTTATTTTGGGCATGGACTGGCTTCAAGAACATCAGGACACGATCGATTGTCATGCCAAGCGTGTTATTTTTGGCGATATTAGTCATCCGGAATTCATTTATTAGGGTTCTCGACCTGATAAGCCTTTGAAAATTATCTCCGCTTTGAAAGCCAGAACTTTGATCTCACATGGTTGTGAAGGTTTCTTAGCCTCTATAAAGGACACTTATGTGGATGGACCTCACCCTGAGAGCCATCCAGTAGTCCGCGAATTTCCTGATGTATTCCCAAAAGAACTTCCGGGTTTAGCTCCCACACGTGAGGTTGAATTTAGTATCGAGTTAATTCCTGGTGCTGAACCCATCTCAAAAGCTCCTTATCATATGGCGCCAACGGAATTGAAGGAATTGAAAGAACAACTTCAAGAACTCTTAGAACGGGGTTTTATTCGTCCGAGTGTATCTCCGTGGGGTACACCTGTATTGTTTGTGAAAAAGAAGGATGGGAGTATGAGATTGTGTATCGATTACCGTGAATTGAACCGTATCACTATCCGAAATTGTTATCCGCTACCTTGCATCGATGATCTTTTTGATCAACTTCAAGGTGCAAAATTCTTCTCTTAGATTGATCTTAGATCCGGCTATCATCAACTATGAGTTAAGGAACAAGACATTCCTAAGACCGCATTTCGTACCCGATATGGCCATTATGAATTTTTGGTTATGCCGTTTGGTCTTACCAATGCTCCGGCCGTATTCATGGATTTAATGAATCGTGTCTTTCACGAGTTCATTGACAAGTTCGTTATCGTTTTCATCGACGACATTATGGTATACTCGAAGACGAAGGAAGAGCATGAAGAACACCTTCGTATTGTTTTGGGGATTTTACGTCGGAAGAAATTATATGCGAAGTTTTCCAAATGTGAATTCTGGCTGGGTGGGTCATGTTATGTCGGTAGAGGGTATTACTATGGACCCTGCAAAGGTTGAGGCTATCACTAAATGTCCAAGACCAACGATTGTGACTGAAGTTAGGAGTTTTCTTGGACTTGCTGGATATTATCGGAGATTTGTGGAAGGGTTCTCACGTTTGGCTTTACCTTTGACTAAACTGATGAGGAAGGGTGAGAAGTTTGTTTGGAACAATGAACGAGAGAAGAGTTGAAGAAGAGTTGAAGAAGAAACTGGTTTCTGCTCCGATACTTACCTTACGTTCTGGATCAGGTGGTTACCAATTTTATAGCGACGCTTCAAATAAAGGTCTTGGGTGTGTTTTGATGCAACATGGAAAGGTTATCGCTTATGCATCAAGACAATTGAAAACTTATGAGACTAATTATCCTACTCATGATTTAGAATTGGCGGCAGTTGTGTTTGCTCTGAAAATCTGGAGGCATTATCTTTATGGTGAGACATGTGACATATTCACTGATCATAAGAGCCTCAAATATATATTCACCCAAAAGGAGCTGAACATGAGGCAGAGACGTTGGTTAGAACTTCTCAAAGATTATGATTTGAACATTCAGTATCACCCAGGTAAGGCGAATGTGGTTGCTGATGCACTTAGCAGGAAGTCTGGGGTGTTGGCTAGTCTTGATATCGCACCTGAGATTATCAAAGACTTGGAACTTCTGGAGGTGGAATTATGTGTTCGTGGTAGTGATGGTTATTGGGCGAGTACGAAGATTGAACCCAACCTTATCCTTCGTGTTAAGGAAGCTCAGAAAGATGATGGTGAACTGTGGTCTATCACTCAAAACATAGAAGAGGGTAAGCAGACTGAGTTCCGTGTTGATAACGATGGAGTGGTATGGTATGGTAATCGATTATGTGTTCCTGAGGAACCTTCTATTCGAGAAGCTGTGTTGTCCGAAGCACACATTTCTCCTTTCACGATTCATCCTGGGTCAACTAAGATGTATAGAGATCTGAAACAAAATTTCTGGTGGAATGGGATGAAACGAGATGTGGCCACATTTGTGGCTAAGTGTTGACATGTCAACAAGTAAAGATTGAGCATCAACGTGCTAGTGGTCTCTTACAGCCCTTGGACATTCCTACTTGGAAGTGGGATGAAATTTCCATGGACTTTGTGACAGGGTTACCTCGCACACAAAGAAAGCATGATGCTATATGGGTTGTTGTGGATCATTTAACCAAGTCAGCGCACTTCTTACCGATTCGGGTAGATTATTCTATTAGTAAGTTGGCAGAAATATTTCGATAAGAGATCGTTCGGCTACATGGTACACCTGCAGCCATTATATCTGATAGAGATCCACGTTTTACTTCACAATTTTGGAAGGGTTTGCAAAAAGCGTGGGATACTAGACTTAAGTTTAGCACGGCCTTTCACCCTCAGACAGATGGACAAACTGAGCGTACAATTCAAACTCTGGAGGATATGTTGAGATCGTGTGCTCTTGAATGGACTGGCAACTGGGATGAATACTTGTGTTTGGTGGAGTTTGCCTACAATAACAGTTGGCATGCTAGCATCAAGTGCGCTCCGTTTGAACTTTTGTATGGACGGAAATGTAGAGCTCCCATTTGTTGGAATGAAGTTGGGGAAAAGCTTATTGAGGGTCCAGAATTGATCGAGGTGACTAATGAGAAAGTTGCCATTGCTAGGGAGAAACTCAAAGAGGCGAGGGCACGACATAAAAGTTATGCTGACCGTCATAGGAGGGAATTGTGTTTTCCTAAAAGTATCTCCGTGCTGAGGTGTTAGACGTTTTCGTATTAAAGGCAAATTGAGTTCGCGCTTCATCGGTCCATTTGAGATCTTAGATCGTATCGGCGAAGCCTCCTATCGTTTAGCACTACCTCCTCAGTTATCTCATGTGCATGATGTGTTTCAGGTGTCCTTATTGAGAGGGTACAAGTATCATCCGCTGCATGTTGTCTCTTATCCGTTAGATCAAATCCGTAATGACTTATCACTTTCTGAAGAACCTGAGGCTATATTAGACCGTCAGGAAAGAGTCATGAGAAATAAGACAATTCCATTCGTCAAGATTCTTTGGAAGAATCATCCTGAGCGCGAAGCAACTTGGGAGACCGAAGAATCCATGCGAACCAGTTACCCGCAATTCTTTCCGTGATTTGGTACGTTTCTATTTATCTATCCTTCCCATTTCGTGGACGAAATTTTCTTTTTAGAGGAGAAGAATTGTAAAACCCTAAAAATCCGTAAACCTAAAATACGTATAATTTTGAATTTTTTTACCTAAACTTTACGATAATCCAAATTGAGCCCTATACTTTATTTTATGTAAAAATTAAAACTAAACTAAATTAACCTAAGTCTAAACTAAATAAATACATATTATACAAGATTTAAAAGTTCCTAAAACCTAGCACCATCACACGTTTAATTGAGCATTATGTAATCAAGAGTTCCCTAAATTTCATCCACACTTTTAAAACTCATAACCGACCTTTTATTATCATTCAACACAAATTAAAAACCTATTTACTACTTTCCTAAATTGATTACCCCGCTCCCATCCTAAGACTTCGGATAAAAAAACGCGCTTCTTGGACCATATCCCCTATTCGTATAAGAGAGAAACAAACCCACACAAACGTCATTCTCTCTCTCTAATCACCCCAAAGAAATCGATTGTTGTTGTTGTTCGTGTGACCAAAGGAGCTGTTGTCCGTGGGTGTTTGAGCATCGTTTGGGCTCATAAGATTTAGGGTTTACCTTGTGGTGTTTCCTCCTTGTATTCCTTCCTGTATTCGATTCACAAAGGTACCATCGACCTTGTTTCTTATTCATTCAACAAAACCTGATTTAAAAATACTAAAACATTAAACGTTTATTTAATATCTGATCTAATTATTTTGTTATGATTTGTAATATATAAAACATGTTAAAAGAGGCCACATAAAATCATGAATAAATTGTATCTCGATTTGAATTCATTCTGATATGTATGTGATCATCAAAGGCTGGAAACATGTGTGTTAATATGATAATTAAAACAAGTCTTGTGATATATATCAGTCTCGTGTGCGTTTGTATAAGTAAACATGTGTTGTAAAGATCTAAAATGGATTCTGAAAACGGGACAGCTTATAGGCTGAACATGTGTGCGTTATAGCTCGAGTCCCATAAGTGTTTTAATTCCGTATTTGTACATGAAAACTTATTCTAATGTTTTAGTTAAGTTTTCCAATTGGTTTTAAGGAAATCGGAGTTGTATTGGTCATGTTTTTAAATTTTACGGGATTAAGGTTGTGTTGTTTTCGTCTCAAAGTATGCTGTCCAGTTTTTGGATCGGATTGAGCAGGGGGAATCTTGATGATAACAAAGCGTTTTTCTGAGTTTCTTGAGTCCTAAACTAAGTTTAAAGAGATTACTAACTGATCCAATTGGTTTGGAGTGAATTGGAGTTGATTTGGGCATGTTTCTGAATTTTATGTGATCGTATGTCAAAACTGCGTTTTCAGAAAATTATTTCAGTCGAATTGTGTGATTTTTCATGTCAAATATATAAAGATTTAAGAGCTCTTCTTTTACAGAGGTAATATCTAAGTTATAAGGGAATTCCTGTAATTTTTGTAGATTTTTATGAAAGGTTTAAATATGTTGATAAATGCAAAACTTTTGGGGTATACCTGCAGTACAGGTTCTGGACAGGTTTGGGAAAACGATTTTTGAAATGATACTTTCACTTAGAAATAAAATCTGGAAAAATTTGGGGAGGTGCTTAACCCTTGTGGTAATCACAAGTAAAAAAATTTAAACCTCAGAACCTTATTTGTTATGTTTTAAAATTCATAAGAAAACAGAACTAGATTCATTTGTGAAATCCCTGACCTATTAATAAGTAACTTTGAGTATTGAATCCGTTATAATTTAATGAATGTATAAGTAATATATGATTATAATTCGTGTAGATTCAGTGAAGGGGTAGTGATCCACCTTTCCTTGTGTTCGATTTCCATTTGCTTTCATTTCTTAAGGTACAGATATTCTACCTTTCATCAAGTAAATGTTTCTCATGATTCTTATTCTTTGACCTTAATTCGTTGTATTGCTATGAACCTTTTGATATGAACCTAATGTTATGATTCCCTTGTATTGATCCATTTGATATAATCCCATTGCTATGATCCCTTCTGATAGTTTCTTATTTGTTATTGTTCAATTGATTATTTCGTTACATGCTTGTTTTTATCCTTGCATGTGGTTGCCTATATTGTTGCCCATTTAATGTATCTAGCCATGGGGAGTCTATGGTCATATCATTGATGCACTAATGGTATGACGCTGTCAGTGGAGGCGGGCATGTGTCCACTGCGTTCCCAAATGATTGTATTGCTAATTAACACACTTGGCCTGTGTTTTTCGTATGTATGTTTAGTTTGGCACTAGCATACATATTAACGTAATGAAGGGAGTGTATGGATGCATCCTAGTAAATGAAATGAAATGTAAATTAAATGAAATGTGATGTGAATGGACTAGTGTGTGTGCAATACACCCCATCTCACTAATGTGGTGCATCGAGCTAGCTACTCTATGTACATAATGTAATGTTGGGCATTTCCTTGATTTTTGATCTTTCATATTCTCTCATTATATTGATCTGTCATCACATATATATTATTCGTATCTTATTCACAGGTTCTCTTGGACTCTTTCCTATATTGTTTCGTTTCATTCATACTTATTGCTTTCATATTGTATATCTGTTCACTGAGCGTTAGCTCAGCCGCATTTATTTTCTCTGCGGCAGGTTATTACAGGGGTGATAGGCAGGAGTGAAGAGAGTAGGTGTTAGAGACTACCCTACTAGTTATCCTTTATCATTTTTACAAGACTTTTGGATTAATTATATTTTTTTTCTATTTAAATCAATGTTGGTTTATCATTGGAATATTGTAATGTTGACCTAGTTATGCTTTTATAATAATGTCTTCCGCTTGCATATTTAATGTTCTGATTTGACTCTATAATGTTACACTTTGACCCTTGTCGGGTTAGGGTGTTACATCTAAGGTCTTCAGAGGTCGGTCTGGATAAATTATTTAATTCATATCATTTCGGGAATCTCTCCAATCTGTTCCTTATCGCCCGCATGTGACTCTCCGTAATTATTGACTTTTCAACACATACTGATGTGGACAGGTTTACTTGGCTGATGACTTATCTGAAGTCAATCTGTCTGATGTGCACTCAAACTTCTCTGTCGTCGGACTTCTCTGACGATGACTTCTCTGATGTCTGTCGAGACTTCTCTGATCTGACGACTTGTCTGAAGTCTTCTGACCTGATGAACTTGACTGATCTTTGATGATCAAACTTTAGATGACTTGGGATCTGTCTGATCACTTGACTGCAGTCTGGTCAAACTTCTCTGATAAAATTATTGACCAGTACTTCTCTGATTTTCACTTGACTGTGACTGGCTGTTGGTCAAACTTCTCTGATGTTGCTTGTCTGACCGAAACTTCTCTGATGCACTTATCTGCACTTTGTACTTAGCCGATTTTAAGCCTAACTTAAATGGCCTATAGAAGATACTCATTTTGTTCTTCTTTACATTTTTCCAAGTATCTAACTTAACACAATTTGGCCTATGGAAGATACTCATTTGGTTCTTCCTTACATTTGCCAAGTAATAAGCATATATTTGAATAAGCAAGTATAATGATGACATCATCAATATCTAACAAGTATTCCTAACAAATTCCCTCTATTTTGATGATGGCAAAATTTTAAGTAAATTATTCAAATGAGGAACAGGTCTGCACATAGTCAAGTGCAAGACACAAACTAAAATCAGTCTTGTTTTGAGACAACTAGAGGTTTTCATTCAAATGACTGTTATATTAATTTTCTGTATTGTTTACAAGTACATAGCTTCCAATGATAAAAAAATACAGAAAAATTACAAGTACTTAAAAACAAAAACAATTACATGAAAAAGTACAAGTACAATAAATAATATCCTATCTGCCTCTGGCTCTGCGGACAGTTTGCTTGGGAGGCCTATATAATTTGGCTCCAATAGGCCTCTTACAGACAGGTTCGAGTCCGTACTTCCTTTTTATGATCTGGGAGGCAAAGTTCAGCTCGTCGGTGGTTGAAAAATTATTCTTATCTTACAGTGCTATGATTTCTTCTTGCATCTCTAGCTCATCCAATTATCCGTCCAATCTCGTAGGAGCTTCTTCTGCTCTGAATTCCGGGATCATGGGATAAGCATCCCAGTTGGCTGCATATTTAAGTGCGAGCTTCCAAAGAGTATGCCATCTGGTGTTCATATAATTGATGAAAATCTATTGGGGGGAGCTATCTTTGTCCTGGAGTATCTCCCAGAGATAGTACTTCTCTGTGAACTCCTTCCTGGCATCCACCCAAACAGTCATAAACTCTGATGGTAAAAACTCTTCAATCTGCCACAGTTGTTTGCCCTCCCATTCGAATCTGCGCTCATCTCCTTGCCTTGTTCTTTTCTTCTTCAGATCAGGCTGGTCTTCAATATGCTCAGGATCCGCTACTTCCTTTCTTTTTAGGCTTGATGTTCCAGCTTCAAGTAAGGGGATATCTTGCCTCTTTTTGGATCTGAGCTCCTGTCTAACTGCCTCAACCTGTTTTTGACCTGTTACTTCCCTTGCTTCCCCCTGCTCACTTCCTTCCCCCCTTTTTGCCAGCATCAACTAGCATAGTCAATTGCTGCTCAACTCTTGTCATCTGGTCTGACATGCCAAGAGGCATCCTGGAGTTTGTGGGAGGAGGAGGTACACATCTCTGTAGTAGAGTTTCTAGCTTGGAGTTTAGTTTGTGTACAATCTGCAGGTCAGATTTGATTTCTGTGGCAAGCAACTCCCAACAGTTTCTTTGACAATTTTGCGGATCAGGTTAACCATCACAGGTGATATGGGTGATGCCTGAGGAGAGTGCTCACCTGAGCTTTCTGCGCCTGCAGGTAGGTGTGCAGTAGACCTACCTGTCTGCAGGCGGCTGATCAGATGGGGTCTGGTCTGGTGTCCCCGATCCCTCTTCTTCTTTGTCTGAGCTGGGGTTTTGGGCAGGAACCCCAGCCTCATCTGCTCTGACTTCATCGTTGTCTTTTTGTCTCCTTCTGCCTCATTTTCTTCTTCCTTCTCTTCTTCCTCCTTTTCTTCTTCCTTCTCTTCCTTTTTATCATCATTCTTTCCTTCCTCATCATATTTCTTTTCCTCCTCCTCATCATCATCATATTCTTCTTTTTATTCTTGATCAACTTCTTCTTCTTCTTCTTCTTCTTCTTCTACCAACTCTCATGTCTCCTCTTGCTCTTCTTCAGCAGATTGTTTTTCAACTACAATATTTTCCTCTTTTTCTTTTTCTTCTTCCTCCTGTCTCACTTCTTCTCATTTTTCTTCAACTATAATTTTTTCTTCTTGCTTTTTCTTCTCAGATACTTCTTTTTCAACTTCTTCAATTCTTATGCTTTTCTCTCCACTCCCACTCCCATCATCAGGAACAGTGCCAGCCAAGACACTTTCCATTGCAAGAAAAACACATTTGTCCATATTTGTTTTGAAATTGGACAAAAACCAATTTGGTTTGAGCATTAAAAAGATGTCAATATCATGACAGGAATTCATGAGAAGCTCCTTTGTAGCCTGGGGAAGATCCCAGCTACTGTTTTCCACAAGAATTTGTAATTGTGAGAATGGAAGTGATTTAAAGTATTTCCATTCGTCATAGACATTAATGAAAGACACTTGAAGGGCTTTTTGTTTTACCTCTTGGAGTTGTTCCACAGTTAGCCCCAACAGATTGGTGTCAAGCAAGTTTAGAGAATATCCTGCCTTAGGAATGTTGATTACAAGATCAGCTTCCTGTTCCTCAGTTATGTCTGGAAGGGTGAGTAGAGGAACCACTTCAGCAACAAGATTTGATTTGACAGGGATAGGGACTGGTGAAGGGATGATCTGCATCTGATCTATAGGGGCAGGTTCAGGTGCAGATGGATGATCTGGTTGCTCTTCCTCCTCAAAAGTTAGATGCCTGGGCCCCTTGGGGGAGGGTTCAGGTGAAGATTGGATCAAAGATGGCTCTCCCGGGGCTGGTCCCCTTCTCTTGAAACGTAGAGCTATTGGAGTGTTGTCTGAGTCTGAATCAGACTGATCAGCAGGTAAGTCGCGGGCTGCAGCTTGGTCTTCATCAGACTCGTCTGAGCTTGAGGGATATTTGTAGGGTGTAAGCTTAATAGGTATTTCCTCCAGTATTTTGGCTGCTTTCCTTACACTGCCCAATCTTCTCAAAGTTTCTTGGTCTAGGTGACCAAGTCTTTTGTTTATGTGGAAGGGATCTGCATTTCCCTTCGGAAGGCCTAAATGCTCCAGAATCCAACTGACCTGTGTCCCAAAGGCCAATTTGGTCTTGAACCTCTTTTCATCAGCTAGCCATTGGACTTTATTCACTTCACGAAACAATTGTCTGTAGATGTAGTCTACCCAGTCAATTGGCTCAGACAGAATTAGGGCTCCCATAACCATAAATTTGGTTGATGACAGCTGATCGTAGCTGCCAGCCATACCCATCACTATCTTGTTGGTAATATCCAATGCATAGCGATATTCCTTCCGTAGCTCACTCCTCTTGGCAGTTAACTTCAATTTTGATGGCTGGTGAATAGCCTTGATCTTCAGCCAGATGTCGGTTGCGTTCTGCTTTAATGCCTCTACGGCCACGCCTTGAGATTTCATCCCGAAAGCCTTTTTGACTGTATGCGGAGTAATTTTTACTGCTTCTCCAAAAACTGAGCTCTTGATGCCCGATTCCAGCACTTCAGCCTCCTTGAAAAACGTGATAACTGCCTCTTTAAAGAGAGATTTAGGGCTGATGCTCAGGAATGGGTAAATCCCATTCATCTTCATAGAACTCATAATGCCATGCACTTCGTTGTCCGGATTTGATTCGACCAATCCCTCGAAATTGACCACCAGACTAAAAATAATCTGGTCCTTCACAGCCTTCAGATTCACTCCGTCGAAGTACGATTCCATTTCTGCACAAGAAATTTGTTTCTGAGTGTATTGAAAGTTCGAAAGTTTTTCTGCTTTTGAAAATTAGGGTTTGAGTGCTTTGAAGAAGGTAAAGTTGTGAAATGATTTTCCCCATCTTTAAATAGAAAAGTGAAGAGACGTTTGGAATTTAATATTCATTTATTTAAGTGGTGGTCCACCTTTTGAGATTTTAAAATTTAAATTAAATTAATCGGTGGTCCAGCTTTTGAAAATTTGAAAAATTACGGTTGGATTTAATTGGTCATTGTGGAGGTCGTGTGAACGTGTAGTTGCCACGTGTAGATAAATAATAATTTAATATTCATGAGTCGGTCAGGGATAGAGAACTCAGCTGGTTGACCGTTTCACTTGGTTGACTTCTCTGCATCAGGTGAGTTGAATCGCGTGTAGTCTTGATCAGCTAGGTTTCTTCGTCTGGCCTTCGTCTTCTTATCTGATCTGCTCAGCTAGCTTTCTCGTATGTACTAGATTCCCAATCTAGTAATCCAAGTTCCCTGCTCAGCTCCAAAAACCTTTCTTCTGGTAAAGGTTTGGTGAATATGTCAGCAACCTGGTATTCTGTGCTGACTCTTTCTACTCTGACTCTCTTGTTAAGCATGTGGTCTCTTATGAAATGATGTTTAACATCAATGTGCTTCGTCCTTGAGTGCAATACTGGATTGTTGGTTATAGCAATCGCACTGTTGTTATCACACCATATTGGGACCTCATTTGCAATGATGTTGTAGTCCCTTAGCTGTTGTATGATCCATAAAATCTGGGCACAACAGCTACCTGCAGATAGGTATTCTGACTCTGTTGTTGATATAGAGTTAGATACCTGCTTCTTGCTAAACTATGATATCAGTCTGGCTCCTAGGAATTGGCACGTTCCACTGGTGCTCTTCCTATTAATTTTGCATCCTACGAAGTCTGCATCTGAGTATCCTGATAGCTCAAAATTATCATCCTTAGGATACCATAGTCCAACATTGACTGTAGACTTAAGGTATTTGATTATCCTCTTAGCTGCATCCTGGTGTGACTGCTTTGGCTTGGATTGAAATCTAGCACATACTCCTACGGCATATGATATGTGTAACACCCCCAGATTTAACCGGGAATATTACAGCGCATTGGGCCCCGTGATGGAACCCACAAGGCTTAAGGAAATTTTCGCAAATAAAAATAAATGCCCAAGAGGCTAACGACAGTATTATCTTTAAAAATATTCGAAGACGTTATAAAACTCGTTTATCAGAACTGTCGTGAAATCTCATTTGAAATCGCAAGGCCCAAAATGCCAAGACTCTACAGTTTGAAAACATACGTTAAGCTATCGCTTACACGTACCGACCAAATAGTTGAGAAAACGATTGCCAAAATAACCTAAGTTACTAGATATCAAAAGGCCATTTAAAATACTCAAGCAGCGGAAAGGACAACCAAATAAAATTAGTCTAGCAGCGGAAATACAACATCAAATCAGAACACTCGATTCACAAACACATGCCATAGCCAGTATCCTCCTGGAAGATCATCTCTCCACGACCGCTACAAGCTCGATATCCAAAGGACCTAAAAAGAAAGCCCACGACGGCGTCAGCCATAATATCCAACAATGATATCAATCACATCACATCAATAATTACATACCAATGAGAATACAAAATAAGAATACGACCAATGTGATCTTATCGTCATAACTCTACCAAAATTCACCTCTCGTACTGTGTCTCACACAATACCCCAAAATCCTTAAAACGTCATCATAACTCACTGTTACGAAAATCTACCAACTCTGTCCAACCCAAATCCATCGGGTGACATCATCAAGTCTCAACACGAAAACCGATTGTCCATCAAAGACAAATACCAATGGAAATACGGAACATACCTCGAACATGCACAATACCACGACAATCATATCGGTCTAATCCAAGATCATATCAAAGCAACATATGGGCACGGTTCTAACACAAGACTTACAAATGCATACTCATATGACAACGTCAATATGCTCAAAACAATAACAACAGTGTATACTCAATGGAAATCCCATGATCCAGTGCCCTCAGCATAGATCCCAAGATGATCCTACTAGATCAACACAAAATGGATAACCAACAATATACATATGCACAACAACATATGATAAAAATCAGTGATGCGAATACAGATGATTCCATCAACACAATACTGGTAATCCAACGATCCAGCGCCCTCAGCATAGATCCCCATGATGATCTCGTCGGACCAACGCATGGTGGAAAACCTGTCCAACGATCCAGCGCCCTCAGCATAGATCCCCATGATGATCCCGTCGAACCAACGCATGGTGGTCATCCGATCTAGCGCCCTCAGCATAGATCCTCATGATCCCTTCGGATCATTTACAACATAAGCAATGCAATTATGCATACACATATGCAAATCAATATGTTCATCAACACGAACAACATATGAATTAAAACATGAACGACACTATGATGAAACAACTAGGACGACTTCATGTTCAACAACATGAATGACAACCTGCATGATCAACATTAAACCAAAATCAAATTAAGATATTTGTCCCGAGTCCTTCGGGAGCAATCTCGATGTCAAATCATCACCAATGATCATCCTCAATGCTTGGCGATCCCAACGTACCATGGACTATAGATACTCATATCCTTGTCTTTATCGCAATGTAACCTTGATACCCGAACATACCAATAACCGAGATAAAGCATATACATTATGATTTAACTCCCAGGATCGGGAAAACAACATATAATCCGAATCTCCAGAATTCGCAGTAATAATCATTGCTATATGTATCATAAACGAAATGAAACTGAAACCATTCATTAAACATTATAACTGAGCAAGTAATCACTTGCCTCGATACCGATACGACGATGATGAAGCCGCTACCAATCTCATTGCCCTCGTCTACGAGGTCCTCAGCCCTGACCATGCAATTCACGAACATACTCGAACACGACCGCGACATACGGTTATAATCACCGATCAATAATATCAACCTATTGAAGTAATCAATTAACACATATCCGATAACAATCAACAACCGACACGACCAACCAATCAACTCAACAATTCAACGATATCTTGATCGTACACAAAACTAAATAATCCAATTCAACAAATACGAATTCATATCTACTATACAAACCGCACTCGACGATCATACTTAACAATAATCAATAACCGATCAACAAATTCAACGATTGCACAATATCTCTATTAGACACAAGTCCGGATAATCCAACTCAAACAATTACAAACTCAAAACCACAACATGATTCATAATCCAATTAATTCAACATTATAGATAATCATGATCCAAGGGTTTTAAAATAACTCAAACATTCGATTTGAACACTTGTTCGAAGCGTATGAATTTCCAAACTCAACGGTGAATAATAATCTTGTCAAACCCTTAATCATATTCGTATTCCAAAATTATCCGAAATCCTTCCAAAATCATAACATGCATAGTTCAAGAATCCTTCAAGAACACGAATTATCCGAATTCACGTTCATAATCCATAAAACAACATAATCCGATGTTTTCTAATGTCTAAACAATCCCTAATCATAATTCTAGGTGTATATCATCATGTTCTTCAACATACGATCTTCCTAACGTCAAAAATCGCAATAGCAATACCAAGAACATCGAGAACTCTATGATTTCATAATCATAATCAACATATTCAAGACATAAACCAACATATCATCATCTTCCTTCAACAAATACCTCATATATCCTCAAGAATCATAACAACAAGCCCTTAATCATCTTCATACGAATCATTCATCAATAACAACATCGAAAATCCAAAATAAATGGGAGGATTATCCAACTTACCTCTTAGAAGATGAAAAACACTAGCAATTACTTCAAGAATCAACCATAGCTCCATATCCAAGCCTCAAATCCAAGTCCTCAAGCTCAAAATCGACTTAGGAGAGCTAACTCTCTCTCTCTCTCTCAGTGTTTAGAGACGAAAAACGAAGTGAGGTGCTGATGTGAAATGAAAGAACGAACTTCATTTTATAAACTGTATCGATCGTTATGTACGTTAACCATCAGTACTAACGCACGTAATGCAGCTTAGCGTACACTATGTGTCCTTCATAGGGTACGTAATCTCATTCCAGAACTAACTGACCTGTTACGTTAACATGCTTACGTACGTAACAATTCCTTCATAACGTACGTAATATGTACGTTGACTTGCTACAGTACCATACCCATATTACGTAAGTAATACTACATGCGTAGAGTACATAATGGCTGAGGTTGACTCGCCTGTCCACATCCGCTGCCGACACCGGGCCCCACCTACCGACCATGACTCGATCCTGTCCGATTCCCTTTGTTACGTACGTAATGCCTTATGCATAACGTACGTAACACATGACAACTTAGTGTACGCTATCTCACAGTCTTAACTTACGGTAACAGTTCCATACTTAGCCATTTCCCGCAATTTCTGTCCAACGTCTCGACATACTAAAAACGAACATACGACACACTGAACACATATACTAAATCCAATAATATTCTCATACGATATACCCAATATCAAAAGTGCGATAACATGATACACGATATCCTCAATTTTAATTGTCTACCAAATACGACAATTATACAAGTACAGTTGCCTCAATCTTTCTATTATTTTATCCATACTGTACATATTCCATCCTGTACAATATAACTCGGATAAAATAACATTAAACAATCGCAGTAGAATTTCAGGATATTACAATATGTCTGGTCTGCTTGCAGTCAGATAAAGAAGTGATCCAATAAGTCCTCTGTAGTGGGTTGAATCCACTGATATGCCTCCTTCATCTGCATCTAGATGAGTGCTTGTGCTCATAGGGATTCTTGCTGGTTTGGCTGATTCCATTCCAAATCTCTTGATTAAATCTCTTGTATATTTGGCTTGATTGATGAAAATTCTATTACTCATCTTTTTCACTTGCAATCAAAGAAATTCACCTTTCCCATCATGCTCATCTCAAATTCTCCTCGCATGAGATTTGAGAATTTCTCACACAGCTCTGGATTGGTTGAGCCAAATATGATATCATCCACATATATTTGCACTAATAATATGTGGCCTTCATACTCCACTCTGAATAGAGTCTTGTCTACTTTTCCTTTGCTGAAACCATTTTTCTCTAGAAACACATATAAGGTTTCATACCATGCTCTTGGTGCCTGCTTAAGTCCATATAGAGCTTTTAGAAGCTTGTAGACTTTGTCTCCTTTGACAAATCCATGGGGTTGGTCCACATAGACTTCTTCTTCTAGAATTCCATTTAGAAAGGCACTCTTCACATCCATTTGGTAGACTTCAAGATCCTTGAATACAGCATATGCAAGGAATAGTCTGATGGATTCTAATCTTGCAACAGGTGTATAAGTTTCATCAAAATCTATTCCTTCACATTGTGCATAGCCTTTAGCAACAAGTCTGGCTTTATTCCTAACAACAGCTCCATCTTCATCGCATTTGTTCTTGTACACCCATTTGGTGCCAATAACCTTCTTGTGATCTGGTCTGTCTGTTAGTTCCCAAACATTGTTCCTTTCGATCTGGTTAAGCTCTTCTTACATTGCATTGATCCATGAGTAGTCTTCCAAGGCTTGTTTTGTAGTCTTGGGTTCTATTTGAGACATAAAGCATGAAAACATTGCCATTCCTACTGGTAGAGTGTACTGTCTGGTCTTGACTCCATCAGTTAGGTTTCCAATGATTTGCTGAATAGGGTGTTCTCTAAGCCATTTGGGGATTTCTTCTTCGTCTTCAGGGTTTGTTCCCCCTGTAGAGTTGCTCTGGTGGACTTCTTCTCTTTCAGCTTGGTTCTGACTTCCTTGTTCTGCAACTGGATCAGCTATGGTTTTTTCATCTGCAAGTGGGCATCCTATCTAATCTGCAGATGCATCTTTATCAGCTACAGATGGGTCTTCATCAGTAGCAACTGGATCAGGTAGGTGTTGAGGTCCTATCTGATATGCAGTTGGGTTTTCAGGCTGGTCTGCAGGTGAGTCCATCATTCCTATATCATGGATGATGACTTCTTCTAGGGTTGCAGATTTGAGTTTATTCTCAATTTATTCCACCTATTTCCCGTACTCGGCAGTAGATTCATCAAATACCACATGAGGTGTTTTCTCCACAACTAATGTTCTTTTGTTAAAACCTCTATATGCCTTGCTTCCTTGTGAATATCCCATAAATAGACCATCATCAGTTTTAGCATCAAAAGCATTTAGTTGGGTTTCACCATTGTTGTGGATGAAACACTTACAACCAAAAATATAAAAATATGCAACAGTTGGTGTTCTGCTATTCCAAACCTCATAGGGAGTTTTGCCATGTCTCCCTGCAATCATACTCCTTTTATGAGTGTGACATGCTGTGTTGACAGCTTCAGCCCAGAACCTCTTGGGCAGGTCTGCTTCTGCAATCATGAACCTGGCTGCTTCCTTCAAGGTTCTGTTTCTTCTTTCGGCAACACCATTCTGCTGTGGATTCTTGGCTGCAGAGAACTTGTGCTGGATCCTATTCTGATCACTGTACTCAGTGATTGCTCTGTTGATAAATTCTCCTGCTCTATTTGATATGATCTTGATGATTGAGAGAGATTTATCATTCTGGATCCTTCTCAGCAGCTCAAGCAGCTTTGTCAAGGTTTCACTCTTATTATATAGAAAGACAATCCATATGTACCTTGAGTAGTCATCTACTACTAGATCATGTTTTCTGCCACTTAGTGTCCTTGGCTTGATAGGACCAAATAGATTTATGTGAAGTAGAGCTAAGATCCTTGTTGTGAGAGTGATAGGTTGGACTGGCTTGAATGATGCTCTGGTCTGCTTCCCTTTCTGACATGCATCACAGAGAGCTTCCTTTCTGAAAACTTCTTCTGGAAGTCCTCTGGCCAGCTTCTGAGAACTAATCTTGTTGATGGCTTTGAAGTTTAAGTGACATAGTCTCTTGTGCCACAGCCATCCATTTTCTGCTATTGTCTTGGATAGAAAGCAGGTGTTGGGAGTTCCCGTTTTCCAATCTATCATATAGACATCTCTCCCTATGAATCCTTGTAGCTTCACTTCTCCAGATATAATATCTATCACCATACATTTCCAAATAGTGAAGACTACTAGATTCTTCTCATCACAAAATTGGCTTATGCTCAAAAGGTTGTATTTGAGCCCTTTGACATAATGAACTTTTGATATAGTGATGTTTCCTCTATGCAGCTCTCCAAAGCCTTTAGTCTGACCTCTAGATCTATCTCCAAAGGTTACGTCTGGACCTCTTTCTTTGATATAATTTGACAGCACCTTCTTGTTCCCGGTTGTGCCTTGAGCATCCAGAATCTACAAACGATTCTTCACCTCCAATATTTGAATTTGTGGAGATGTGGTAGTAGTCCTTCCACCTTTTCTGCAATCAGACAAGCAGAGATTTAGGTACCCAAATCTGTGTGGGTCCTTGGGGGTTAGTTGGTTTCCTGGAGAACTGATTTCTCCTGGGATTGTGAAAGTTGTTGTTATTACCCCTAAATGGTGTGTGTTGTATGGGCTTGTATCCTCTGTTAGGATTGTGTATTGGATATGCCTCATAAAATTGATGTAAGCCATTTCTAAATCTTAGCTGAGACCATTTATAAAATCTTTGGGGTCTCCACATCTGTTCATTTTGAAAACTTGGATAACCTTGAGGTTTTCATTTGCCCCTCCCATTTTGAAATCTGTTTTTGGGGAGTCTTTGATAATAATGGGCTTGTTGTCTGGGCTGCTGCTTCTGCCTTGGCCATTGCCTAGTCTTATATCTAGGTGGCTGCCTTGTATACCTTGGCTGCAGCCTAGACTTGTGACTTGGCTGCTGCCTATTTTGAAACACTGGTTTGTAATTAGGCTCAGCAAACGGGACAAGTGTTTCTCCCTTTATGAAAGTAGTTTTAGAACTAGAGGGAGTGTTGGGGTCATATCCAAGGCCTGATCTGGAATATAGTGGCCTTTTGTTCATACACAATTCGTCCAAGGTTAGAGACGCCTTCAGGGAGGTTATTTCCTTCGCCTGAGTTTTACTTAGCTGAGTCAGTTTAGTAAACTCAGCTTTGACATGAGAAAGCGCAGCTGATTTTTCATTATTCAAAATAGTTAATCGTTTTATCTGAACTATAGTGATATCAGCCTGGTTTTTAAAGTTGTCTGCAGCCTGTTTTTCAATATCAAATTTGGTTTTATTCAACTCTAGGCTGAGTTTTTCAAAATCATTTTTCAGCTGCCTATTCTCATTTTGCAGCTGGGTCTTGTGACATGCCTGAACTATTATTTGAATTAGAGGGTTTTGATGTTACCTCTTCAGCAGCTAGGTTGGCCATGAGACAGTTATATTCCTCATCATCATCAGAGAAGAATCCGCTGCTTGATTCCACTTTCTCTTGGTCTTCTCCAATGAGGGCTTTCCTTCGGTCTTCTTTTCTGCTCACCTCCTTCTTGCTCTCGTCCTTCTTAATATCAGGGCAGTCGATTTGAATGTGTCTTGTCTTATGACAGTTATAGCATTCCACCTTCCAGCTTCCGGCTTTTTGATTTCTCCTTGGATTCTCCTTATAATTCTTCTTATATTTGGAGTAATTCTTTCCGAAATTGCCGTATCTTTGCATTATAAACACCATCTCTTCCTCGAAATTGAGTGGATTTGGAGGTTTGACATCAGACAGGTTCTTGGCGGGGGACTCGGATGCAAATGTTATTCCCTTCTCTGCAGGCTCGTTTGATGATGAACTTGGGAGTTCGAATTCATAAGCCTTCAGGTCAGAGAATAGTTCTTGAATCTTTATTTTATTGAGGTCTTTGGATTCCCTCATGGCCACCGCCTTCATGCTCCATTCGGGGCTAAGTGATCTTAAGACCTTTAAGGCCATCTCCCTGTTGCCATAAGTTTTTCCAAGGGAGTTTATTTCGTAGATGATCTCTGTGAACCTTGTGTCCACCTGGTCTATTGATTCTCCGGTCTTCATCTTGAAGTTGTCAAACTTCTAGGTAGCGATTGACAACTTGTTTTCTTGTATCAGCTCTGTACCTTCACACATCACGGCAAGGGTTCCCAAATTTCTTTGGCATTTTGGCAATTCTTGATCTTGACCATTGTTTATTTGTCAAGAGTTTGGTACAGCATATCTCTGGCCCGGTTGTCAAGATTGGCCAGCTTCCTCTCTTCAATGGTCAGCTCCGTTCTCTTCTTGGTGATCTTCTCTGGCTTCCCGGCTGCAATCTCCTCAGGTGTGTTGTCCTTCTTAAAGATGAAAGGACCGTCTTCTATGATGCACCACATGTCGTCATAGATAGAAGATAAGTGTGCCTGCATCCTTATCTTCCAAAGAACATACTCGTCAACTAAAAACACGGGTAGTCTAGAGTGCATGTGTTCCATTCTAAAAAAATATATGTACAATATGTGGATCTGGTTCTGGAAATGAATGAACCAACCGCTCCGATACCACTTGTAGGTCACAAGTCGTCAGAAATAAGTCTAGAGGGGGGGTGAATAGACTTATTGAAACTCTTTTTCCAAGTAGGAATTAAGGAGTTTCTCAGCTGATGGTACAGATGACTTAGAGTTGTCTGTAGACAGTATAAGTGTGGAAGTCAGTTGATGACGAATACAGAAATATAAACAATGAAACACTAAGTATGAATGCATCAGTTAAGTATGATGCTAACACAATAAAATACGCAGGCAATATATAGTGGTCTCAAAGGTGGGGTAATCCTCTACTAATCCACTTTTCTCCAAACCACTTGGAGATGAATCCACTATAATTTTCAACTAGTGATAAATATTACAGTGATTCTACAACTTACCTACAACAACTTCCAACCAGTGGAAATCTTGTCATTTTAACTCATTTCTGACTGCCTAGCACCACTCGATCTACAAATCCTTAGATGTCTATCAGTCGTGCAACTTCAACCAGTGAAGTAACCCGTACTCAGGTTTTGAGACAAGAGTGTTTTGTCTTCTCCAACTAAGAACTTTCCTTCGTATATGAACTGTGAATGCTGCTCTTCACGATGTTATAGATTTTTGATCGCTTGATTGCTTTGTTTGCTTGAGAGCATAGTTCGCATCGTACTTTGCTCTTTCAAATCTTCAGATATTTATAGCTTGTCAATCTTTAGAGCTTTTCTTCATAGCCGTTGCAAATCTGTAACAAATCCGTCCGTTGGAGAAGTAGACTTCTTTGTTTTTCTTTTTGAACGTTGCAAGGCTGGATACCCTTATTTTAATCTATTTCCGACCGTTGTGAAGACTTCCATGGGGAAGCGCCGAATCTTTTGATTTTAATATGTCTAAAGTCTTCATAGGCGGGTCTGGATGAATTATTTAATTCATATCCTTCTGGGAATCTCTCCAATCTGTCCCTTATCACCCGCATGTGACCCTCCGTAATTATTGACTTTTCAACGCATGCTGACGTGGACAGGTTTACTTGGCTGATGACTTATCTGAAGTCAATCTGTCTGATCTGCAGTCAAACTTCTCTGTCGTCGGACTTCTCTGACGATGACTTCTCTGATGTCCTGCCGAGACTTCTCTGATCTGACGACTTGTCTGAAGTCTTCTGACCTGATCAACTTGACTGATCTTTGATGATCAAACTTCACATGACTTGGGCTCCGTCTGATCACTTGACTGTGTTGGAATATTTATTCTACATATTAATAAATAGTGTTTTGATGATTAAGTTGCTAAACAAATAAGAACAACATCGAGGCGAAGCAAAACAATGAAGCAGACGAAGACGCAAAAAGCTGATCAAAATACATGCTTAGCGCATGCAAGAGCAGAAGGTTAGCGCATGCTAATGGGAGTTATCTGCAGATCATACGAGTTCGAAGTAACCTGAAGTAAAGTCACTTGATGAGGATAGCGCACGCTACACACTATAATATATCACACGCTATCGAGCCTATATTACCATTGTGAAGAGATTCAAACACATAATGATGTATGCAGTGAAGTCAGCTTAGCGCACGCAACAAGTGATATTTAGTGCACGCTAAATATCAAGTTTGAATCAAGTCAATCAATCCGTTGGGGAGAATCTGCTGCAAGTCAAAAAGTATAAACGGATATATGATGCATGCAATGATGCAAGATTAGCGCATGCTAAGGAATAAGTATTAGCGCACGTTAACAGTCAGAGACAGTAGCCACTGGACTAAAACTGGAAGATGCTAACGTACGTAACATGCAGTACATAACATACGATAAAGCAATTATACGCGATAGCGCACGCTAAGGAAGTCAGCCTAGTGCACACTAATCAACCGGCAGTAACGGCTAGTTTGTGGAAGAAGGCTATAAATACCAAATGAGTTGGTATCAATCCACACAACAATATTGAGCAATTCGTATACACTTGAGATATCATTGTAAATAATATAGTTGTTGTTCTTGAGCTTAAATTAGAGTGATTGAGTGTGATACACTAAATCATACACGAGTGAGAAAAAGAAAAGATACGATTGGATTCGGTGTTATTAGGATCAAGGATCCAGCATTGTTAGAATCGCAATCGCTATCTTAGTGAGGTTTATGTAGTACCAATATAATGATAGAGTGGTTGATTCGTTGTCCAATACAAAAGGAAAATGGTTTTACTCATACCGATAGAAGACGAGCTTGTAACGGTAATCCCTCGACCGATAGAAGAGAGGTGCAGAGGTTTTGATCTTTAACCTATAGAAAAAGATAAATCGAGAGAGGACGTAGGTACGTTTGGCCAAACCTCTATAAATCCGTGTGTCATTTAATTTCCGCACTTTATATTTTTGCTTCCGCACAAACGGCGCAAATACCGATCTTGATCCAACAATTGGTATACAAAACAACCCTTATTGGATAAAACCTGTAAAATAAATATATATATATATATATATATATATGTATATATATATATATGGACGTCTCAGAGTTTTCGGCTTTGATCATTTCGTTAGTTTCTCCAATCCTTTTTCTTTTTCTTGTCATTTTCGACTTCTTCGTTTTTCATTTTTCAACACCTTCGTTTCTCCCCCTTTTTGTATGCTTTCTTATCCTTTTCGACTTCTTCGATTTTTATTATTTTCTCCTCCTTTTTACTTTTTATTTTTCTCATCATATCTTTCATGACGCTTTTATCCAATTCAAGGGTTGTTTTGTAATCATCAAAAATGGGAGATTGTTGGAGCAAGATCGGTATTTGCGCCGTTTGTGCGGAAGCGAAAATATAAAGTGCGGAAATTAAATGACACACGGATTTATAGAGATTCGGCCAAACGTGCCTACGTCCTCTGTCGATGTATCTTTTTCTATAGGTTAAAGATCAAAACCTCTGCACCTCTCTTCTATCGGTCGAGGGATTACCGTTACAAGCTCGTCTTCTATCGGTCCGAGTAAAACCATTTTCCTTTTCTATTGGACAAGGAATCAACCACTCTAGCTTTCTATTGGTACTATATAAAACTCACTAAGATAGCGATTGCGATTCTAACAATGCCGGATCCTTGATCCTAGTAACACCGAATCCAATCGTATCTTTTCTTTTTCTCACTCGTGTATGATTTAGTGTATCACACTCAATCACTCTAATTTAAGCTCAAGAGCAACAACTATATTGTTTACAATGATATCTCAAGTGTATATGAATTGCTCAATGTTGTTGTGTGGATTGATACCAAATCATTTGGTATTTATAGCCTTCTTCCACAAACTAGCCGTTACTGCCACTTGATATTAGTGTGCGCTAGGCTGACTTCCTTAGCGTGCGCTATCGCGTATAATTGTCTTATCGGACATTATGTACTACATGTTACGTACATTAGCATCTTCCAATTTTAGTCCAGTAGCTACTGTCTCTGACTGTTAGCGTGCGCTAATACTTCTTCCTTAGCGTGCGCTAATCTTGCATCATTGCATGCGTCATATATCTGTTTATACTTTTTGACTTGCAGCAGATTCTCCCCAATGGATTGATTGACTTGATTCAAACTTGATATTTAGTGTGTGCTAAATATCACTTGTTGCGTGCACTAAGCTGACTTCACTGCATACGTCATTCTGTATTTGAATATCTTCAGAACGGTAACATGGGCTCGATAGCGTGCGTTATATTATAGTGTGTAGTGTGCGCTATCTTCATCAGGTGACTTCACTTCAGGTTACTTCGAACTCATCTGATCTGCAGATAACTCCCGTTAGCGTGCGCTAACCTTCTGCTCCTGCGTGCGCTAAGCGTGTATTTCGATCAGCTTTTTGCGCCTTCGTCTCCTTTGTTGTTTTGCTTTGCCTTGATGTTGTTATTCTTTGTTTAGCAACTTAATCAGCAAAACACTATTTATTAATATGTGGAATAAATATTCCAACAATCTCCCCCTTTTTAATGAAAACAAAACAACCCTTGAATCGGATAAAAGCGTCATGAAAGATATGACGAGCAAAATAAAAAGTAAAAAGGCGGAGAAAATAATAAAAATCGAAGAAGTCGAAAAGGAGAAGAAAGCATACAAAAAGGGGGAGAAACAAAGGAGTTGAAAAATTAAAAACGAAGAAGTCGAAAATGACAAGAAAAAAGAAAAAGGATTGGAGAAACTAACGAAACGTTCAAAGCCGAAAACTTTGAAACGTCCATATATATATATATATATATTTTTATTTTCCAGGTTTTATCCAATTCAAGGGTTGTTTTGTAATCATCAAAAAGGGGGAGATTGTTGGAATATTTATTCCACATATTAATAAATAGTGTTTTGATGATTAAGTTGCTAAACAAAGCAAAACAACATCGAGGCGAAGCAAAATAATGAAGCAGACGAAGACGCAAAAAGCTGATCAAAATACATGCTTAGCGCATGCAAGAGCAGAAGGTTAGCGCACGCTAACGGGAGTTATCTGCAGATCAGACGAGTTCGAAGTAACCTGAGGTGAAGTCACCTGATGAGGATAGCGCACGCTATACACTGTAATATAACGCATGCTATTGAGACCATATTACAGTTGTGAAGAGATTCAAACACATAATGATGTATGCAGTGAAGTCAGCTCAGCGCACGAAACAAGTGATATTTAGCGCACGCTAAATATCAAGTTTGAATCAAGTCAATCAATCCGTTGGGGAGAATTTAGTGCAAGTCAAAAAGTATAAACGGATATATGATGCATGCAATGATGCAAGATTAGCGCACGCTAAAAGGAAGAAGTATTAGCGCACGCTAACAGTCAGAGATAGTAGCCTGTTGCGATTTTTCTTGAACGCAAGTGCACGTTATCATATACAAGTAATAAAGTGATGAGTGAGTATCGTTCCCACGAGGACTGAATCACTAACTACCGATTTTTGTGTATTCCAGTTTTATTTGAACAATCGAACTTTGGGTAGCAATTAATTACTAAAGAAAATTAATAAAAGACTAAACAGTAAAAACGATCGCTTGAAGAAAGAGAATCAAATGATGAATAAGTCTAGGATTCTGAATCCACCTCGGTTTATCCGAATTTACTCTCGATTATCTGAAGTTAATGATTTTCCCAATTTATTGAAGGCGAAGATTTCTAATATACTCTACCGCCTCTCCCGAGGTCAATAGATTTTTCTAAAGGCGAATAACGCACTCTATCCCTAGGTGAATTAATTCGTCAATAGGAAAAAAGCATAAAATCTCCAAAAGGCCACGTAGTTCCTATGAGTATATTCCTATCTCACAAGATAAAACGGTCCTCACAAATAGTTCCTCACCAACTCTCCTCTCCCGATTCGAATTGAATGATTAAAAACAATACAACTATTGGCCAGATAATTGAAAGCATTAAACACGATTTGGAAAACTCAACAAAAAGGGAATTAAATAGATAATCTCAAGCAAATCCGTCAAAACATAGGTTTCATCAAAATCCTAGATTAAGGGTTTTAGCCTGACATGCTAAATAATGAAAATACAGAATTAATAAATAAAAGCATGAAAATCAAACGTAGATGAAGAGCTCGGATTCCTCCGTTCTTCTGGCTTCCGCCCTCTGCCCTTGATCTCTTCCGCTTCTCTCGTCTGTGATAATCTTCTGTGATCCTCCTTTTCCCAAGCCACCAATATGATTAATTAGGGTCTTAAAACCTTATTTATAGCTCTAAACAGTCTCCAAATCGCGTCCGTGTGAGTAGGTCGAGAACTGGCTTCAAAACGGCCCAAATCCGCGCGGAGCACACCAAAACCGCCTTGTGTGCCGCGGCTCACTTAATCCGTGCCGCGGCACATAGCGTGTAATTTAAAACCTGGGCGCTGGGTGTTTCTTCTGGGCCGCGGCTCACTGTGTCTGTGCCGCGGCTCAGAGTACAGTCTACTCTGGTGCCCGCTGGTCCTCTGCGTGTGCCGCGGCCCACGGCCAAAATTCGCCGTTTTCGCCCGTTTCGCCTCGTTTCAGCTTCCGGACTCCAATCTCCTGACAAACATACAAGATTAAGGCATTAAAAGCTCATTTATGCAAATTTACTTGCCAAAATAATACAAAATAATGATAAATAAGCGTATAAAAATACGCCTAACAAATAGCCCCAAACTTGAGCCTTTGCTTGTCCTCAAGCAAAAAGAATTAATTTCAACAAAAGAATGTCGTGAATAATCGTGCAACTCATAGTGCTCAACCTAATCAATACTATCCTGAAATTCTCTCTGAATAATACGAGTATCGTAATAGCGAGCTACACTCAGAACACTGATTCCACAAAGTAACCAAGTTCAGTCCTAATCACTCGTTCATGAAGAAAATACAGCTCAAAGATTAACAAACGTGAATCAAATCGACCGTCAATATGAAAGGTTAAAACAAACAAGCTAGTTCGCCCCGTTCCACAGTCTAATGGCAAAATTTTCATGAGTTTCATCAAAAATAACCCTCAGACAGTATTCCCTTATATATATGCTCAAGAAATTGATTCGAGTTGACCACTAGGTTTGGATCTCGGGATGTTTCATCGGGATAATCCTAGGGTGGAACTTCCATTCTCATGTATCGGGAAACCGTTTGACGTAAAAGACACTCATGGAGCACATGGATGCTTCTAGTTACTAAGTTCCCCTCCACAGCGGAGGCACAACTCTAATAGCTATTTTCGCATGTCCGAATCAAGGTCGCTGTTTTACGCGAGAGTAAACAACGGGTCACGCGAATACTCCCGGTTACTAGGCTCCCTATCATTGGCATATGCGAAATTTCTAAATCACTAGTCTAATCAGGGTCGTCTTTTTACGCGAGAGTAAACAACGGGTCACGTGAATACCCCCGGTTACTAGACTTCCCTTCATAGAACAAATATTATCTCGACTTTTGGGAAAAAGCTGTCCAACTCTAAACTCAAGTGCCAACACGACTTATGTTACTAGACGACTAGCTAACCGAAAAATATAACCAAACGTATCGACAGTGATTTTAAAACACGTATGTATCCTCTCTTATCCGCTAAGGTCTCTACAAAAAACGAAAAAAAATTCGGACCTAAATGAGGACTTAGCAGAAACAGAAATTACTGACTACAACTCGACTAAAACTTGACCGTTTCTTCAGAGAGAAAAACAGTGTCGTAACATCAGTATTACACAAATAGAAGCACGACAAATTCACGAATAAGAGTAAAATTCATGACAAGCAAGGCTATCGACAAAAAGATAACTAGAAATAACAAAAAGTGCAACGAAATAAGTACAGCAGTAAATGTAGCAACAGAAATAGACCCCCCTCAAACTTAGGACGTACATTGACCTCAATGGACAAAATATAATATGCAATTAAAGTAAAAGGTCAAGTACTCCCCTCCAGTCCTCTCACGAGCTGGTGCCGGCATCATCCGGTGAGGAGGGTGGTGTGGATGGCCGAGCAGGTGCAATAAATGGCCCGTCCGGATGCAAAATATGGGCCGTCCATGCAGCTAGGTGCTCGTGGTGGTAGGCATCCCTCGCTGCTAGACGCCTTGCCTCTCGTCGATTGGCCCGGCGGGCCTGCTCTCGCATCTCACCCCTGACGGCAGCAATAATGCTCTCTCTCTCCGTCCGCTGCTCCTCTCTCATGGCAGCCAGCATACCCTCCCTCTCTCTCCTCATCTCCTCTCTCTCTCTCCTCATCTCCTCTCTCTCTCTCTCCTCATATACTCCCTCAGCCCGTCGAACATCTCCTGCAAGCGCTCTCTGTCGGGCGGCGGGCCGGCATCTGCCTGCCCCTGTGTCAGCAGTAGAGGCTCGGGGTACCCCTTGTGGGCCTCATCCAGTAGAAATCCTCTCCCCCGAGCGTGCGCCGGCGCTCCTCCCCACTGATCAAAATGTGAGATGATGCGGTGGTCGATCGGGGCCTGGGGAGCAAGCATCGGCTCGTCATCCGACCACGTCATCCCCAACTGCCGGCACAGAGCGCAGATAAGAGAGGGGTGCTTCAACCCCGTCTTGGCCCCTCCCTGAATACACTGGAATATAGATCGGACCAAGAGAGGGGCCACATCAAATCGCAGCCCGGATGTGATAGCATATAGTGTCCGAGCTCGGGAGAGAAAAACAGTGTGGATCTGAGAGGTGGGGTCTATACGAGCGTAGATAAAATATAGCCAGGCACGCCCGAGCCGACTGAGGCGCGAGCTCTTAAAGTGGAAAGTGGAAGAACCCGGTGCGCGCCGCTTCCAGTCGGAGTCGGGCTGCGTAAGAGTCTCGAGCAGAGCCTCCTTCGTGAGGCTATCCATAACTCGGTCATAAGCCATCTCATCTACCACCGGCAGCCCAAACAACCTCCGAATAGCAGATACAGAATAATCAACCGTAATACCTCGGACATCGACCTGAGTCCGAGTGCACATTCTTTGCAACATCGCTGCCGAATGTGCTTCAATAACGCTACGGCATAGAACTCCCGCACTATCGAGATCACCGGCTCGGGGTCTTTGCGCAGCAGCCCACCCCATCTCGTCTATCATGGTAAGCAGTTCCCCGTCCTGGGGGGCTGGAGTGAAACCCCTCTCCGGGATCAGAGGTCGCGGCCGAATCTTCTCGTTGAAGATTTTGTGGATATCCGGGTCAGAAAACTGGTGCGCCTCCGACTCGGCGCGACTACGAGAAGTTTCCCCTCGAGTGGGGGACGACTGAGTCCTGGTCCTCTTGCTCAGCTTCTTAGTCCTAGCCATAGCGAGTCCTGAAAAAAATTAAACACCGGAGTTTACTTACTCAAACAATAACGAGAATAATCATCACTCGGCTAAGGATATCCGGTCGTAAATCAGAAATTTAACGAGATAGCACAGCCGTGAAAAAAATGAAATTGAACCAGAACGTTTAAACTAGACGTATGGGTTGGGGTTGCTGTAATTCCAGAATGAATACGTTGCACATAGATTCAAAATATTGCCCTTAACAAAGAAAATTTTTCATTCAGACATTTCGTCAAACACTTAAAGGGCATGAGTTCAATTGAAGAACAAATATGGCAATAGCTCAATTAAATCCCCAAGAACAAAAACACGACTCATTCGTCATGACAAACGACACATTCAACTCATTCATAATCGAAAATAATCATAAAAAATAAACCAAAAACCATCATATCCTCCACTTAACCATCATAGAACTTTTGAAAGAAGAAATAGACATATTCAACCATCAAATGCATAACACAACTTCACATTTAAATTCATAGAACAATTTGAGATTATAGAATTAGACTTACCTTGCTTGGATTGTGAAAAGTGCAAGAAAATTTGCAAGAAGAAGAAGGGAGATGAAGGTTGGCCAATCGCGCGCGCAAGGGAGAGGAAAGGGAAGGGAAGCGTACCTGGGTAGTCGGCCGAATGAGAGTTATAAACTACCTGGACTGTTCAAATTCCGCAAGGTGTGCCGCGGCACAGCTCAAGTGAGCCGCGGCACAGAGTACAGTCCCTTTTTACCTGCTCGTATGTTTTGTCATGGGTCGCGGCTCAGCTTCCGTGTGCCGCGGCTCAGGGCTCAAGTGTTCCGCGGCTCAGTAATGTTGTGCCGCGGCACATAGCACAGAAAGTTTAGCTCTCCCTTTTGATTTGTGTGTGTCGCGGCTCACAAGCCTTGTGCCGCGGCTCAGGCATAAATTTCTCCCCTGGGACTTTTCCTGCACAGAATTTTAAGAAAAACACGTCAAGAGCGAGAGGTAAAGGCAAATCAAAGCACAAAATGATGAAAAATAAAAATTTCAAGAATGCAAGGAAAAATAGAAACGCAAAAATCTACAACTACGAACTCGGGTTACCTCCCGAGAAGCGCTGAGTTTATAGTCTTCAGCCGGACCTATTTAAAAATCAGTTCGCTTTTCACAAACTCCATTTGATCTCCGTCCCGTTCATCGAACCGTTAATATGGTTTTTAAAATTTTGACCATCGGTCCTTAATGATTCGATTTTCGGTTCGGACATCCAATGTTGTTTACGGAAGGGTTTTGATGAGAACAACTTTCCGAAACACCCGTTTTTCTCATGACTAGATGTCTGTTTGATTTCCGGCTTATTTCCCTCTTTCAAAAATGACTTTATGACAGTAGCAGACTTGTCCGAGTGTGGCTGGTCGGATGGCGATGATGGCATGTTCACATGCTTGAGAAATGCTACTTGTTCTACATCTTTCTTAAAAGTCGGATCATCTGAAATGGAGTCTGAATTTTTCGACCGACGATTTTTTCGGTGTCTATCTTTCGCAACGGCCTCCACACTTTCACTTTGTGAGCTCTTATCAACACCTCCCGGACATGAAAAGGATTTGAATACTTGGAACATAACATACTCGTCTTGAACCCGCAGAGTTAATTCCCCTTTTTCCACGTCTATAAGAGTTCTGCCGGTCGCTAAAAATGGTCGTCCCAAGATAATCGGGATATCTTGATCTTCCTCCATGTCAAGAACAATAAAATCCACTGGAAAGATAAATTTATCCACTTTTACTAACACGTCCTCAATGACTCCCCTCGGATACTTAATAGATCGATCCGCTAATTGCAAGGAGACCGTCGTCGGCTTTGCTTCTCCAATTCCTAGCTTCTTGAAAATAGACAGAGGCATGAGGTTAACACTAGCACCGAGATCGCACAACGCCTTATTAAAGGAGAGATTCCCCATGGTGCATGGTATGTTGAAACTTCCCGGATCTTTCAATTTTGGTGGAAGCTTCTTCTGAAGAATCGCGTTGCACTCCTCCGTCAAGGCGACTGTCTCAAACTCCTCGAGTTTTCTTTTCTTTGACAAGATATCTTTCATGAATTTAACGTAGCTTGGCATTTGTTCCAATGCGTCGACAAATGGAATTTTAATATGAAGCTTCTTGAACACGTCGAGGAACTTAGAGAATTGCTTGTCCGCCTTTTTCTGCTGTAATCTCTGCAGAAACGGGACGAATGGCACATATGCTTTCGGATTATCTGGAAACGTTATCGAAGGTCTCCAATCTTGTGATTCCTCCGTCGCTAAATTTTTCTTCTCCTCAATTTCACTTCTCTCGGGCTGGTCACACACCTCCTTCCCGCTTCTCAAACTGACTGCATTTAGACTTTCTCTAGGATTTGTCTCGGTCGTACTTGGCAATGCTCCCTCCGGGCGGGCTGTCAACACGTTAGCAATCTGGCCCAGTTGAACTTCCAAGTTGCGAATGGAGGCGGAATGATTTTGCAATGTTGCTTCAGTACGGGTCATGAATTGACTCGTATTCGCTGCCAATTTTGCAATTGCTTCCTCGAGAGAAACTTTTGGAGCGGGAGGAGGCTGCTGTTGGTTTTGAGTGAATGGTGGCTGGTTCGAGTTCTGTCCGTTTCTCCACGAGAAGTTGGGATGATTACGCCACCCCGGATTATACGTGTTGGAGTACAGATTATTTTGCCGGTTTCCGTTTCCTACGAACTGAGCTTGTTCAATTTGGGGCTGCTCGAACGGGTTTCCGACTTGGCACTCCGTGTTAGGGTGAGATCCGTTACACCAATTGCAAGACCCAATGGTAACGGGGGAAGGAGCATGCGAAAATGCTTGAAGCTGTTGTGTTAATGCTGCGACTTGGGCTGACAATGTAGATATCGGGTCATTACTCGAAATTTCCATAACTCGCTTCGGAATTATTCGTTCGGATGGCCATTGATAAGCATTAGCGGCCATAGCTTCCAACAACGAGTGTGCTTCAGCCATCGTCTTTCCCATCAAAGCTCCACCGGCGGCTGCATCCACGAGAGTGTGTGTAGAGGCACTCAATCCATTGTAGAACGTCTGAATTTGAAGCCAGTCTGGAAGGCCGTGATGTGGGCATCTCCGTAACAAATCTTTGTATCGCTCCTACGCCTAGTTAAGCGATTCCATGTCATACTGACCAAAGGTAGTGATCTCGTTTCTCAGCCTCGCCGTCTTAGAAGGTGGGAAGAATTTAGCAAGGAAGGCTTGCGCTAACTCTGCCCATGTCGTGATCGAGCCCGGCGGTAAGGAATTCAGCCAAAATTTCGCTTTATCCCTCAAAGAGAAAGGGAAAAGCCGTAATCGGATAGCATCGTCGGTGACACCATTGTTCTTGAACGTGTCACAAATCTCGAGAAAAGAAGCAATATGTGTGTTGGGGTTATCATTCGGCAATCCACAGAATTGGCTTGCCTGCACCATCTGAATAATAGCAGGCTTGATTTCGAAATTGTTCGCCAGAATGGTGGGACGCCGAATCCCCGGCGTTAATTTGCGGCATAGCATAATCTCGAAGTGCCATTTCCGGTTGAGCTTGCTGCACAATATTATTTCCTCCTTGAATTTCGATATTTTCGGCCATGGTCACTGTCATCTGTAACTCTCGTTTCTGCTTCTTGTTCCTTCGAAGAGTGCGCTCGAGTTCGGTATTCAAAGGTAGTAGGCCTTTGTTACCGAGTTTTCTCATGCACTACCCGAAAAATTCCTGAAAGGAAAAACAAATAAATAAATAAAATTAAATACACGAAAATAAGTAAATAAAAACGTTCAAACTAATAAAGGAAATACTGAAATCGATATTAGCAAAAATTTCAGTCCCCGGCAAGGGCGCTAAAAACTTGTTGCGATTTTTCTTGAACGCAAGTGCACGTTATCGTATACAAGTAATAAAGTGATGAGTGAGTATCGTTCCCACAAGGACTGAATCACTAACTACCGATTTTTGTGTATTCCAGTTTTATTTGAACAATCGAACTTTGGGTAGCAATTAATTACTAAAGAAAATTAATAAAAGACTAAACAGTAAAAACGATCGCTTGAAGAAAGAGAATCAAATGATGAATAAGTCTAGGATTCTGAATCCACCTCGGTTTATCCGAATTTACTCTCGATTATCTGAAGTTAATGATTTTCCCAATTTATTGAAGGCGAAGATTGCTAATATACTCTACCGCCTCTCCCGAGGTCAATAGATTTTTCTAAAGGCGAATAACGCACTCTATCCCTAGGTGAATTAATTCGTCAATAGGCAAAAAGCATAAAATCTCCAAAAAGCCACGTAGTTCCTATGAGTATATTCCTATCTCACAAGATAAAACGGTCCTCACCAATAGTTCCTCACCAACTCTCCTCTCCCGATTCGAATTGAATGATTAAAAACAATACAACTATTGGCCAGATAATTGAAAGCATTAAACACGATTGGGAAAACTCAACAAAAAGGGAATTAAATAGATAATCTCAAGCAAATCCGTCAAAACATAGGTTTCATCAAAATCCTAGATTAAGGGTTTTAGTCTGACATGCTAAATAATGAAAATACAGAATTAATAAATAAAAGCATGAAAATCAAACGCAGATGAAGAGCTCGGATTCCTCCGTTCTTCTGGCTCCCGCCCTCTGCCCTTGATCTCTTCTACTTCTCTCATCTGTGATAATCTTCTGTGATCCTCCTTTTCCCAAGCCTCCAAGATGATTAATTAGGGTCTTAAACCCTTATTTATAGCTCTCAACAGTCTCCAAATCGCGTCCGTGTGAGTAGGTCGAGAACTGGCTTCAAAACGGCCCAAATCCGCGCGGAGCACACCAAAAACGCCTTGTGTGCCGCGGCACATAGCGTGTAATTTAAAACCTGGGCGCTAGGTGTTTCTTCTGGGCCGCGGCTCACGGTGTACAGTGCGGCTCGCAGCATGTGCTACTCAGTGCCCACGGTCCTTCGCGTGTGCCGCGGCCCACTTGCCTTGTGTCGCGGCCCACGGCCAAAATTCGCCGTTTTCACCCGTTTTGCCTCGTTTCAGCTTCCGGACTCCAATCTCCTGACAAACATACAAGATTAAGGCATTAAAAGCTCATTTATGCAAATTTACTCGCCAAAATAATACAAAATAATGATAAATAAGCGTATAAAAATACGCCTAACATAGCCACTGGACTAAAACTAGAAGTTGCTAACGTATGTAACATGCAGTACATAACGTACGATAAGGTAATTATACGCGATAGCATAGCTAAGGAAGTCAGCCTAGCGCACGCTAATATCAACTGGCAGTAACGGTAAGTTTGTGGAAGAAGGCTATAAATACCAAATGAGTTGGTATCAATCCACACAACAACATTGAGCAATTCATATACACTTGAGATATCATTGTAAACAATATAGTTGTTGTTCTTGAGCTTAAAATAGAGTGATTGAGTGTGATACACTAAATCATACACGAGTGAGAAAAAGAAAAGATACGATTGGATTCGGTGTTATTAGGATCAAGGATCCGGCATTGATAGAATCGCAATCGCTATCTTAGTGAGGTTTATCAAGTACTAATAGAAAGCTAGAGTGGTTGATTCCTTGTCCAATAGAAAAGGAAAATGGTTTTACTCGGACCGATATAAGACGAGCTTGTAACAGTAATCCCTCGACCGATAGAAGAGAGGTGCAGAGGTTTTGATCTTTAACCTATAGAAAAAGATACATCGAGAGATGACGTAGGCACGTTTGGCCGAACCTCTATAAATCCGTGTGTCATTAAATTTCCGCACTTTATATTTTTGCTTCCGCACAAACGACGCAAATACTGATCTTGCTCCAACAGACTACAGTCTGGTCAAACTTCTCTGATAAAATTGTTGACCAGTACTTCTCTGATTTTCACTTGACTGTGACTCGGCTGTTGATCAAACTTCTCTGATGTTGCTTGTCTGACCGAAACTTTTCTAATGTACTTATATGCACTTTGTACTTAGCCGATTTTAAGCCTAACTTAAATGGCCTATAGAAGATACTCATTTGGTTCTTCTTTACATTTTACCAAGTATCTAACTTAACACAATTTGGCCTATGGAAGATACTCATTTGGTTCTTCCTTACATTTGCCAAGTAATAAGCATACATTTGAATAAGCAAGTACAATGATGACATCATCAAAATCTAACAAGTATTCCTAACAATTTGTACCATGAATAAGGATCTGGAACAAAGTAGGAAGCTTGGAGCTGGGAATTGATGATTACTGTCGGAAGCAGGCATAGTGTCGAAGCAACTGACATAGGATCACTTCTTTTAGATTTGGAATCCGGCTTTGTTTTAACATACGATGATGTACTTATTTTGCCCAAGGGGTATAAAAATATTGTACCCATTCAGGTCATGGATCGGAAATATTTTTCATTTTTCATTGGTAATAGTAGTTGCAAAATTTATTTTAAAAATAAATTAGTAGGCACTACTACATTGTTAAATGGACTATATTATCTAAACCTAAGTAACAAAGTCATTGTAAACACTATGTCTAGGAAGCGTGGTAGGGATGAAACTAATCAAGTTTTAAAATGGCATCTTATACTTGGTCATGTTGGTCAGATCAAAGTTTACAAAAAGGAAAAGGATGGGTTTATGGGTCCATTGTGATCAGATCTCTTTTCAACTTGTGAATCTTGCATTAAAGGCAAAATGACTAAGTTCCCCTTCACAGGGACTTTTGAAAGAGCCACTGATAAACTTAAATTAGTCCATACCGATGTATGTGGTGCTTTGGAAGTAGCACATGATGGATATCAGTATTTCATTACGTTTAAGGATGATCATACTAGGTATGGTTATGTATACTTAATGAAACGTAAATCTGAGGTCTTTGAGAAATTCCAGGAATTTAAGGCCCTAGTTGAAAAACAAACTGGAAATCATATCAAAGGACTTCGGTTGGACTGTGGTGGCGAGTATATGAGCACTGAGTTTGACGAGTTCCTAAAGGAGCACAGAATAGTGTCACAACTTACACTTCCAGGAACTCCTCAGTTAAATGGTGTGTCGGAAAGAAGGAACCGAACTTTTCTGGACATGGTTCATTCCATGCTTAGCTACACCGACTTACTAATTTACCTATGGGGTTAAGCAATCCTTACTGCTGCTTATATCTTGAACAGATGTCCTTCCAAGTCTGTTCCTAAGACTCCACATGAGATTTGGGAGGGTAGGAAACCAAGTCTTAATCATATTAAGATTTGGGGATGTCCCACCTATGTCAAGAAGACTAAGGTGGAGAAGTTGGAAGCAAGATCCGTGAAGGGATGTTTCCTTGGATTCCCATCTGGTATGATGGGTTATCTATTCTACATGCCCGAAGATCAAAAGATTATCATTACTTTGCAAGCACACTTCTTGGAAGATGACTTCATTAAGGAAGGTGGAGCAGGTAGTGTTAGGGTCGTATACATAAAGCATACTTTATGCTTGTATTACCTTTTTTTCTTTACAGTCTTTATCTATGAGAATATTTAATTCATTTCATCACATGTTTTGCATATTTATTCACGCTATGATTATACAAATATTGTCTAATAACTTTATATTGTAGATAATGTGATGTGTCGAGTCACACAGAAGATAACATTATTGTAGGTCACAAGTCGTCAGAAATAAGTCTAGAGGGGGGGTGAATAGACTTATTGAAACTATTTTTCCAAGAAGGAACTAAGGAGTTTCTCAGCTGATGGTACAGATGACTTAGAGTCGTTTGTAGACAATATAGGTGCCGAAGTCAGCTGATGACGGATGCAGAAATATAAACAATGAAACACTAAGTATGAATGCAGCACTTAAGTATGATGCTAAAACAATAAAGTACGCAGGCAATTTATAGGGGTCTCAGAGGTGGGATAATCCTCTACTAATCCACTTTCTCCAAAGCAGTAGGAGATGAATCCACTCTAATTTTCAACCAGTGATAAATATTACAGTGATTCTACAACTTAACTACAACAACTTCCAACCAGTGGAAATCCTGTCGTTGCAACTCCTTTCTGACTGCCTAGCACCACTGGATCTCCAAATCCTTGGATGCCTATCAGTTGCGTAACTTCAACCAGTGAAGTACCCCGTAATCAGGTTTTAAGACAAGAGTGTTTTGTCTTCTCCAACTAAGAGCTTTCTTCGTATGTGAAATAAGAATACTGCTCTTCATGATGCTATAGATTTCTTGATCGCTTGGTTGCTTTAATTGCTTGAGAGTATAGTTCGCATCGTGCTTTGATCTTTCAAATCTTCATATATTTATAGCTTGTCAATCCTTAGAGCTTTTCTTCATAGCCGTTGCAAATCTGTAACAAATCCATCCGTTGGAGAAGTATACTTCTTTGTTTTTCTTTTTAAACGTTCCAAGGCTGGATTCCCTTATTTAACATATTTCCGACTGTTGTGAAGACTTCCATGTGGAAGTGCCAAATCTTTTGATTTTAATATGTCTAAAGTCTACATAGGTGGGTCTGGATGAATTATTTAATTCATATCCTTCGGGAATCTCTCCAAGCTATCCCTTATCGCCTGCATGTGACTCTCCGTAATTATTGACTTTTCAACGTATGCTGACGTGGACAGGTTTACTTGGCTGATTACTCAGACATGACTTATCTAATCTCTTTAAGTCAATCTGTCTGATGTGCAGTCAAACTCCTCTGTTGTCGGACTTCTCTGACGATGACTTCTCTGATGTCCTGACGAGACTTCTCTGATCTGAAGTCTTCTGACCTGATGAACTTGACTGATCTGATGGTCAGACTTCAGATGACTTGAGCTCCATCTGATCACTTGACTGCAGTCTGTTCAAACTTCTCTGATAAAAAATTGTTGACCAGTACTTCTCTGATTTACTTATCTGTACTTTGTACTTAGCCGATTTTAAGCCTAACTTAAATGGCCTATAGAAGATACTCATTTGGTTCTTATTTACATTTTGCCAAGTATCTAACTTAACATAATTTGGCCTATGGAAGATACTCATTTGGTTTTTCCTTAAATTTGCCAAGTAATAAGCATATATTTGAATAAACAAGTACAATGATGACATCATCAAAATCTAACAAGTATTCCTAACAAATTCTTCCTATTTTTATGATGGCAAAACTTTAAGCAAATTATTCAAATGAGGAACAGGTCTGCACATAGTCAAGTGCAAGACACAAACTGAAATCAGTCTTGTTTTGAGGCAACTAGAGGTTGTCGTTCAAATGACTGTTTATATTAATTTTCTGTATTGTTTACAAGTACATATCTTTCATTTACCAAAACAAATACAGAAAAATTACAAGTACTTTAAAAAAATTACATGAAAAGTACAAGTACAATAAATCATATCCTATCTGCCTCTGCCTCTGCGGACAGTTTGCTTGGGGGGCCTATATAATTTGGCTCCAATAGGCCTCTTACAGACAGGTTCAAGTCCGTACTTCCTTTTTATGATCTGGGAGGCAAAGTTCTGCTCGTCTGTGGTTTAAAAATTTTTCTTCTCGCACAGTGCTCTGATTTTCTTCTTGCAGCTCTAGCTCATCCAATTCTCCGTCCATTCTGGTATGATCTTCTTTTGCTCTGAATTCTGGGATCATGGGATAAGCATCCCAGTTGTTTGCATATTTAAGTGCGAGCTTCCAAAGAGTAGGCCATCTGGTGTTCATATAATTTATGAAAATTTGTTGAGGGGAGCTTTCCTTGTCCTGGAGTATCTCCCAGAGGTAATACTTTTCTGAGAACTCCTTTTTGGCATCCTCCCAAACAATCATAAACTCTGCAGGTAGAAATTCTTCAACATGCCACAGTTGTTTGCCTTCCCATTCGAATCTGCGCTCATCTCCTTGCCTTGTTCTTTTCTTCTTCAGATCAGGCTGGCCTTCAATATGCTCAGGATCAGCTACTTCCTTTCTTTTTAGGCTTGATGGTCCAGCTTCAAGTAAGGGAACATCCTGCTTCTTTTTGCATATGAGCTCCTGTCTAACTGTCTCATCCTGTTTCTGATCTGTTCCTTATCCTTGCTTACTTCCTTCCCCCATTTGCCAGCATCAACTCGCAAAGTCAATTGCTGCTCAACTCTAATCATCCCGTCTGTCATGCCAAGAGGCATCCTGGAGTTTGTGGGAGGGGGAGGTACACCTCTCTGTATTAAGGTGTCCAACTTGGAGTTTAGGGTGTGAACATCCTGCAGGTCAGGTTTGACTTCTGCAGCAAGCAGCTCCCCAATAGTTTCTTTGACAATTTTGCGGATCAGGTCAACCATCACAGGTGAGATGGGTGATGCCTGAGGAGAGTGCTCGCCTGAGCTTTCTGCGCCTGCAGGTAGGTGTGCAGTTGACCTACCTATCTGCAGACTCCTGTCTGCAGGCGGCTGATCATATGGGGTATTGTCTGGAGTCCCTGATCTATCTTCTTGATCATCTGAGCTGGGATTTTGGGCACGTGCCCCACCCTCATCTTCTTTGTCTTCTTTTCCTTCTGCCTCTTCTTCTTCCTTCTCTTTTTCCTCTTTTTCTTCTTCTTCTTGTTCTTTCTCTTCTTCATCCTTCTTTTCCTCCTCCTCATCATCATCATCTTTTTCATCTTTTTCTTCCTTCTCAACTTCTTCTCTTTCATCATCTTCTTCTTCCTCCTCCAATTCTTCTGTTTTTTCTAGCTCTTCATCTTCAGCAGATTGTTTTTCAATTTCATGTTTTTCAACTTCATTATTTTCTTTCTCTTTTTCATCTTCTTCCTCCTCTCTCACTTCCTCTCCTTTTTCTTCAACTATAATTTTTTCTTTGTTTTCAACTTCTCTCTTTTCAGACTCTTCTCCTTTTTCTACTTCTTCAATCCTAATGCTCTTCTCTCCACTCCCATCCCTATCACCAGGAACAGTGCCAGCCAGGACACTTTCCATTATTAGGAAAACACATTTGTCCATGTTGGTTTTAAAATTGGACAACAACCAATTGGGTTCGAGCATTAAAAATATGTCTGTCTCATGACAAAAACTCATGAGAAGCTCCTCTGTAGCCTGGGGAAGATCCCAGCTACTGTTTTCTATAAGGATTTGCAACTGAGAGAATGTAAGTGATTTAAAATATTTCCATTCATCATAGATATTTATGAAACATACTTGAAGATATTTTTGCTTTACCTCTTGGAGTTGTTCCACTCTTAGCCCCAAAGGATTGATGTCCAGCAAATTAAGAGAATATCCTGCACCAGGTATGTTGATCACAAGACCAGCTTCTTCTTCAGTCATGTCTGGCAGAGTTATCTGAGGTATCTCTTCAGCAATAAGGTCTGATTGGTCAGGAATAAGAACTGGTGATGGGATGATCTGCATCTAATCTGCAGGGGCAGGTTCAGGTGTAGATTGTTGATCTGATTGCTCTTCCTCTTCAAAGATTAGATGCCCGGGCCTCTTAGGGGAGGGTTCCGGTAAGTATTGGATCAAAACTGGCTCTCCTAGGGCTGGTCCCCTTCTCTTGAAACGAAGGGATATTGGAGTGTTGGCTGAGTCTGAGTCAGACTGATCTGCAGGTAAGTCGCGGGCTGCAGATTGGTCTTTATCAGACTCGTCTGAACTAGAGGGGTATCTGTATGGTGTAGGCTTTATGGGCATTTCCTCCAGAATTTTTGCTGCCTTCCTTACACTTCCCAATCTTCTCAAAGTTTCTTGGTCTAGGTGACCAAGTCTTTTGTTAACGTGGAAGGGATCTTCATTTCCCTTCACCAGACCCAAGTGTTCCAAAATTTAACTGACATGTGTCCCAAAGGCCAATTTGGTCTTGAATCTCTTCTCATCAGCTAGCCATTAAGCTTTATTTACTTCACGCGTCAATTGTATGAAGATATAGTCAGCCCAGTCAATCGGCTCATCTTGAATCAGGGATCCCATAACTGTAAACTTGGCTAATGACAGCTGATCGTAGCTTCCAGCCATACCCATCACTGTCATGTTAGTAATATCTAATACATAGCGATATTCCTTCCGCAGCTCACTCCTCTTCGCAGTTAACTTCAGTTTTGATGGCTGGTCAACAGCTTTGATCTTCAGCCAGATGTCGGCTGCGTTCTGCTTCAATAACTCTACGGCCACGCCTTGAGATTTCATCCCGAAAGCCTTTTCGACTATTTGTGGAGTGATTTCCACTTCTTCTCCAAATATTGAGCTCTTTATGCCCGATTCCAGAACTCTAGCTTCCTTGTAGAACGCGATAACAGCCTCTTTGAAGAGAAATTTGGGGCTGATACTCAGGAATGGGTATATCCCATTCATCTTCATGGATCTGATGATGTCGTACACTTCGTTATCCAGATTTGATTCGAGCAGGCCCTTGAAATCGACCACCAGACTAAACATAATCTGGTCTTTCACAGCCTTCAGATTCACTCTGTTGAAGTACGATTCCATTTCTGCACAAGAAATTTGTTTCTGAGTGTATTGAAAGTTCGAAAGTTTTTTTGCTTTTGAAAATTAGGGTTTGAGTGCTTTGAAGAAGGTAAAGTTGTGAAATGATTTTCCCATCTTTAAATAGAAAATGAATAAACGTTTGGAATTTAATATTCATTTATTTAAACGGTGGTCCACCTTTTGAGATTTTAAAATTTAAATTAAATTAATCGGTGGTCCAGCTTTTGAAAATTTGAAAAGTGACAGTTGGATTTAATTTGAAAAGTGACGGTTGAGGTCTTTGGATTCCCTCATGGCCACCGCCTTTATGCTCCATTCGGGGCTAAGTGATCTTAACACCGTCAAGGCCATCTCCCTGTTTCCATAAGTTTTTCCAAGGGAGTTTATTTCGTTTATGATCTCTGTGAACCTTGTGTCCACCTGGTCTATTGATTCTCCGGTCTTCATCTTGAAGTTGTCAAATTTCTGGGTAGCGATTGACAACTTGTTTTCTTTTATCAGCTCTGTACCTTCACACATCACAGAAAGGGTATCCCAAATTTCTTTGGCATTTTGGCAATTCTTGATCTTGACCAAGGTTGACTTGTCAAGAGTTTGATATAGCACATCTCTGGCCCGGTTTTCAAGATTGGCCAGCTTTCTTTCTTCAATGGTCAGCTCCGTTCTCTTCTTGGGGATCTTTTCTGGCTTCCCGACTGCAATCTCCTTGGGTGTGTTGTCCTTCTCAAAGATGAAAGGACTGTCTTCTATGATGCATCACATGTCGTCATGGATAGAAGATAAGTGTGTCTGCATCCTTATCTTCCAAATATCATACTCGTCAACTGAAAAAAAAAGGTAATCTAGAATGCATGTGTTCCATTATTGATGAGAGATAAAATATACACTACGCCATAGATGGCTTTCTACAACACTTAAGGGGGGTGTTACCTTCTTGGATGTTACCATAGCTATGAAATTTTGGACCTACTACAATGCTCGAGTTATGGTGTTACCAAATCCTGAAATATATGTTACTCTAGCCATAAAAGGTGTAACTCTCACTAACACCATGAGATGTGTTACCTTAGAGTACTAATAAACAAAATTTTGAATTTTATATAAAATTAATTATTTAATAAATTTTTAACTTTAAAAATAATTAATTTTAATAAAACATTGAATCTATTTTTATAAAAAAATTATTCTATCAAATAATGAATTTTATATATATTTTATAAATAATAAAATATTTTTAATAAATTTAAATTGAAAAGGTTTTAAAATAAAGTAGTATTTAAAAATTAATAAATTTTGATTTAAATAATCAAAAAAATTATTAAAAAAATCAAAGCTTGTAATAACTATGAATAATTACAAAATAATTAAAATAGCAAATTTAATGTCTACATATAATAATAATTTTAATCATTATAAAATACTATGATATAATGACTGAAAATGAAAATAAAAATATATTGCATAAAATTGAAAGGATTATTAATATTAATTGAAGAGTTAACATTATAAATGCACTAGTAGAATAAACATCAAAGACTTCGGTAATGTATATTAGCAAAGTAAAAACAAACAACAACATCGCTTTTCAATTTACTGAAGTAAAAAACCCACATAGACTTCAGTAAATAATACCAAACAAAAAAGTAGGAGCTAGTTAGAAATTTAAAGTTACAAAGACTTCGCTAATTTGATAATTAATGATACCAACACACTTTCTCTCTAAAACGCACTTTCCACTAGGGGTGTTAAAAAATATCCGATACCCGATATCCGATCCGAAAATCCAAAAATCCGATCCAAAATTATCCGAAAAATCAGATATCCGAAATTTTGGATATCAGAAATTCGGATATCCGTTTTTTCGGATTCGGATAGTGTTTTTCAAAAAATTCAGATATTATCAGTATATAACGAATACCGTAACATTATCGGTATACCGAAAATTCGGTATTTCAACAAATATACAGAATACCTGTCAAATAAAATATTAATTGATTTTTTTATATATTAATTAATACCATAAAATAATAAAACTAAAACCCTAATTCTATAACCTCATTTACCATTCACAAACTGCAACTCACGCTGCGCCGCACCATCTACCCACCACCACACTGCGTTCACCACCACCGCGCTGCCGCACACCTACCCTCCGACACCGCGCACCTGCTCACCTCTCACCATCACCAGCGTTCACCACCACCAACGCTCACCACCACCACCACGCACCTTCCCTCCAACGGCGTATCTCTGTGGCCCCTCCGTGCACCGACGCTCTCCAACCAAGCCCAATCAGAAACTCCTTCACGGTGAAAATAGGTACGAACTTCGTTCTAATTTTCGAACTTCATTCGATATAAGGGGCGAAATTTGAGCAAACTTTTTATTAGTTAAGTGGTTTTATTTCTTTATTTTCTTGTCTCCTTACTTTTATCTGATTGCGAAAACTGGTGTTTGGGTAGGGGGCTTGGTTGCGGTTGAAGCGAGTTAGAGTTGTGTGCTAAATATTGATTACGATTTTGATATCATTGGTATGCACAATTCTTTTCATCGAGAAAGAAGAGAAAGATTGTATCACCGGCTTCAAAATCATATGGGAGGCCAGACAAAGAAGCCAAAAAGGCAAACTGAATGCTCACCAAGCGCAAAAGGTTCTTTAGCAAGCTATCTGGAGACTTCAAGGGATGGTACTTCGCCTGCTAAGTCATTGAACTCGGCTTACGATCAAAAGGCTAGGCAGGTTCCCGCAAAGAGAAGTTTGACTTTGGAAAGTGGATTAGCATCTAGAGATGGAAAATGGCAGCAACAAAATTCTGAAGTTTCTGGAGTTGCTCAGATATCGAAAAATGAGCCGTTATATGATATTGGTAGTGGTGCTGCAAAAGATATTCAAAATGATTCAAACATAATCGAGCAGCGGCAAGACTCGAACATAATGATTTTGCCACTAGCTTCTTGTCATTGTATTGCAGGTACCATTCTCCTCTTTTCACACATTGGTGGGCTATCTTATTTTAGTAAGAGTAGTTTAACTCCGCAAGTATATATATAGAAATTGTAATATGCATGTGTCACATTTATATTAATTCATCAATCTTACATGTGTACCCACACCTGGACTTATCTGGTACCAAGTGGTTGACGAGCCTGTGTCATCCAATCGATTTATTGGTTGCTAAATTATGTGGTGCAGGTAGAGTTCCGATCTTTTTATTGAAAGATGAAGCCGGTTTATATGCATACTTTTTCCTGAACGACCAAGTAACTTAGATATTGAAGGAAAGTTAAATGCTAGGTTCTTAGATCTAAATTCTTCTTCACGAAAGGTTTGATGTTGTGTTATCTCTGTGATTTTCTAGCCACAAAATTAGGAAAAGAGCTTGATGGGTGGCTTAGTACTTGTGGCCTTGTGAAATCTTCCGATGTAAGAGGTGTCATTACACCGTAAGTCATCCTTACCACCGTTCTTGATGCATGAAGATATGGTTAAGGTCTAACACAAGTGTAGCTGTTGTTTTTCTACCCACAGTCATGCAGGTTATTCATATTCCGGTCATGCAGCAGCGTATGCATTTGGAAACATAGACCCTGTGAACATGTGGGTTTTTCCTTCTTTTATTGCTGTAGATTTGTCTTTTTATTTTATCATGCTCTTGTTGAATTCCTACTCTTTTTTTATTGTTGAAGATTTGTCATTATTTATCATACTGTTATTGAAGTTTTGTAGGAATGTTTTAAGTTTTCTTTCTCTATCCTGCCTTTGCGCGCCTCTTTGTTCTACAGTTATAGGGTGTTTCTTCTTGGCCCATCTCACCATTATTACAGTCCAAAATGCGTGCTATCAAAAGCTATTGTATACAAGACACCCATCGGAGACCTACCAATCGATCAGGAAGGTATCATGATGCACCTTTTAGGTCTCTGCGGTATCAGCTTATTGAGATTATCGTTTTATATCTAATGCCTAGTACTGGTTTTGTGTACTTATGCTCTAAGATAGAAGTCAGAGACCATAAATACTGTAGGATGACTTGGTTCCCTTATTGGTTGTTTGGTTAGCTATCTATTCAACATTATTGTTATAATGTTACATGTATCTTTATAGTTTCTATTCTACGTGTTGTGAAGTAATAGTCACCACATAAACTTCGATAAGGAGGTTGTAAAACTGCTTAATGGAATGCTTATAGATATTCCGCATCTGTAACTTGCGAAGATGAGGGTGTTGATACAATTTACAGTACTTGACAGAGATCGGAGGATGCAAAATCTTTCTTTATATTTTATTTATTTTAAAAACCTTGAAGAGTCATTCACATTAATGTATATACACACGACTGGTACAAGGAAATTGGCATTAGGAAAGCATGGTAATGTACACCGGGTGGAGTATTTTGTGTGAGCAAGTTCGGTAAATGTTTTTTTTTCTAAAGCCTACCATGCCCACCCAATACCTTTCCCCTTAGCACCACCCTTTGTGGAAGAAATTTGTATGCGTACATACGTCTTCAAGGTTGAGATATTTCCGGCTGTCATGGTAGGTTTAGAAGTCTGGAAAGTATGAGAAACCTTCAGAATGGATTTTAGAAGTGTATGATTATGTATACTATTATATTACCAATTAGGCAATTACAGTAAGTACTTGTGATATAATTTGCATCATCACATAGTAGATAATTGTGGAATGTCGTAAAACTATGCCTGACAATATATTTGGAAGCTTAGTAACCATCACTAATTATTGGCTCTTCTTTCTTGTTTCATTCTGCAGCTCTCTCGTTCAAAGAAGGTGAAGTTTGTGAATGGACACCAACTCAGGCAAATTGGCTAATCCTTGGCTAATTGAATAAATGTTCCGCATAATAGTTTCTTAGAGTCTATTTGTATATCAGTCTTAGACATCCAATGATGTGATTGGTTAAAAATGACCAAGTTATTTTCTTCTAGTACTTGTATATATGTATTTGGTGATGTAGTTGGTTGGTTTTGTGATTAGATATAGTTGTTGTTTTTATTATGGGATTATGTAGTTGGATGATGTAGTTGGTTTCTCTTAATTGGTTTGTTGGATTTTTTAATGGGAAATGCAAAATATAAAATTTACATTTTTATTTTGTTAAAATGGAGTTGTTACCTTAGGTACTATATATATATATATATTGCAAATGTCTTTCATTGGTAACACCTGTAACACCTAATGTGTTGCCATTGGTAATATAGATGTTGCAATAGACTAAAAATTATTGCACATTTGTGGCCCCACCCGTGGGCCCCACAAAGTAGGCCCCACTAACAAGCTCAAGAAAAGTGGGTCCCACACAAGGGCTCCACCAATGGACCCTATTAAGTGGGTCCCACCGGTGGGTCCGGCCTGTGGGACCCACAAAATGGGCCCCACATATGGAACCCACTAAATTGGCTATATATTTTACAAAATTATAAAGTCTATTGCAACATGAATATGATGTTGCGGTAGAGTCTTTAGGATGCTGCGGTAGGGTCCTTAGGTAACAAATAATCCTATGTTAGCTTAGGATGATCTACACGTTGCCTTTGAGTCCAAAGGTTACTGCTCACAGAGCAACTTAGCTGAAATGTTACCTTTGCCCATTTTGGGTCTGTGGCAACAGAAAATTGGGTCTAAGGTAACACAGTTATGTGGTTGCCGAAGGCCATTTATGGCGTAGTGATAGATCCTCGATATGCGGATCTGGTTCTTGTAAAATTGAACCAACCTCTCCAATACTACTTGTAGGTCACAAGTCGTCATAAATAAGTCTAGAGGGGGGGTGAATAGACTTATTAAAACTCTTTTTCTAAGAAGGAACTAAGGAGTTTCTCAGCTGATGGTACAAATGACTTAGAGTCGTCTGTAGACAATATAGGTGCGGAAGTCAGCTGATGACGGATACAGAAGTATAAACAATGAAACACTAAGTATGAATGCAGCAGTTAAATATGATGCTAAAACAATAAAGTACGCAGGCAATTTATAGGGGTCTCAGAGGTGGGGTAATCCTCTACTAATCCACTTTCTCCAAACCAGTTGGAGATGAATCCACTATAATTTTCAACCAGTGATACATATTACAGTGATTCTACAACTTAGCTACAACAACTTCCAACCAGTGGAAATCCTGTCGTTGCAACTCCTTTCTGACTGCCTAGCACCACTCGATCTCCAAATCCTTGGATGCCTATCAGTTGCGTAACTTCAACTAGTGAAGTACCCCGTACTCGGGTTTTAAGACAAGAGTGTTTTGTCTTCTCCAACTAAGAGCTTTCTTCGTATGTGAAATAAGAATACTGCTCTTCACGATGCTATAGATTTCTTGATCGCTTGGTTGCTTTAATTGCTTGAGAGTATAGTTCGCATCGTGCTTTGCTCTTTCAAATCTTCAGATATTTATAGCTTGTCAATCCTTAGAGCTTTTCTTCATAGCCGTTGCAAATCTGTAACAAATCCGTCCGTTGGAGAAGTAGACTTCTTTGTTTTTCTTTTTGAACGTTGCAAGGCTGGATTCCCTTATTTTAATCCATTTCCGATCGTTGTGAATACTTTCATGTGGAAGCGCCGAATCTTTTGATTTCAATATGTCTAAAGTCTTCAGAGGTGGGTCTGGATGATTTATTTAATTCATATCCTTCTGGGAATCTCTCCAATCTGTCCCTTATCGCCCGCATGTGACTCTCCGTAATTATTGACTTTACAACGCATGCTGACGTGGACAGGTTTACTTGGCTGATTACTCAGACATGACTTATCTAATCTCTTTAAGTCAATCTGTCTGATGTGCAGTCAAACTCCTCTGTCGTCGGACTTCTCTGACGATGACTTCTCTGATGTCCTGATGAGACTTCTCTGATCTGAAGTCTTCTGACCTGATGAACTTGACTGATCTGATGGCCAGACTTCAGATGACTTGAGCTCCGTCTGATAACTTGACTACAGTCTGGTCAAACTTCTCTGATAAAAAATTGTTGACCAGTACTTCTCTGATTTACTTATCTGTACTTTGTACTTAGCCAATCTTAAGCCTAACTTAAATGGCCCATAGAAGATACTCATTTAGTTCTTCTTTACATTTTTCCAAGTATCTAACTTAACATAATTTGGCCTATGGAAGATACTCATTTGGTTCTTCCTTACATTTGCCAAGTAATAAGCATACATTTGAATAAACAAGTACAATGATGACATCATCAAAATCTAACAAGTATTCCTAACAATTATAGGTTACTTATATAGGAACAATTAGTTCACAACCTATATAACATTAGACCGTTGTGTGGGAGGTTGTAGTATATGTTTGAGATTGGTTGGTCTTGACTATTAGCATATATTAGCGTATTCCGTATACGTTGAACAGGATCGAGGTGAGATAGATTCTTCTGTACTGACTATAAGAAGAACGTACATCTCGGACAATTATTATTTCTTAATTCTATTGATTAATATTTAATTATATATATTTAATATTTATTACTTTGATTTATCATGGGTGAGAGCCAAAATGATTGACTCAATATGCTCGATATTTTGGGCAATATTATTATTTATATGATAATTAAGATTATAGCTAGAAATCGTGTCCCGACCAGTCGGGTTGATCATGTCCCTTGAGGCACTCAAAAAGATTATTATATTAAACCCTGCAGGTGGAATTAATTTTCCGATATAATAACAAAGGTCGAGTGGTATACTCATGTATAATATATTAATTAATTAAAAACTGTCAGTAGCTTAAATTAATTAACGGATATGGGATATCTTAAACACGGGAAATAATTAATTCAAAAAGGAACCTAATTTCATAATTTGGGATTTTGGTAGGAAGGGCAATATCAACTTTTTAGTAGACTGGGTTGATATTAATAGACTCATAATATTAGAAAGATCCCTAATATGGTAAGATGAGATCTATTGGGAGTCCTTACCTTATCCTCCTTAAGGTCCCTAGAGTATCCCATAACACCTATAAATAGGAGAATGGGGTTGGCCGGTTTTTCACTCTTCTTGAACAAGAATTTTCGATTTTTCCTACTTTGTATTTAATTGTGGATCTTAACTTGTGCCTTGGATTCCATAATTTAGCTAACACAATATTTTTCTATATACAAAAATATTCAAGAAAAATAGAAAGAAAAATCCGTGAGGTGTTTCTTCGAGGAATTCGGCTGATTCCATAATGCAGTCCAAGTTTTGATCTGGTAGATTGTCGCCCACACAAAATATGGATCTTAGGCGGGATATACTCTAGAAGATATAAATATAGAAATACAAGGAGATCAACTAGGAACAAGAAGGGGATCTCGATCGAATCAAAGGAATAGTACTACCACTTGACGTAAAAGGTGTGAATTGTCAATTGTACTGCGTAAATAGGTGTATTTAAATTGTCTATTAATCTGTTTAATTAATTAGTTGACAAGCCTAAATAGATCCGCTATTTATGTTGGTTAGTTTGTAAAACCAAATCAATTTATCTTATTCCAAATCGCTTCCGCTGTGTTTTATATTCCAACAATTGGTATCAGAGCCGGTCTTTAGTTTCTGTTCAAATTAATTAATTTGGTGATTAATTTGCTAGCAATTTAAACATTCATGTAGCATTGTATTGGAATATTTTTGATAGAAATTGTCTTGCATGTGAATATGGTCCAATTATGGCTATGTGAATTTTTTATTTTATTTATGCGTTTTTGGTAATTTAGCCCGTTTTGAGACATGTATAAGTTTTTCCCATGAGAAAATCCATGGGTAGAGCAGGATTTATTTTTCTTTGTAATTTTGTTATAAATTCGATGTATTTTATTTCATGTAAAATTGTAATCGACTTGGAATACACAAAGTACGAAGGAAAAAGAAGTCCAGCGCGAAAAGGAGTCCCGATCGGATGGACCGACCGAGACCAGCCTGCTGCCGATCAGGACTCGGCCGAGTGCATGCGGTCCCGGCCGCGGGTGCCACTGGTCGGGTCGGCCGATAGCAGCGGGTCGAGTCGGGCTGGACAGGGCCGCGGGTCCGACAGTCTGGGTCGATCAGTTTCGGATCGGGTCGAGCAATTTCATATCCTGTTCAGTTTTTCTGCCGTTCGTTGCGTCCGTTGGAGCACAATAAATTTAAATTTGGAAATTCCTTGTGAAATTAATTTTTGCATGGAAGAAAGTTTCTAAATTTGACAATTTTTATGGCCCAACTGAGAGGAGGTGACGGGATGCTTGAAGCAGTGGGAGCAAGCAATCCAGGAATTTTCTCGTTATTCAAAACGGGGAATAAAAGCCATGATAATTGGATTTAATTATCCAATTTTAATTATTTGTTGGTTTTACTGGCATATATGAATGTATGCGTGATATGTTTCTTGCATGTTATGACGAGAAAATAAAAAACCTTATTTTTTTTCAAAATAACTAAGTGGTTTTAAAAAAAAAATTAAAATTAAGTTGGCCTCCATAATTGGTTCAAATTATGAAATAATTAGCATGCGCATTGACATTAGAGTCTTCCTCCACATCGGATGTGCTAATTATTGGCTCACTAGTTTTAAACTTCAATTAGAAAACAAAAAGGTGAATGTTATTTTTATGATAGGACCTCTTGATCTGTAGGACTATTATCATTAAATAATATTCTAAGGTTTGTTAAATTATGCTGTTCACTTAGGTGTATTAATTAGTAAGCTCCCCACCGGAGTCTATGTTAATTTAATACATGACCAAGAGGAACCAACTATTAATTTTACTTGTCAAATCGCATCTTGACTAGATAGTAAAATTAAAGACGTTAAAATCTACTTGAAAAATGTATGTGTAAACGTCCACACTAACGTGACTTGCATGTGCAGTTTTTCGAGGTGTTGGTTGATTGCAGATATATTGTGTTTTAAGATTTTTCAACATATTTTGCGTCAAATTATGTGATGAATGGTGTTTTTAATTTTATTCTCAGATGTGTTTCAATCCACTTGCTGTTATTCTCAAATAAAATAAATTTGATGGCACTAACTTTACCAATTGGAAAAGAAATCTTGACACTGTCCTGACTGCCGAGGGGCATAAATTTGTGTTAACTGAGGAGAGCCCTCTGGAACCAGAATCGGATGCCACTCCTGAAGAGTTGGCTGAATTTCGAAAATGGAAGAAGTCTGATGAGATGGCTCGCTATTACATTTTGGCTTCACTGACAAATGTGTTGCAGCATCAGCATCAGACGATGGGCTCAGCCGCGGAGATGATGAAAAATCTCACCGAGATGTTTGGTCATCAAAACCGGGTGGCTAGGAAAAATGCAATGAGGGTGTTGATGATAACCCAAATGTCTTACAGGACTCCGGTAACGGATCCTGTTCTGGAAATGATGTCTCATTTGAACGAACTGAGCATACTGGGGGCTACTATCGATGTGGAGTCACGGGTCGATATTATCTTGGGCAGCTTACCAAGAAGCTTTGAGCAGTTCTCCCTTAACTACAATATAACCGTAGGACATATACTTTGGCGGAACTTCTAACAGAGCTTCAATCTGCTGAAGGTCTCTTCAAACAACGTTATCATCAAATTCTGGCGGCAACCGGTGCTACTTCTTCAAAACCCAAATGGGGAAAGAAGAAAAAGAAGGTTGGCCAGAAGCAAGTGTCAACCTTCAAAGCTAAGGGCAAGGCTCCTCAGTCCAAGGTTCCTCCTTTCGAGGCAAACAAAAAGCCGCAGGGCAAATGCTATAAGTGCGGTCTAAAGGGGCATTTCAAGAGTGACTGCCCTAAGAAAGGTATGTTTCATGCACTAGTAGTCAAAACATGTTTGGCTGCCTGTTATATCACTTTGTGGATAGTAGATTCGGGCTCCACTGATCATGTTTGTTATGACTCACAGGGGTTCCAAGTAACCAAAGTGCTTAGTCTGGATGAGATTACTTTCAACTGGGGCGACTATTCCAGGCTGAAGGCTGTTATAGTGGGAGTCGTGCAGTTGAAAGTTAATGATAGGATTCTAGTTTTAAATAATGTATTATTAGTACCTAGTTTTAAAATGAATTTAATTTTGGTTTCTAAATTACGTCGTGATGAATATTCAGTTTCTTTTGACGATACTACAATTATTAAAAGAAATGATGAATAGGTTTGCACGAGTACTTATAATGAAGGACTTTATATCATTAATGTTGCACAAACTCCCTTGCATGATTATAAATCGCTTAATTCTTTGACTAATCCTAATAAAAGAAAAGAACCTTCAAGCATAAATCAATCATATTTGTGGCATTTACGATTGGGTCATATTAACCTTAGAAGGATTCAAAGATTGGTGAGCGATGGCCCATTGGATTCACTCCAAGTTGAGTAATTTCCAATTTGTGAATCCTGTCTCGAAGGTAAAATGATTAAAGGGCTTTCCAAAGCAAAGAAAATCGTGCACAAAATGTGTCGGAGTTGGTTCATACCGATGTAGGTGTTCCAATGAACATCCAGGCTAGGGGTGGTTTCGAATACTTCATCACGTTTATAGATGATTATTCGAGATATGGATACGTCTATTTGAAGCGACGTAAGTCTGAATCTTTTGATAAGTTCAAAGAATTCAAAGTTGAAAAGGAGAAGCATCATGGACAGAGTATCAAGTCACTATGATATGATCGTGGTGGCGAATACCTTAGTGGAGAGTTTTTCGATTTCCTGGCACATGAGGGGATTACTTCCCAGCTCACTGCGCCTGGTACACCACACCAAAATGGTGTTGCTTAATGAAGGAATCGTACTTTATTATAGATGATTAGGTCAATGATGAGTTATTTTGATTTGCATACTTCGTTTTAGGGATACGCCTTGGAAACAGCAGCGTACATTCTAAACTTGGTGCCTTCGAAATTAGTTCCAAAAACACCCACATGACCGTGGAATGGACGCAAGCCCAGTCTGGGACATGTTCGGATTTTGGGTTCACCAGCACACATGCTGAACAAGGAAGCTGATAAGTTGGCATCTCATACAGAAGTACGAGTGTTTGTAGTATATCCGACGGGAACGAAAGGTGGCTTATTCTACAGTCCTAAAGATCAAAAGGTCATTGTTAGCACCAATGCCCGGTTCTTAGAGGAGGACTATGTAATAAGTCACAATCCTAGGAGTGAGGTCGTTCTAGAGGAACATAGGGACGAGATTTCAACAATACCAATTATATAAACACCTAGTGTACCACGTATTGATTGTGGATACGCAAACTAAGGACATGCCTCGTCGTAGTGGGAGGGTTGTTCATCAACCTGATCGTTTCACTGGCGTGGGAGCATCTTCGGACCACTCCCCAGACCAGGATGAAATGGATCCCTGGACGTATAGGCAGGCAGTTCAAGACAAGGATGCTGAATCCTGGCAAACAGCAATGGAATCCAAAATGGGATCTATGGATTCTAATCAAGTGTGGGAGCTAGTAAAGCTACCTAATAAGGTAAAACCCATTGGAAGTAAGTGGGTCTACAAGCATAAGACAGGATCGTAAGGGAGCAAGGCTTGTTGTGAAAGTTTACACTCAGAAGGAGGACATCGACTACGATGAGACCTTTTCACCGGTAGCCATGCTTAAATCGATCCGGATTCTCTTAGCTATAGCTGCGCATCTGGATATGGAGATTTAGCAGATGGATGTCAAGACTACGTTCTTGAATGGTAGTCTTGATAAAGAAATCTGTATGCGCCAACCTGAGGGATTCATTGCTGAAGAAGAGGAGCACTTAGTGTGCAAGCTTAATAGAGCCATTTATGGTCTCAAGCAAGCATCAAGGTCTTGGAACATACGATTTGATGAGGTCATTCAATCGTATGGTTTTGAACAGTGTCCTAGTAAGGTTTGTGTATACAAAAGGTGTGATGGAAACGTGCTAGTGTTTCTTGTACTGTATGTAGATGATATACTTCTAATTGGAAACAATGTAAAGGTATTATCAGACGTAAGGGTATGGCTGTCTGAGCAATTTGATATGCAGGATTTGGGAGAATCTGGGAAAATCCTTGGTATTAGGATCTTTCTAGATCGCAAGAAAAGGATGTTGTGCTTATCTCAGGCATCCTATATCGATACGGTGCTAAAGCAGTTTAGTATGGAGAATTCCAAGAAAGGTTTCTTACCTTACAGATATGGAATTCAGCTATCTAACGCTATGTGTCATAAGACACAGAATGAGATAGATGACTTGAAACTGGTCCCTTATGCTTCGGCAGTAGGAAGCCTCATGTATGTTATGCTTTGCACTGGGCCTGATATCTGTCATGCTGTAGGCATGGTGGCGAGATATCAGTCGACCAGGACTGGGACATTGGTTTGCAGTCAAGCATATACTCAAGTACCTGAGAAGTACTAGGGAGCATATGCTTGCATATCAATCGGATACACTTTGTCTTTTGGGTTACACTGACTCAGATTTTAATTTGGACAAAAAAAATAGAAATCAACTTCCGGATATGTTTTCATTTTGGGAGGTGGAGCCATCAGTTGGAGGAGTATGAAGCCGAAATGCATAGCGGACTCTACCATGGAAGCCGAGTATGTAGCAGCCTCAGAGGCAGCTAAAGAGGCGGTATGTCTCATGTACTTCCTAAAGGATTTGGGTGTGATTCCTAATTTTCCTAGGAGTATTACACTTTATTGTGATAATACCGGTGTTGTTACAAATTTGAAGAAACCACGGCCCACAAAGCAAGCAAACATATCAATCGCAAATATCATCTCATTTGATATTTTGTGAAGAAAGGGAATATTATTGTCTCCAAGATTGCATCTCAAGACAACCTAGCTGATCCTTTCACGAATGGTTGCCCTCAAAGTCATTTGAAGGGCATGTGGAAGGAATGGGGTTGAGATGTGTGGCAGCATTGCTTTGAGTATAAGTGGCAGATAGATAGACATAATCTAGATAATATACTTCAAAAGCATGCTTTGAGTATAAGTGGGGGATTGTTAGGGTTGTATACATCAAAACATACTTTACGCTTGTAATACCTAATTTCCCGGTCTTTATCTATGAGAATATTTAATTCATTTCATCATATGTTTTGCATATTTATTCACGCTATGGTTATGCAAATGTTGTCTAATTACTTTATATTGTAGATAATGTGGTGTATCGAGTCACACAGAAGATCACAATATAGGTTCCTTATATAGTAATAATTAGTTCACAACCTACATAACATTAGACCGTTGTGTGAGAGGTTGTAGTATATGTTTGAGATTGATTGGTCTTGTCCATTAGCATATATTAGCGTAATCGGTATACGTTGAACAGGATCGTGGTGAGATAGATTCTTCTATATTGACTATAAAAAGAACGTACATCTCGGACAATTATTATTTCTTAATTCTAGTGATTAATATTTAATTATATATATTTAATATTTATTGCTTTGATTTATCATGGGTGAAAGTCAAATTGATTGACTCAATATGCTCGATATTTTGGGCAATATTATTATTTATATGATAATTAATATTATAGCTAGAAATCTGTCCCGACCAATCGGGTTCATCATGTCCCTTGAGTCACTCGAAAGGATTACTATATTAAACCATACAGGTGGAATTAATTTCCCGATATAATAACATAGGTCGAGTGGTATACTCATGTATAATATATTAATTAATTAAAATTTGTCATTAGCTTAAATTAATTAATAGATATGGGATATCTTAAACACGGGAAATAATTAATTCAAAAAGGAGCCCAATTTCGTAATTTGGGATTTTGGTAGGAAGTACAATATCAACTTTTTAGTGGACTGAGTTGATATTAATAGACTCATAATATTAGGAAGATCCCTAATATGGTAAGATGATATCTATTGGGAGTCCTTACCTTATCCTCCTTAAAATCCCTAGAGTAGCCCATAACACATATAAATAGGACAATGGGTTGGCCAATTTTTCACTCTCCTTGAACAAGAATTTTTTATTTTTCCTACTTTGTGTTTAATTGTGGATCTTGACTTGTGTCTTGGATTCCAGAATTTAGCTAACACAATATTTTTCTATATACACAAATATTCAAGAAAAATAGAGAGAAAAACTCGTGAGGTGTTTCTTGGAGGAATTCGGCTGATCCCATACTGCAGTCCAAGTTTTGATCTGGTAGATTTTTGCCCACACAAAATCTAGATCTTAGGCAGGATATAGTATAGAAGATCTAAATGTAGAAATACAAGGAGATCAACTAGGAAGAATAAGGGGATCTCGATCGACTCAAAGGTATAGTACTACCACTTCGCGTAAAAGGTGTGAATTATCAATTGTACTGCGTAAATAGGTGTATTTAAATTGCCTATTAATCTGTTTAATTAAGTAGTTGACAAGCCTAAATAGATCCTCTATTTATGTTGGTTAGGTTGTAAATTCAAATCAATTCATCTTATTCCAATCGCTTCCGCTGTGTTTTATAATCCAACAGGTAGAAGTATCTCTTTGGAAGAATGCAATGAAACTCTCCAGGAGACACTGTACAAGAAGTTGGAACCGAACCTTATGAAACACAAGTACAACCACCTCGTAGGTCTAGTAGGGTGTCTCAATTGCCTGAGAGGTATGGCTTTGTGCACTTGGAGGAACTGGGTCTCCATGAGGTTCCAGGTGATAGCCAATACACCAACCCCCCGACCTATGACCAAATGATGGTGGATGTAGACTACGAAATGGCGAGAAGCTATGGAAGCTGAGATAGACTCGATGTATGCCAATCAGGTGTGGACTCTAGTAGACTGCCCAAAGGACATAATGCCCAATGGGAACAAGTGGATCTACAAGAGAAAGACTGATGGGGATGGCAAGGTTGACACCTATAAGGCCAGGCTTGTGGCAAAGGGTTATACCCCAAATAAGGGATCGATTACCACGATACCTTCTCGCCCGTATCTATGATCAAGTCTATTTGAATGATGCTTGCTATAGCTGCCTACCACGATTATGAGATATGACAGATGGACGTAAAGACGGCTTTCCTTAATGGATTCCTCGAGGAGGAGACCTATATGGAGCAGCCTAAAGGCTTTGTGTCTGAGGTCGATATTCATAAAGTGTGTAAACTTCAGTGTTCTATTTTTGGACTGAAGCAAGCTTTGCGTAGTTGGAACCTTCATTTTGACGAAGCTGTCAAAGAGTTCGACTTCGTGCAAAATGAAGAGGAACCTTGTGTATACAAGAGGGTTAGTTGGAGCAAGATCATATTCTTAGTACTATATGTAGATGACATTCTACTAATAGGAAATGATGTGAGAATGCTAAGGTCTGTGAAAGCTTGGCTTTCGAGTACGTTCTCCATGAAAGACTTGGGAGAAGCTACCTATATTCTTGGGATTCGACTCTACCGGGATGGAGCAAAGAGAATGATAGGTCTTTCCCAAGCCCTTTATATAGATAAGATCTTAAAGCGATTTAAGATGGATGATTCTAAAGAGGGTTTCTTCCGATGCGACATGGAATAAAACTCACCTCGAATATGTGTCCTCATAGTGAGGAACAACGAAAGGAACTGAGTAATATACCAGTGTGTCGGCTGTGGGTAGCCTTATATATGATATGTTGTGTACGAGACCTAACATTACACACGCTGTGAGTGTGGTAAGTAGGTTTCAGGCAAACCCAGGAAAGGAACATTGGATCGCCGTAAAAAATGTTCTCAAGTACTTAAGAAGGACTAGAGATCTGTTCTTATGTATGGTGGTGGAGAACTGAATATGAAGGGCTTCACTGATTCAGACTTCCAAGGACAGAAAGACGACTCGATGTCTACTTATGGCTACATTTTTACTCTTAATGGAGGAGCATTATCTTGGTGTAGCGCCAAGCAGAGCGCGACTGTTGATTCCACATGTCAGGCTGAGTATCAAGCGGCCTCGGAGGCCTCTAAGAAAGGGTTTTGGATTAAGAAGTTTCTGGGTGAACTTCAAGTGACACCATGTGCTGAGCTTCTGACACGTGGTTAGTGTAATTATCGCAAGTGCACGATATCGTATCAAGTAGTAAGTGGACTTTTTGAGTCCGGTTTATCGATCCCACGAGGAAGTTTGGTTATAATTTGAATTATACACTATTAGTCTATTTTTATAGATACTAAGATGAGTGAAACACACAATTAAAGAGTTTGGTTTAATAATTGCAAAGAAAATGCAATAATAGTTCTAATATTTTAAGGAAATAAAAATATTGCAATAATAATAGATTGATTAAACGATAAAATGAAATAGTTGGGTGTAACACCCCCAAGATATTCAAGGTATATTACAGCGCCGTGAATCCCTATATGGGACCCACTAGGATGAACAAACATCATACTCATCGACTCGCGGAAACAACGAAACAACACCTCATCATAAAGACACAAAACAAAATAATCCACCCGGTTCAACCGGTCAATCATAACACCATCATCCGACACAAACGTAACAGACAACAATACAATCCGAACAAACAAGAATTCTTAAGTACTCGAGTACTTCTATTAGTTTAAAAACCACAAAATATAAAAAGATAGAAGACACTAAGACATCACTCGTGCACAATCATCACGCACGGCCATCATCTGCATACTGGTCCAGCGCCTGCTCGTCTCGATGAACCTGACCTGAAATTCATAAAACAAATTTCCCCAAAACGGGTCCCAGAGGGGTTAGCAATTACGCTAGTACAAGTAACCAAATGAACAACTTACATCTTACACATATAGTCAATGCATGCAATTGTGAAAACATAGTTCCAAAACACTCATTTCCGGAAATGCCATAATCAAATCACATTTGTAAAATGCACCACAATTAACCGTCGATCCACGTCTCTGTGGACCCCTACCGAGACCTCGTCGGATCTAACCCGTAGTGGTTAAAAGCAAGCTCGTCGATCCACGTCTCTGTGGACCCCTACCGAGACCCCGTCGGATCTAACCCATAGTGGTTAAAAGCAAGCTCGTCGATCCACGTCTCTGTGGACCCCTACCGAGACCCCGTCGGATCTAACCCGTAGTGAGCATACACACACACACCATTTCTCATACAATACTACTATGTCAAGATTGTAAGTTCATAGGGGTACTTGCCTCAATCAAATAGACGGTGACATGAACGGAAATGAAGGATCAAACACCACCGCGAGGAACCGGCGGAAATGAACCTAACGATTCGAATAACACAATCACAACCACTTCTAAACGATTACGGAAATGGAATACACCCGGAAACCCGCCTACGATTCATGTATATTCGAATCAAAAGAACAATGAGGGCGGACCACAACCTGTAACACCCCCGATATATTCAGGAATATTACAGCGCCGTAAATCCTTTACATAAGAATTTACAAGGCTGAATAAAGGAAATGACAATAACAGATACCAATTTATGAAATTGCTTAAATAAAATACAACCGTCTGGTTCAAAACAGAGAATACCAATATCCAATGAAGAGTTATTATTATTACATCATTAAAATCCAAACATCATAAACTGACGACGTACTCGAGTACTTATTGAAATAACCAACAAACAACAGACAGTAAACCCGGTCGGAACATCACTCTGCACCCTCGTCGTCATGCATCTCCAGTGGTTGTTTCCCCGCTCTCCTGGATCCTGAACATACACAAATGTTCACCCCCGAAGGGGTTAGCACAACGATGCTAGTACAAGTACAATAATCATACAACAGTGATATAATCAACAATTATATCATAACAAGTTTCTTCAACGAGAAATATTCACAACACATATCATATCATAACAGTTTCAACATACTGATGGTATTCCAACGACCCAGCGCACACAGCTATAGATTCCCATGATGATCCTGTCGGACCAACACATGGTGGAACTACCTGTCCAACGATCCAGCGCACACAGCTATAGATTCCCATGATGATTCCCGTCGGATCAACGCATGGTAGACATATAATCACAACATATTTACACGATACAATCACATTATAATTGTCATAATATAAACAATTCTAATTTAGAGTACTTGCCTCGGTTCGTTGACAAGAATAAACTTCCATGAATATCAAAATACTCGAAGGTCGTCCCCTTCGATCAATCACGTGTTAAGCTCGAACATTAACAAAAGAAATAGCATAGAATTCATTTCATGCCGAATGAACGTCTAACAATTCAACAATTACGGTAGAAAGTCCTTAATATGCAATCTGTCTGGATAGCTTAACGCACGCTACGATTCCTATGTAGCATACGTTAATGCTACTCGTTAGCGCACGCAGTACACATAGCCTAGCATACGCTAACCAGGCGTGGTCAGTGCCTCACTGATCAGCCGACTGACTCAGCTGATGACTTAACGCACGCTAAGTCCCAATCGTGGCGTACGTTAAACGTACTCGATTGCGCACGTTAATTCATGTGGCTTAGCGCACGCTAAGAGTGCATGGCAGTTCACTGGAGGTCAGCAAATTATACAAATGGTGATGAAGTAAGCGAATCCCTCAGTAATTAATGTTTGTTATCCGGCTTCATGTTATGATCATAACCTTTATGAATGATCTCATGGTTACTAACAACTTCGAGGTGCAAGTATACTTATAATCATCATAACACCATAATCCGTCTTGATTACAATTCTCATGCGAAGTTGGTGATCTGCGGTTGATGTATTAGATTCTACTATCATTATACATATTCAGACTTCATCTGGAGGTGAACTAACAATTCCAACTTATACGAAAGAATATTTCCTAAGACGATTCTTCCCTTAAGTCCTTATAACCGAAAATAATACCACCTCCAATTTATGATCACTAAGATAACATAAATCATACGGATAATAAACTTCAGAATGTTCTCTTATCACTTGAAGTACTAGGATTCCAACTACGAGGTTCCAACGATAATATCATAAGCATAGACATTCCAATCTTAAAACATGATGTTTGTTGAATAATTCACTAATGAAATTCAATATCACGTTAGCATGATCATATAATCCCTTGGACTCCAAATCTAAGGCTGGTGATAAGTTGAACATAACTTAATATGCCGAAATCACTGAACCACAAGGTAGAATCCGACTCTGGTTGGTTATGTGCCACTCCAAGGTGTTACTTCTCTTCAATGATCACTCACAAGTGATAACCAATATTCAAGGATCACTAAGATGTGTTCTAAGTGTGTTAGAGGGATGATTATAGCTCTCTGGTTTCTCAAGAATGAAGTATGGACGAAGGAAATGTAAGCCAAAACAGGTGGTTGTCTCATTTATAATATTCTTCACTTTAGCTAATTAGTGCACGCTACTAAGCATTCCTTAGCGCGCGCTAATAAGAGTTGACTTCAAAACTGTCCAGGTTCGTCCGCGGGAATCTTACCCGGACCCATGTCCCGGATGGCGCATATTCTAGCCACCTACCTCAATAATTCAGTGTCTAGCGCACGCAACTCTTACATACGTAGCGTGCGCTAGTAATAGCCGATAGCGAGCGTTAAGCTACATTCTTAGCGTGCGCTATCACGAGTTTGCATGAGAAAATTTGCATGTTGTTATACTTAAGTACAAGGATGCCAATGCAAGAAGTATCATACTCCAATAATCAAAACCACAAATCCGAATAATACAGGGTTGAATACAGATGAAATAGACAGTAATAAATTCGGATATTACATACTCTCCTACTAAAAAGGAGTTTCGTCCCGAAACTCAAGACGAAAATAATTCGGGATATCTGGACTTCATACCCTCTTCCGTTTCCCATGTGGCTTCTTCCACTCCGTGGCGTGACCATTGAACTTTGACCAAGACGATTGGTTTGTTCCTCAACTGCTTAACTCGACTCTCGAGTATCTTGACCGGTCTTTCTTCAAACGTCCCATCTTGAGCAACTTCGATCCCGCCGAAATCAATGATATGACTCGGATCTGGTATATATCTCCATAACTGGGATACGTGGAACACGTTATGAACATGGCTCAATGACGGCGGCAATGCTAATTTATATGCCAACTCTCCAACTCTCTCAAGGATCTCAAATGGTCCGATATATCTCGGACTCAGCTTTCCTTTCCTTCCGAAACGAAGTATTCCTCGAGTAGGAGAAACCTTTAAAAGTACGTGGTCTCCAGTACTGAACTCCAATGGGCGACGACGTACGTCTGCGTAAGATTTCTGGCGACTCTGGGCGGTCAACAGTCTTTCACGAATCAGGGCTATCTTCTCTCGAGTCTGCACGATCAACTCTGGTTTTGTTCCGATCAAGTCTGATGAATTGTCCCAGCATAGGGGCGATCTGCATCTCCTCCCGTATAATGCCTCGAATGGTGCCATCTTAATGGAAGCATGCCAACTATTGTTGTAGGTAAATTCAATCAACGGTAGATGAACTTCCCAATCAGTTGACCAATCTAAAGCACAAGCCCTCAGCATATCTTCCACCGTTTGAATAGTCCTCTCGGATTGTCCATCAGTCTGTGGGTGATAAGCTGTGCTGAAGTTCAATTTGGTTCCCAAGGCCTTATGAACTGCTTTCCAAAAGTGAGACACAAAACGGCCGTCTCGATCAGAAATAATGGTCTTCGGCGTACCATGCAATCGAACTATCTCCGAAATAAATACTCGTGCCAACCTCTCTGGTCCCCACATATCCTTAATGCCTAGAAAATGAGTTGATTTGGTTAAACGATCAACTATCAACCAAATCATGTTCATTCTTGTCCTGGTTCTCGGCATATTAGTGATAAAGTCCATCGATATGTCCTCCCACTTCCATTCAGGAATCGGGAGCGGCTTCAACATCCCGACAGGCCGTTGATGCTCGATTTTAACCTGTTGACAAGTCAAGCATTTCGAAACGTATTCCGCTACATCTTTATTCATGTTGCCCCACCAGAAATTTTGCTTCAAGTCCTTATACATCTTACTGGTGCCCGGGTGGATAGAATAGGGCGAACGGTGAGCTTCCTTCATAATTGTCTGTTTCAGAACATCGACATCGGGAACGCAGAGTCGGTTCTGAAATCTCAAAACTCCATCATCATGAATTACGAATCCGGGTGCCTTTCCCTTGATCACTTCATCACGTAACCGAATCATCAGAGGATCATCTGCCTGTCTAGATTTGATTTCTTCGGTTAATGATGAAGTTATTTCCATCACGCACAGTTGTCCTTAGACTCTTTGTAACCACACTTCAATTCCTTCTCGAATCATCTCTCGTTGAAGGCTAAGTTGGGAGGTCAGAGTCTCCAGCATCTGAATAGAAACGGGCTTGCGGCTGACTGCATCGGCCACTACATTCACTTTGCCTGGATGATACAAAATCTCTAAGTCATAGTCCTTAATCAGTTCTAACCATCTTCTTTGCCGCATGTTCAATTCTTTCTGACTGAAGATGTATTTGAGACTCTTGTGATCCGTAAAGATCCGATGAGTCCCGCATGATAATGCCTCCAGATCTTCAAAGCAAAAACTACTGTCGCTAGCTCCAAATCATGTGTTGGGTAATTCACTTCATAAGGTTTCAGTTGTCGTGAAGCATAAGTAATCACCTTATCATTCTGCATCAATACGCACCCGAGTCCTTGGTTCGAAGCATCACTGTAAACTATAAATCCTCCAGTTCCCTGTGGAAGTGATAGAATTGGTACCGTCGTCAATCTCTTCTTTAACTCATCAAAACTAGTCTGACATGACTCGTTCCACTCAAACTTTTGAGTTTTCTGCAGGAGTCGAGTAAGTGGGCGGGAAATTTTAGAAAACCCTTCCACGAATCGACGATAATACCCAGCAAGTCCTAAGAAGCTTCGAACTTCTTTCACGTTCTTTGGAGGTTTCCAATCCATAATTGCTTCGATTTTCTGAGGGTCTACTCGGACTCCTTTAGCTGATATCACATGGCCGAGGAACATTACTTCCTTCAGCCAAAATTCACACTTAGAGAGTTTGGCGTACAATTGCTCGCTTCTCAAAAGTTCCAATACAATCCGCAAATGCTGAGCATGCTCTTCCGGGCTCTTAGAATACACTAGAATGTCATCAATGAACACGACCACAAATTTATCCAAATATTCGATGAACACTCGGTTCATCAACTGCATGAACACAGCAGGTGCATTAGTGAGACCAAATGGCATTACTACAAACTCATAGTGTCCGTAGCGAGTTCTGAATGCTGACTTCGGAACATCAGATTCTTTAATCCTCAGCTGATGATACCCTGATCTCAGATCGATTTTAGAAAATAATGTTGCTCCTTGCAACTGGTCGAACAGGTCATCAATCCGTGGCAACAGATACTTGTTCTTAATCGTCATTTTGTTCAGTTCTCGATAGTCAATACACAGTCGAAGCGATCCATCCTTCTTTAGGACAAAAAGAACTGGCGCTCCCCAGGGCGAAACGCTTGGCTGAATATAGCCTTTGTCCAGTAACTCCTCCAGCTGCTTCTTTAGTTCATACATTTCAATAGGTGCCATACGATACAGTGCCTTAGAAATTGGTGTAGCTCCGGGTTCCAGCTCAATGGTAAATTCTACATCCCTTCGCGGAGGTAGTCCAGGTAACTCGTCAGGGAATACATCTAGAAATTAATTCACAACAGGAATGGATGAAAGTTCCATAATTGCGTCTTCTTTCTTCATTGCATAGCACCAATACCCGGTACAGCCCTGCTTCAACAATTTGACAGCTTTCATTGCTTTGATCAACTTTCCTGAGCTTTCTGGTTTCCATCCTTCAAACAGTACTTCGGAACCATCGTCAGCGATCAGCGAGATATTTCTCCTTCGGTAGTTTACAATTTCTCCATATCGATTAAGCCAATCGTCTCCGAGTATCAGGTCGTCTCCTTGCATTTCTATTACAATCAAATTTGAGAGCCACTCTCTGCCTCCAAATGATACAGGGAAATTTCTTGTTTCTAAGTTCCCGACAATCCTCTCTCCACTCGGTAAACCAACAACATAAGGTTCACAAGCATGAAAACCAGAAATATTTAAACGATTTACACATGACAAGGATATAAAAGAATGCGTAGCTCCTGTATCGAATAAAACGCTAACTGGTTGGGAAAGGATCTGGACAGTACCTGATGCGACAGCAGCATCCTGATCGTCTGTCCTCCTCATCTCATACAGACGTGGGGGAACAGATCCGGCACTCGATGTCCCCTTTCGGTCCCATTGTCCTCTGCCTCGTCCGCGGCCAAAATTTTGAGGCATCTGAACACTTTGATGCGTCTGTTGGATACTAGCTTCCTTCTGAACTGGCTGTGATGAACGGGTTCCATTGTACTTGGTGGCGTCCTTGCAAAACGTTGCACGGTGCCCTTCCTGTCCGCAGTCAAAACATGTAACTAGAGTGCGCAAACAATCACGCCAAAGGTGGCCTGGGCGACCACAGTTAAAGCACTTCCTAGCTGTATCCGTCGTGGCTGACATTGTTCCGTAATTCTTTCTGCTCTTAGATGGGCGCGGAGGTTTCTTGAAAGAAAAAGAAGACTGGGCATTGAGGGGCCCACTGTTCTTGTGCTCTGTAAAAGTACCAGACTTTTTGTTTCTTCGACTCCATAAACTTCTCCATTGCCGCTTCTTTTATTTCGTACGCCAACGCCTTATCCTGGTATTGGCGGAGAGTGGTACATTCAAAACCGGACATGTACCTCTGGATTTCTGGTTTCATCCTCATTTCAAAATGAATCATCATCTCCGCATCTGTTCTGACCAGATGTCAAACAAATGCTAACTGCTGGTTAAACGTCTTAATCGTCTGGGATACGGGTTCGTCTGATGGCTGAGCGGAGAAAAACTCCCGAATTTTGGTTTCCCTCACAGGACGAGGGCAGTACTGATCTTACATCATCATTTTAAATTCTGTCCAATCAGCATCATGATCTGCAAGTCGGATAGCTTCCCACCACTCGGATGCCTCCCCAATCATAAAGTACTGGGCGATAGGAGCTCTCCTGTCGTCTGGGAAATTTATTCCAGCAAAAATTTTCTCCAATTCCTTCAACCAATGATCCCAAGTGGGAGTCTCGAAAAATCCGTCAAATTTGGGCGGTTGCATTTTCGCTACCTCTTGCAACCATCGGTCACCTCGATTTCCCATTTCTGGGATCCTTTGCTGTCCATCTCCCTGCTGGACTCCCACCGCCATCTACATTCGGTCCACGACATGAGCGAACTGAGTCATCTGATTCACCACTTGGCGAAGGATTTCTGCACAAAGCAGTTACAGTTCGTTATTGATGGATTGTTGCGGCTCGCTTTGAGCTATGACTAGCCTTGATTAGAAGGCGACACCTCCCTTTCAAAGATTCCTTCGTCTCGGCCCACGACCGCGACCACGTCCACGTCCGCCTCTCAACATACTGTAAGCATAAATACTCAATATACAGGAAACAACATCGTTCTAATATTCGAGTATAAAGAGACACAACATATAAAGAACGAGATAGAGTTTAGGAACTTACAACCAACGTTCGCATGAAGACGTAAGCAGTACAGTGGTGTTATTCACGGCCGGTTATCTCAAAAGACGTAAATGACCCCTATTTTAACCCAATGGCCAAGATATCCATAATCTTAGCTCTGATACCATATTCTGTAACACCCCCGATATATTCAGGAATATTACAGCGCCGTAAATCCTTTACATAAGAATTTACAAGGCTGAATAAAGGAAATGACAATAACAGATACCAATTTATGAAATTGCTGAAATAAAATACAACCGTCTGGTTCAAAACAGAGAATACCAATATCCAAAGAAGAGTTATTGTTATTACATCATTAAAATCCAAAAATTATAAATTGACGACGTACTCGAGTACTTATTGAAATAACCAACAAACAACAGACAGTAAACCCGGCCGGAACATCACTCTGCACCCTCGTCGTCATGCATCTCCAGTGGTTGTTTCCCCGCTCTCCTGGATCCTGAACATACACAAATGTTCACCCCCGAAGGGGTTAGCACAACGATGCTAGTACAACAGTGATATAATCAACAATTATATCATAACAAGTTTCTCCAACGAGAAATATTCACAACATATATCATATCATAACAGTTTCAACATACTGATGGTATTCCAACGATCCAGCGCACACAGCTATAGATTCCCATGATGATCCCGTCGGACCAACACATGGTGGAACTACCTGTCCAACGATCCAGCGCACACAGCTATAGATTCCCATGATGATTCCCGTCGGATCAATGCATGGTGGACATACAATCACAACATATTTACACGATACAATCACATTATAATTGTCATAATATAAACAATTCTAATTTAGAGTACTTGCCTCGGTTCGTTGACAAGAATAAACTTCCACGAATATCAAAATACTCGAAGGTCGTCCCCTTCGATCAATCACGTGTTAAGCTCGAACCTTAACAAAAGAAATAGCATAGAATTCATTTCATGCCGAATGAACGTCTAACAATTCAACAATTACGATAGAAAGTCCTTAATATGCAATCTGTCTGGATAGCTTAACGCACGCTACGATTCCTATGTAGCGTACGTTAATGCTACTCGTTAGCACACGCAGTACACACAGCCTAGCGTACGCTAACCATGCGTGGTCAGTGCCTCACTGATCAGCCGACTGACTCAGCTGATGACTTAACGCACGCTAAGTCCCAATCGTGGCGTATGTTAAACGTACTCGATAGTGCACGTTAATTCACGTGGCTTAGCACACGCTAAGAGTGCATGGCAGTTCACTGGAGGGCAGCAAATTATACAAATGGTGATGAAGTAAGCGAATCCCTCAGTAATTAATGTTTGTTATCCGGCTTCATGTTATGATCATAACCTTTATGAATGATCTCATGGATACAAACAACTTCGAGGTGCAAGTATACGTATAATCATCATAACACCATAATCCGTCTTGATTACAATTCTCATGCGAAGTTGGTGATCTCTGGTTGATGTATTAGATTCTACTATCATTATACATATTCAGACTTCATCTGGAGGTGAACTAACAATTCCAACTTATACGAAAGAATATTTCCTAAGACGATTCTTCCCTTAAGTCCTTATAACCGAAAATAATACCACCTCCAATTTATGATCACTAAGATAACATAAATCATACGGATAATAAACTTCAGAATGTTCTCTTATCACTTGAAGTACTAGGATTCCAACTACGAGGTTCCAACGATAATATCATAAGCATAGACATTCCAATCTTAAAACATGATGTTTGTTGAATAATTCACTAATGAAATTCAATATCACGTTAGCATGATCATCTAATCCCTTGGACTCCAAATCTAAGGCTGGTGATAAGTTGAACATACCTTAATATTCCGAAATCACTGAACCACAAGGTAGAATCCGACTCCGGTTGCTTATGTGCCACTCCAAGGTGTTACTTCTCTTCAATGATCACGCACAAGTGATAACCAATATTCAAGGATCACTAAGATGTGTTCTAAGTGTGTTAAAGGGATGATTATAGCTCTCTGGTTTCTCAAGAATGAAGAATGGATGAAGGAAATGTAAGCCAAAACGGGTGGTTGTCACATTTATAATATTCTGCACTTTAGCTAATTAGCGCACGCTACTAAGCATTCCTTAGCGCGCGCTAATAAGAGTTGACTTCAAAACTGTCTAGGTTCGTCCGCGGGAATCTTACCCGGACCCATGTCCCGGCTGGCGCATGTACTATCCACCTACCTCAATAATTCAGTGTCTAGCGCACGCAACTCTTACATACGTAGCGTGTGCTAGTGTTGGCCACTAAGTATACTGGATACAGTTTGGAAAATAGTTTAAACAACAAACTGTATGGATTCTAAATCTGAGTGCGTAGCGGAAGTCTTGGATACAGTAGGTTGCTGTGGATACAGCAACTAAGTGTATAGTGTATACTTAATATATTACAGTAATTTAAAACAGTAAAAGCTGAAGGTAAATAACACAGTAATTAAAGTGGTTCGAGGTAAACCCCTCTACGTCCACTGGTCCTCCACACAGGAGTAGAAAGTTTATTATAATTACTGCGTACACAACTACGTAATTATAATCAAACCTATGCTTGTATCGTTCACACAGATTGATACAAAGAATGTCGCTTTCAACCGTTCACACAGATTGGTTAAAGCTTCCTTCTTGACTAGCTTCTTCACACACAATTCCAAAGCTTCGTCCTTATTCGTCCCACACAGGTCAGAATAACTTGTTGAGTTCACACAGAGCTCAGTTTTTACACAGAGGTAAAAGGTAGGTAACTGTGTAAGAACAAAGCTTTGAATATGAAGTTCTTGAGCTGATGATGGCTGTTCTTGATGTTGGGCACTGTATATCTCTTTCGTTCTTAATTGCAGTATGCTTTGGAGATATGTTTGCTCTGATGATAACTTTTGATAGCTTGATTGTTAGGTTACTTGGGTAACTGATCTTCAATGTCTTCATAAGGATATATATAGTCTCTGAAGAATGTATCCGTTGAGATGTATCCGTTTGAATGAGATTCCGTTCCAACGGGATTATGACACGATCCGGCTTTTGCGGGATTCTGAAGATCTGAAGACTGGTAGTATTTAAATACTTTATCCTTGAGTATTTAAATACTTCTTTGTTCAACGGGACTTGACTTCTGTTCCTTCTTTGTCCTGTTGTGAGCTGTATGGAAGATAATTATATTTTGAGTTTCGAGACAGTTTCCATACTTGGTCTTTTTACAAGTCTTCTTGCTGTACTGAAGAGCTTCACTTTATGCTGATTCGAGGCAGGTCTTCGATACAGGATAAAGCCTCAAAGCTTCGATACAGTTTCCTTTACTTGTATTCGGATTGGCATATATGTCAAAACCTCTTTATCAAATATCATTCGATACAGGGATCGGATATCCCGGCTGTTTCGATACAGGGTCTTTGTTTTCCCAACAATTTCCCCCTTTTTGACAATTTGCCAAGACTAACTTTCTTAACTCTTCAAGCCTTCTTGATGATGCCAAAACCTTCTTCATGAAGCGATCTTCTTTGATGACTTCTGGCAGATTTCTTGGTCTTTCGTCAAAAGGTCTGACTTAGTGACTTAGTCTGCAATAATGAACTGCTCGCAGGCACATTCGATACAGTTTACAACTTAAGCTTATGATTGGCGCGTAGGCACAATCTTACAATGTATTCTAAGTTTACAACTGAAATTATGAACTGTTCGTAGACTAGTTCGTACAGCTTATTTTCAATCAAGTTTATCTAACTTGAGATTTCTATCAAACAATTTAAGTAATCATACATTAACACAGTAGATTACGAGTTGTAATCTTTCAAGACAAACAAATGTTTTTATTGATATTCAAAATGATTGAGTACAGAGTTTGCTGTTTCGAATAGAAATTACAAAACAAAAAAAAAATACACAGAGATTTCATCTCCGTTATCTATAATCCGCATGCCTCCATGGTCTTTTCCCTGGTTCATTCTCGGTGCCACGCCACCAGTTTTGAAGAGAATCATTGCCTCGATCCTGGTATATCGCTCTTCCTTCATATGATCGATCAAAGGCAAGTATCCAATCTTCTGGATGGGTGACCCGATCTCCTCTTCTATGTTTGGATTTCATTTCGACTTGGAGAGGGAGTTTACCTTCTTCTAGCATCTTCGTAAATTTATCTGCGGCCTCCGCTAACGTTTTATAATTCTTGAAGATGGCGGATTCCCTGATGAGTCTGACAAAGTATCTCATCAGTTCGTTCTTCCTCCAGTGCTTCACTTCGTCGGCAGTTGGGTTGCGGTTGGTCGGCAGACGAATTTCCGAAGGTCTTTGAATAAGAGTTTGCCAAGGGACATTGGGATCATGAAATTCCGGTCTGGAGCCTGAAATTTTAAAACTTTGGGATGGAGGTGCTAGCTTGTTCAATTCGGCGGATACTGCTCGAGCAAACCTCAAATTCCCTTTCTTGTTGCAGCCTTATTCTCCTAGCAGCTTCTCGTGCCTCTTCCCCCTTTTTGGCTTCATCAAGACTTTGCAGGATTTCTAGAGCAGCGTCCTGTTTGGTCTCGATGCTGGTCATTCTTTCAACAAGGGAGGAAAGAGTCTGCGACATTTCCTGAATGCATTTGTCGTGAGCACGCAGTTGAGAGCTGTTTTCGATCATAGCACAAGCGGTCTTGGCTTCAGCTATCCTCGTCTTTGTAGCTTCCTCCTTCAGCAGTTGCTCCTGCTTATCTTCCATGATCTTCAAGGCTTGCTTGAAAACTTCTGGCAAAAGAATGAATGCGTCGACAACACGAGATACTTCATGTTGAAGAGTGGTCATTTCTTCGACGGCAGAGGTGTGCATCCAATTCAATGCTTTTTCAACGGAAGATAGAGCATTTACTGCATCCTGGATGAATACAGTCTGAAGGCCAAGAGCTCGCAGGCACTCTTTTCGTGCGGCAGAGATCGGAGAATCTGGTTGGGCAAGGTCTGCAGCGCTGTTCAACCTTCTTACATTCACGGATGGGCGTGAAGTAAGTTGGACATCCTCAGGTTCGGTACCGTCCTCGGATTCCACGGTTGAAGGGGCGGGAGCAGCTTCCTGTGGTTCGGAGACAGTGGGTTGAGAAGCATCCTGGTGCGAAGATTCTTCAGCAATCATGGATGCAGGAGGGACTGAATCCTCCTGTTGGCTTGAATCCTCCTGTTGGCTTTCAGGAATGGCTTCTTCTTCGGTCGCAGCAGGCTCAGGTGCCTGTTCCAAAATTTCTTGAACTTCCTTGACTGGAGGGACTGATTCCTCTTGGTCGGGAATGTTCTCAGGCTGTGGCGAAGGGGGATTGGCCTGGGTAGAAGGCCCTTCGTCATCTCTGGGTGGAGAGGCGTCTCGAGCTTCAGCCTCTTCACGACTCATTCTCAGACCTGCTTGTAAAGCGTCGTCGTCGTCGTCTGAGTCATGATCTTCGTCATCTTTTGGATTGGTGGGAGAATCCTCTGACTTATTCTTTCCTTTCCTCTTGGCGTCAGATTTGTGCAGAAGGTGACTTTCAATTAGATCCTTGCAAGAGGAGTTGTCCCATCAAAGCAGGGCCTCAATTTCAGTTGAGTCTGTTACTTCGGAGACGAATCTCTCTTCGTGGCTCCAATCGCTCCAGTTGTACAGTGTATCGTACGGAGCTAGCCTGTAGCCTTTCCATTGCATAAATCTTTCGTAGGCATGTTCAATTTGAACCGAAAGAAGTGTCTGATTAATGATCGAGTCAGGGGAGGGACTTCGAATGACGTCTGGAGACGCTGTTTCGAGGGATTCCTGTACAGGTATGGGATCCTGTACGGAAGAGGGACTCCTTACAGGGGATGGTGCCCTGAAGGAATATGGATCCTGTACGGGTGTGGGTTCCCGCAGAGGAGAAGTAGCTTTTGGCTCCGAATGGGCAGCCGACTCACTAAAGTCTTGAGCGTTGGCAGATGTCTCTATATCCGTCGTAGCCGCCAAAGGCTCGGGATCTACTGTCGATACAGTAGGAGACACTTCTTCCACAGGGGTTGGGCCCTGGGGTTCTTCATCAGTGGGTTGCGCCACGGGGGAGACATCCTTGGAGTGCTTGGCAGATTTGATTTTTGAAAGCCTCTTGAGTCTCTTCTTGGACTTCTCACCAGCAGAGTGTTTCTTGCTGTGAGATCGCTTTCGCTTCTTTGAAGATTCCATTTCTGGGACCTTCACGGTTTCATCTCTTGGGTTGTCAGAAATTGGCATGTGCCTGGTTCTCGGGTGGTTGCAATGCATGGTGCTCTGGTTATACGCAGTGGGCTTGACGCCTCCTAAGTATATCCTCGAGCTATTCTTCTTCGCATCGGCGGATTGCGTCAGTCCGCACTTCGTCAGGATGTAGTTCAGCATTAAACCAAAGGATTTCTTTTGGGTGGCAGGTTTGCACACCTCTTCTTGTAGACGTTTCAGAATTATTTGGCCCCAATTGACCTTTTCACAGGTCAAAATAGCTACCATCATCCTAAACCTTAAGTTTGTGCACATCTCGAACGCACCGGTTCGGTTTTCAATAATCCTGGAGCAAAAGTCATGAAGATACACAAAATGAAGAAGAAAGTTTTTCTTGTGACAAGTAGTTGTCACCATATCAACCACTTTGGACCCTGTAAATAGTCCATAAAACTTAGTAATGAGCTCTTGAGACCCGAACGTCTCAAGTTGGTCCATGGTCAGGCCATCGGCGGGCAGCCTGTAGATTCTCTGGAGCAGATCGCGATTGATACAGATCTCCACTCCCTGGATCAAGGTGCGGTGATGTCGAAACATGTCCTCCCGGGCCAAAGGATGTAAAACGGACGGCGGCGTTGAGGTAGAATTCCTCAACCAGATGGGGGTCGAATTTGTCGGCGGTCTTGCTCCCAAGGCGATAGAGGCCTTGTTGTTGAAGACGAGTAATGATATATTCCATAGGTTCTTCGTCGTTGGTTTCCGAGAGAATACGCTCCATGATGACAGGTTTGGAGAAGATCCGGCCATCAATGATGTTGGAGGATTTCTTCAGAACAGGGGAAGAAGATTGACCAGCCATTGATGTTTTCTTAAGAAAAAGGGTGCAAGAAAACAATCGAAATACGCAGTGATATGCAGAAAAATATGTAGGCTGTATTTGCTTGAGAACTCTTGTAATTGCAGAAAGCGTAAAGAGTCTCTAATGGCAGATTCAGTCCTTTTATACTTGGGCGGCGAAATAGGGTTTTGCAGAGTACGAATGGCCAGATTTTAAGGGATGGGAACCGGTTTTGAAATCAACGGTTAAGATGGATTGAGTGTAACTGGTACGCTAATCCATTAAGAAGTTTAAAAATAGAACGGGTCCCACTTCTGACATAGGTTGATACCCCTAAATGCCTAAAACGGCGGTTTAAAAATAATAAACAATTTAAAAACATCGCGGCTTTTGAGATTCAGTTGTCCAGATGTCGTGTAAGGCATTTAATGAACATGACGTTTGACGTAAAAACAGGGCACGTGGACAAAAATTATTTTAAAAGGAAATAATATTATATTATATACTGAATCGAAATCCTATAGCATGTGCTGTTTTCCGCGTCGATACAGCGTTCCCCCTTAAAAAGGTGCTACTAGGTTTTGAATTCCATACAGCAATATTTGGATTAATGTCGTATTCATGGGTCCTACAAGATTCCCCCTTAATTATTGCACACACCACCGTAGGATTCATATGCGTCGCTCGCTACTGATCTTGTATTGATGATTCCGAGTGTACGGATAATTAATGTTGATATCAGTATTCACGGGTCTTACAAAGATTCCCCTCAATTGTTGAGTAAAACAAGAAATTACTTACAGGAGTCCGCCGTAGTATTCCCAATTCTTGTCCGAGCATGTTGAATCTTGGCCGTGTCGAGAGGCTTGGTGAAAATGTCGCCACCAACGTCTCGTATGAACTTTTCCAGCGAACATCCTTATTCTCGACATGATTCCCGATAAAATGATGCTTCATGTTGATATGTTTAGTGCGCGAGTGCGTAACGTGATTGTGCGTGATTGCAATGGCACTCGTGCTATCACACATGATCGAGTCTCTCTAGCATCGATTCCATAATCGACAGCTTGTTGCCGCATCCAAAGGATTCGCATACAAGAGCCTACCAAAGACATAGTACTGATTCACCGTGGAAAGAGAGTTAGCCAATTGCTTCTTCTTGAACCAAGAGACGAGTCTAGGTCTGAGAAGGTGACAAGTTCCACTTGTGCTCTTCCTATCTAGCTTGCGACCTCCGAGATCCGAGTCGTCAGATCCAACTAAATCGAATCCGCCTTCCTTAGGATACCACAGTCCGCATCGACTGCCTTTAATGTATTTCGTGATTCGTTTAGCAGTATTGAAGTGTGATTCCTTAGGTGCAACTTGGTATCTCGCACACACTCCAACAAAGAAATGGATATCGGGCTCGCTAGCCGTTAGGTACATGAGCGAACCAATGAGCTTCTGTAGAGTGATTGGTCAAACGGCTTTCCTATCAAGACTAATTTGCACGGAAGTGCTCATAGGGGTTGGAGAGGATTTGGAATTGTTCATTCCAAATTTGTTGAGAAGCTCCTTCCGTATTTCTCCTGGTTGATGAATATACCTGTAGGCAATCGCTTTACCTGCAAACCTAGGAAATAACTAAGTTCCCCCATCATACTCATTTCAAATTTACTTTGCATGAGATGAGAGAACCTTTGACATAGAGCAAGGTTAGTTGAACCAAAAATAATATCATCGACATAGATTTGTACCATTAGAAGGTCATCACCTTCCTGTATCTTGAACAAGGTTTTGTCTACAGACTTTCTCAAATCCGTTGTTGGTTAGATATCGGGACAGGTTTCGTACTGTGCTCTAGGGGCTTGTTTAAGTCCGTACAGTGCTTTCCTTAGCCTGTAAACTAGATCGATACCGTCTGTGTTGGCAAACCCTGGTGGTTGTTCAACATAAACTTCTTCTGCAAGATCTCCATTTAGGAAAGCACTCTTGACATCCATTTGGTATACGATAAAACTCTTATGGGCGGCAAAGGCAAAAAATATCCTAATGGCTTCTAGTCTCGCTACAGGGGCGAAGGTTTCATCATAGTCGATTCCTTCTTCCTGACAATAGCCTTGTGCTACTAGTCTGGATTTGTTCCTAATGATAAGTCCATTTCGATCCTTTTTGTTTCGAAATACCCATTTGGTTCCTATGACCGATTGGTGTGTCGGTCTGGGTACAAGATACCATACATTGTTTCTTTCGAAACCGTTAAGCTCTTCTTCCATAGATGTTATCCAATGAGAGTTGTTAAGAGCGTCTATGGTCGAAACAGGTTCGGACTAGGCTAAGAATACAGCGATAGTGCACATATTGAGTCTCCTAAGTTCGGATTGAGATTTCCATTCAGGAAACTGTGAAACTTCAGCATTAGATTCTTCTTGTGCACAAAGTACATTTCCTTGTGTACTCTGTATTCTCCTACGAGTAGAAACACCGGCATTAATGTTTCCAATGATCAGTTCTTGCGGGTGATCTCTCAACCATCTTCGGTCGGGTTCTAATTCAGGATCCCGCATCAGATCGAAAGTTTCGTGGATACGGCTTGTACAAATACGGCTTCATCCACATCGATTCTTACAGCTGCGGGGTTGATTTCTAAATCAAAGACAGGTTCTATGGGTGTAGGTGGATCCAAGATAGATAGATGGTGAATGTTCTGAGTGATATCATCTACTCCTGTAGGGTCATGGTGTGGTTCGTCGAACACTACATGAACTGATTCCTCGATTGTCAGCTTCCTTTTATTAAAGATTCTGAAAGCTTTGCTGACGGAGGAGTATCCTACGAATATTCCTTCATCTGATTTTTCATCAAAGGTTCTAAGTTGGTCCTTCCCATTGTTCAATACATAACACCTGCATCCAAAAATGTGAAAATACGAAACTAACGGAGTTTTGTTATTCCATACCTCATAAGCTGTTTTGTTGTGATGCTTGTTGACGATACATCGGTTTTGAGTGTAGCACGCGGTATTGGTTGCTTCACCCCAGAAACGTTGTGGCAATTTGCTTGCGATCATTGTCCTTGTTGCTTCTTTCAACGTCCTATTCTTTCGCTCGGCAACACCATTTTGTTGAGGTGTACAGGCAGCTGAGTATTCGTGATGTATTCCATTCTCCGAACAGTATTGCTCTATAAAGCGGTTAGTAAATTCAGTACCTCTGTCGGAACGAATGCACACGATACTCGATGCTTTTTCATTCTGCAACTTTCTCAGGAGCTCGGGCAGCCTTGATGTTGTTTCCTTCTTCTTGCTAAGAAAGATCGTCCAAGCATACCTGGAATAATCATCAACAACAACCATGCAGTATTTCTTACCTCCCAAACTTACTGGATCTACAGGACCGTAGAGATCCGTGTGTAGCATTTCCAACACTCTTTGGGTTGAAAGGTAAAATTTGCTTTTCAGGGTTGACTTGATTTGCTTGCCTTTCTGGCATGGTCCGCAGACGCTGTCCTTCTTGAATGACACATCTGGCAAACCTCTAACCATACCTTGTCTTGAATGCTTGTTGATCATCTTGAAGTTGACGTGAGACATCCTCTTGTGCCATAGCCAGCTAAGATCTGCAGTGCCTTTGGCAACAAAACATCGAATTGAGGAGCTCATAGGCTTCCAGTCAGCAATGTACATATTACCTGATCTGCTTCCTGTAAGCACAACTTCCTTGGTTTGGGTGTTCTTGACTCTACAGCGATCTATATAGAACTTCACCGAGAACTGTTTATCACAGAACTGGCTAATACTAAGTAGATTATACTGTAAGCCTTCAACATATGCAACATCGGTGACCTTGAATTTCCCGACAAGTAGGTTTCCTTTCCCTCTTGTTCTTCCTTTAGACTTATCACCGTAGCGAACTTTTGGACCGCGACCTTCTACAAAATCAGATAGCTTGCTCCTATCTCCGGTCATGTGACGAGAGCATCCACTATCAAAGTACCAAGTATCCTCCTCTAGAATGTCCTGTAACAAAGAAATTAGGTAGATTTAGGTCCCCTTTGATTTTTGGGTCCATGTGTGTTAGTTCCTTTAGGTACCCAAACTTTCCTGACAGCAATTGGTTTACTGTAGGACATACTCGGTACAGTGTTGCGATATCTACGGGGGCATATCCGTAGTTGTTATAATCATGATAATTACTATGCATGTAAAATTCAGGGTTATTATTATTATTCCAGTACGAGTGCCGTCTAGGAGGTGGAGCCATTTTCTTAGGCCTAACAGCTTGTCTTCTGGGTCTCCAGTTGGATTCCCAATGCTGTTGTTGATACTGAACTGGCATCTGCTGTCTTGAGGGATAACGGGGCTCCTGTATCCAGTGCCTAGGCGCGCTGTACTGATAGTGCTGTCGTGCGGGCCTTTGGTGATTGGATACCGCCTTCTTTCTGTATGACTGCCGGCTTTGATGATATGCTTGTGGAGCATGCTGTTGATTACGCCTTCTGAGTGGCTGTTGGTTCCACTATCTCGAATAGTAGAGTTGCGGGGGCGGAATTGCAGCCTTTGGTTTTCTCGGTACAGAAGGTTCCTTTATGGGACTAGGGGTAGCTTCCGATTCTGGAATGTGTTCCACACTCTTGACGAACACTGTACTAGTATTCCCTTTATTTGAACATGAGCTGTATCCTAAGCCACTTTTATCATGAGCATGTTGCCCAGTGCTCAGAATTTCTTCCATTCTTTTGGACGATTTTTCAAAAGACTTCAGAATGGTCTCAAGTTCAGTTTCTCGCTTTTCGAGAGTTGTGATTTTGGTTTGTAGTAGAACCAAATCATTTGTCTTGCTCTCATTGTGGGTTTTAACCTCATTTAGTTCATGATCAAGTTGATGATTGCTCTCATTGAGTTTTTCAAAATCGACTTTGCTGGTTTCACAATCAAGAGACATATTTTCATAATTTATTTTCAGCAAGTCATTTTCATCTTTCAGCTCTAAATTTGTTAATTGAAGCTGTATGTTCTCAGTTTTTAGAGTCTCATGGGCCTTTTGAATGTTTTTAAACTCATTCATCATATTTTCGAAAGTATGAGATGCATTAGATGGAATAGCTGAGGTTGAACTTACCTCATCGTCGCTTTCTTCACCTTCTGGAACATCTTTGGCCATAAAGCACATGTATGCTTTATCATCGAACTCATCGTCAGATGAATCACTTTCAGTGACCACCTGAAGACATTCTGCTGATTTAGATGGTGTGGGGGAGGCTTCTGATTCTCCAATCAGGGCCTTGAGCTTGTCTTTCCAAGCACGTCTTCTTTCATCTCTCTCTTGTTGCTCGGCCTCAGGCAATCTTTGGACATTGGTATGAGGACATTTGTTTGCATAATGGCCTGGTTTCCTGCAGTTATAGCACAGGTTAGCATCACCAGATGATGTTTCGGTACTTACCTTGTTGACAGGTTTGGGCCTGTAGGGAGTCTTTCCAGACTGTTTGATGAACTTTTTGAATTTATGCATTAGAAGCGCCATTTCATCTTGGGGATGTGATGTCGTCATGCCACATCGGCATTCTTGTGACCGGGCTTCGACGAGCTAGGCATCCGTGTCGACGGTTCGATACTGCAGTGAGAGTTGTGACCTTTGAAGGAGATTCTTGACTTTCTCTCTTCTGTCAATGTCATACTCAAAAGCTTTAAGGTCGGAGAAGAGATCAAAGTGGATATTTCATTAAGATTACAGGATACACGAATAGTCATGGGTCTTAATGTCCCATCAAGGCCGAGAGATCTGAAAATTTTTAAGTTCTTCTCCTTTTGGGTGTAAATTTTGCCCAACGCTTCAAGTTCACCAACAATACCAGTAAATCTGAGGTCAAGTTCCTCAAGTGTTTCCGTTGGTTTCATTTCAAAAGATTCAAATTGCTGAGTAAGTTTTGAAATCTTGTTTTCTTTTGAGAGCTCAGTTCCCTCACAAATTAACTTGAGTTTATCCTGATTTCTTTGGGTCGTTTTGCAGCTCTTTACCTTTGAGAACGTGCCTTTGTCAAGAGTGACAAATAACGCGTTCTTAGCCACGTTGTCGAGATTGGCTCGCTTCCTTTCATCTGTTGTCCATTGCTCGCGTTCCTTCTCGAGCATTTCAACATGGGCTTGGCCCTCAATCCTTGCGGCCGGATTGACCTTCATGATCTTGATAGGACCATCCTATATAACAAAAATCATCTCTTCGTGCATTGCTGCAAGATGAGCTTCCATTCTAATTCTCCAGTCGTCAAATTCATTAATAGAGAACATAGGGACTTTGTTAATCATAGAAGTATCCATACTGATAATATAGGAATGAAAGAGACTGTTTTGAAAATAAGTGATTTGAATCTGATTCGGTTAAAAAGAAATACGACTGATTCTTTTTAGAATCAACCGCTCCGATACCACTTGTTGGCCACTAAGTATACTGGATACAGTTTGGAAAATAGTTTAAACGACAAACTGTACGGATTCTAAATCTGAGTGCATAGCGGAAGTCTTGGATACGGTAGGTTGCTGTGGATACAGCAACTAAGTGTATAGTGTATACTTAATATATCACAGTAATTTAAAACAGTAAAAGCTGAAGGTAAATAACACAGTAATTAAAGTGGTTCGAGGTAAACCCCTCTACGTCCACTGGTCCTCCACACAGGAGTAGAAAGTTTATTATAATTACTGCGTACACAACTACGTAATTATAATCAAACCTATGCTTGTATCGTTCACACAGATTGATACAAAGAATGTCGCTTTCAACCGTTCACACAGATTGGTTAAAGCTTCCTTCTTGACTAGCTTCTTCACACACAATTCCAAAGCTTCGTCCTTATTCGTCCCACACAGGTCAGAATAACTTGTTGAGTTCACACAGAGCTCAGTTTTTACACAGAGGTAAAAGGTAGGTAACGAGGTAAGAACAGCAGCTTTGAATATGAAGTTCTTGAGCTGATGATGGCTGTTCTTGATGTTGAGCACTGTATATCTCTTTCGTTCTTAATTGCAGTATGCTTTGGAGATATGTTTGCTCTGATGATAACTTTTGATAGCTTGAGTGTTAGGTTACTTGGGTAACTGATCTTCAATGTCTTCATAAGGATATATATAGTCTCTGAAGAATGTATCCGTTGAGATGTATCCGTTTGAATGAGATTCCGTTCCAACGGGATTATGACACGATCCGGATTTCGCGGGATTCTGAAGATCTGAAGACTGGCAGTATTTAAATACTTTATCCTTGAGTATTTAAATACTTCTTTGTTCAACGGGACTTGACTTCTGTTCCTTCTTTGTCCTGTTGTGAGCTGTATGGAAGATAACTGTATTTTGAGTTTCGAGACAGTTTCCATACTTGGTCTTTTTACAAGTCTTCTTGCTGTACTGAAGAGCTTCACTTTATACTGATTCGAGGCAGGTCTTCGATACAGGATAAAGCCTCAAAGCTTCGATACAGTTTCCTTTACTTGTATTCGGATTGGCATATATGTCAAAACCTCTTTATCAAATATCATTCGATACAGGGATTGGATATCCCGGCTGTTTCGATACAGGGTCTTTGTTTTCCCAACAGCTAGTAATAGCCGATAGCGCGCGTTAAGCTACATTCTTAGTGTGCGCTATCACGAGTTTGCATGAGAAAATTTGCATGTTGTTATACTTAAGTACAAGGATGCCAATGCAAGAAGTATCATACTCCAATAATCAAAACCACAAATCCGAATAATACAGGGTTGAATACAGATGAAATACACAGTAATAAATACGGATATTACACAACCAAACCCTCCCGATTCCACGAAACCATGAAAATATACCATGAATCGTAGGAAAACTAATGATATCAAGAAGATTAATCATATTCATATGAATTAACCAACAAAACGGAACGGATCAGACAAAAACATGAAAACCCCCAAATCTTTCCCAAAATAGGGTTCTAAGAAATTTTACCTTGATTTGACGATGAGCAACAAATGATTAGTGATAGGTTGATGATATGAAGCTTGAATATACTTCTACAATGGTGTTTGGGCGAAAATCGGGCGAAACCTAGCTCTCCAAGTCATTCCCGTCGCGAAGAGAAGTGAGAGAGGTGAGAAATGAGGAAAATACGGCTGCTGCCAGTTTATATACTGGCCGGTGTTACGGCCGTAACATCCATAACATACGACCGTAACATAGGAACATTACTGCCGTAACTCTCCTGCCTTACGACCGTAACTGTTCCCAGGAATGAAACTGGGCAAATCTGACGAAGCTGACATACGGCCGTATCAAAATGAGGTTACGGCCGTAACAATTCTCACGGCCGTAACTCTAGCGTGTTACGCCCGTAACCCCTCACTGGACCAAAGTGCAGAAAAACGAATCCTCGTTACGGCCGTATAAGGAAACTTACGGCCGTAACTCTCCAGTATTACAGCCGTAACATATACGGCTTACGGCCGTAACATATACGGCTTACGGCCGTAACATGGCCCGTGACAGCAGGCAGAAATCTGAAACACTTCTCGACGAGGAAACGATCGGGAATTAACAAGGCGTATCCACTACCAGCGGATACACTTCCGACGGATTCATGCCAATGACTAAAGAGATAAAATGAAACGTGATTCCGACTACCCGAGGGTTCGGAACAGACAGAGATGGAAACTACCCCGTAACTTAAGGAAATTACAAAATGGCCCAAACGTCCAAAAATCGTGATACGACTTCGGATCAACAAACCGGAACTCGCAACACGAACGACTCAACCACACGAACTCATGCAACCAAGGAATTTACCAAATTGAACGGGTTCTATGAGAATTGAACGTCCATGCAATAATACGTGACATAAAACGGAATAATATTAATACATCTCCGAAACTCGTCCAAATGGAGAAACTCCAAGAATAAAATAGATTCAAAACATCGATATGGTTACAAGCGAGTCGCTAAAAACAAAAATACACCAAAATCGGAATATCGGGAAAAGAAGAAAAAATGCGGATATTACATTGGGATTACAAACTTAGTTCGTCATTAGTTATAGAAGATGTATAGGAGATCATAAGATGAATTTGCTTATTATGTTGTATAGATTCGATTTTCCTTAAAAAGACGGTTTCTCTTTCGAACTATAAAACGCCCCTTACATATTGAATCAATCCACTATATTTCTATGTTGATTGGCTTCAATACATAGCATTAGGATTTATGAAAATAACTCAAAGAATCATCTAAGGTCTAGAGGTATATTTCTATCCCCTAGAACAACTTAGAGTGACGATCATTTGATCTAATCAAACATATTTTCTTTCGAAACATATGAAGACCATAAATATCGTCATTTATTGGCCAAATAAATAAAGATTGTTAAAACAATGAAAATCACACACAATAATAAGTAATTCACAATAGATCTTTATACAAACTTAAATAACATGACTAACCTTGTTTATAATCCCAACTAAAGGTAACTTAGCCCATTAAGGGTTTAATATACATAATATAAGCTTGTGTGGTCATTATTAGTTGAATCAAGAGAAAGAATTGATCCTCACTCCCTTAGTAGATAAAGGAGAAAGAAGCAATAAACTCTCTGAACAACATATGATATACCACACTTACAAAAATCACTCAAGAACACAAGTGTGTTCTTCACACAAAAGGAAAATATTACAAAAAGTGGAAAAATTATATGATGAATGATGAAGGATGAAGGATCTAAGGGGTCTATTTATACAACTAAAGTCATCTAATAGCTCCAAAACTCCAGCATTATTACAATAGATCGGATCAATGCCAGTCATCCCCTCAATAATACACCAAAAGTATAAAAAATTAGACAAATGATCATATGCTGTCAAGAGTTACGGCCGTAACATTAAGGAGTTACGGCCGTAACAATGATGTCTTACGGCCGTAACATTCAGTAGTTACGGCCGTAACTTGGCTTCGTTAATTTGCTCACTGGTTGCTTTGAGAGTTACGTTTTCAGCCCAGAATTTCTCAGACTTTGCGTTTTTGCCCCAAATCTTCTTCGGATGATAACTTTTGATATATAACTCTGATTTTGAATCCGGAAAGACTGCCGAATTCATCTCGGAAAGCCCTACAACATGAATATATTAAAATTCAACAAAGAGAGTATTTTATAAACATGTTATTTCTTGAGTAAATCAGTTATTCAATCCGATTAAGACTAGATTTACATCATCATCCGATAAAAATAAAATTATTAAAAACTAATTAATTAAAAGCAAAAAATGAGTAGACTAGCTCAATTATGGGTGAAATTTATCGATACAGACCATTGGTAAGTGTATAAAACTGACACTTATCACACCCCCAAACTTGAATTCTTGCTAGTCCCGAGCAAGACTCTTTATTATTCACGCTCCAAAAATAAAAATAATAAAAATTAATACGCACGTAAATTAAAATATAAAAAGAGAAAAGGAGAACAAAATGCCATTAATACACAACAACCAGCTTTATACAGTAGATAGAAATGAATCAAGATTCAAAATAAATCTACTAATGATTTTGAAGTTAAAACACGATTTTATTTTGTAATTCCAAAATGCAAGGTTTCCCCCCAGAAGGCTGATTATTTCTTTCCCACTCGTGATACACACGACTCCCTTTAATGGTTGCTCTCGATCACTCGTTTATTTTTCGACTCAATATGAAGAAGAATTTCATTGGCGTCATCAAATATTGTGATTGTTCACGAAATTGAGTGTATTGAAATTCAGCCGCTAATTAATTCAAATCTGCTCATAAACTATATCCCTTTTAGTGATAGCTTTCACACTGTTATTTGTTAACGTGTAGCTCTTTTCACCAACACAATTTCTATCTCATTTTTTTTAAAAGGTGATAGCTTTCACACCGTTATTTGCTAACGTGTAGCTCTTTTAACCAATTTTTCTGTGAGACGGCAGCTACGCACCAACAATGGTTAGTCCTTTATTTTTTGTAAAATTTAAGACCCCCAAAATTAGGCAGCTATTGCTGCTCAACACTTCTCCTTTTTGTCATTTTTTTTAAGGTGATAGCTTTCACACCGTTATTTGCTAACGTGTAGCTCTTTTCACCAATGACTCCTTTTTTTAGGGAATAGAATTTTTGCAGAAAATCATTTCTTAGTTTAAGCATAAAAATCAAAAACTCCACAAATTAAGTAAATTTCAGTTCTATTTTTCATCAACCGACTGATTCTTCTTTTCTTAAGGTAACGAATGACTCGATTTTATATTATAACTACAAGGCTTGGAAAGAGAGATTAAGGCTCAAAAATTTTGGAATATACAATTTTTTACCGGTTAAAATGATTTTAGAAGCTTGTATATAGCTAATTTATTGGTGTTATGGCCAGATCTAGAAATCTCATAAATCAAAATACTATATATATATATATTAAAAAAAATTAAGGCAAATAATCAAAATAATCAAAACACACCAAAATAACAACACACAAAAATAATTAAACAAACCACCCCCAAACTTGAAAATAAAACTGTTCTCAGATTTTAAAAAACAAAATAAAAAGCAATGCAGAAAAGAAGAATACTCCCTGTTAAGAAAGTTGATGCTTGAGCTAACGTCCTTTTAGAATCTGCAAGAGGATAATTATACGAGGCACACAACAAAAGAAAATAAAATATACTCGGAAGTATAACATAATTTTTAAGATGCGCATCAAGAAAGTCCGAAGAGTCGCCTTACGCTGCCATCAAAGCTTTTATAAAAAACACACAATAAAAATTACAGCAATAAAATAACAATACATAAATTGCGAATAGATGCGCGTCAAGAGATCAAGAAGAAACTCCTTAAGCTGCCACCATTTAGCACGATTATTACACACAACAGAAAGTAAAAATACAAGAGGTCTGACATGGGTTATCAAAGGGAGAGGAATGAATCCACTTTTCGTTTTCTCACAGTAAAATCTTCCATCCAGACAATTTTAGCTAGAGCTGGATCTGGTTGAAGAACAAATTCATTGAGTTTTTTGATTAGTTCATCTGGTGTTGTTGCAACGACTATGATTCGTTTAGCACGCTCGGAAATAAAACCCTTTTCAGCAGAGTAGTCGATGAAAGATAGTAAACCATCAAAGAAGCCATTGACATTAAGCAGACCTATTGGTTTTTGATGAACATTTAGCTGGGCTCTGGTAACTACATGAAAAAGTTCCTCAAGGGTGCCAAAACCACTGGGAAGGGTGATAAAGGCGCCAGAATTATTTATCATGTGAGTTATGTGATCTTGCATATTTACAGATCTAAACTCATCTCCAATAGTTGACCCAGTGATTTTACTTTCAGCCAGAGGTTTTGGAATTATTCCCAACACTCTTACTCCTTCCATATAGGCGACGTGACTCGTCCCATTAATCCTAGACTTCCTCCTCCGTAATCTACATGAATGCATTTTTCTCCTAAGGTACGACCCAAGTTGTGGGCTGCTTCAGTAAAGCATGCCTCTTTTCCATAACTAACTCCACCAAAAATGCAGACTGTGCTAAATTTTTTTGTTGAAGATGATGACTCCATTTTTGAAAAGAAATTATTTTGAGAGAAAAAGAAGAAAAGTACAAGTTTGAGGGATGAATAAAAGAAACAAGCTCAAAGTTTATTTATAGAAGAAAAAGAAGGTAAAAATTGTTTAACAAGTTTGTGATTGCGTTGATTGCGCTTCAACTACTCAATAGAATAATGAATGCATTTATCGTGTATCACATTTTTTATTCAGAAAATCTCACCACACGACAAAAATAAGAGATACTTACGAGTATGTACAGTAGTTGTGATTGTGGCTCACATCTTCCTCTGATTTTACGTTCAGAAATGGCCTAAACGCCTTTTATGAGTCGGGGAGAAGCTTCCCATCCAATTTTCTTACAAATTGGCAAGCGGTCTTTTCGTCGATTCCCAAGACGTTGTTCATATTCTGGTTTGAATTTATTCCACAAACATCGAATTCCGTAATGTACGAGTCCACTAGGATGCGTGTCAAGAGAAATTTCGATATTATCTAAATTCTCTTTATTCAGACCATCCTTAATGAACTGAATTTTATCTTCTCTGTTTGTCGATGGAATTCCTAAATATCGACATTTTAAATTACAGTTCCATCTAGCACATTTATAACAAACGGCTATCATCGTTGCTCGTCGTTTCTTTGCATATGAACTTTTTCCAAGCCCTGGTAAAAATCTAGTCGGTGTTTCTGTGAATTCACCATCTATTCTTACTTTGGCTTCAATAATGAATCTTATGTCAAAAGGTATGCTTTTATTCATAAGCAACCTCATCCTTTCAAGTCTCGTCTTATAAATCTTTAAAATGACATTTTTGCTTAGAAAGGGAAATCTTTTTTCGATTTTATTCAAAGTTTCTTCCATGATTAAAAAAAAAAAGACAATGAAAATAATTGAAGAAAATATCTACAAATATCAGTTGTTGTGGGAAACTGAAAAATCCGACTTTAATAGTCACGGAGTACCATTATCCGCCACTTGACCGGACAAACACAATTGAGTACTAAGTTACAATGTCGAGAAATTTGTACCTATAAAAATAGTTTACAATGTAATATTTCAATTATAACACTTACACTTCCCCGACAACGGCGCCAAAAACTTGACACGTGGTTAGTGTAATTATCGCAAGTGCACGATATCGTATCAAGTAGTAAGTGGACTTTTTGAGTCCGGTTTATCGATCCCACGAGGAAGTTTGGTTATAATTTGAATTATACACTATTAGTCTATTTCTATAGATACTAAGATGAGTGAAACAAACAATTAAAGAGTTTGGTTTAATAATTGCAAAGAAAATGCAATAATAGTTCTAATATTTTAAGGAAATAAAAATATTACAATAATAATAGATTGATTAAACGATAAAATGAAATAGTTGGGATTACAAACTTAGTTCGTCATTAGTTATAGAAGATGTATAGGAGATCATAAGATGAATTTGCTTATTATGTTGTGTAGATTCGATTTTCCTTAATAAGACGGTTTCTCTTTCGAACTATAAAATGCCCCTTAAATATTGAATCAATCCACTATATTTCTATGTTGATTGGCTTCAATACATAGCATTAGGATTTATGAAAATAACTCAAAGAATCATCTAAGGTCTAGAGGTATATTTCTATCCCCTAGAACAACTTAGAGTGAAGATCATTTGATCTAATCAAACATATTTTCTTTCGAAACATATGAAGACCATAAATATCGTCATTTATTGGCCAAATAAATAAAGATTGTTAAAACAATGAAAATCACACACAACAATAAGTAATTCGCAATAGATCTTTATACAAACTTAAATAACATGACTAACCTTGTTTATAATCCCAACTAAAGGTAACTTAGCCCATGAAGGGTTTAATATACATAATATAAGCTTGTGTGGTCATTATTAGTTGAATCAAGAGAAAGAATTGATCCTCACTCCTTTAGTAGATAAAGGAGAAAGAAGCAATAAACTCTCTGAACAACATATGCTATACCACACTTACAAAAATCACTCAAGAACACAAGTGTGTTCTTCACACAAAAGGAAAATATTACAAAAAGTGGAAAAATTATATGATGAATGATGAAGGATGAAGGATCTAAGGGGTCTATTTATACACCTAAAGTCATCTAATAGCTCCAAAACTCCAGCATTATTACAATAGATTGGATCAATGCCAGCCATCCCCTCAATAATACACCAAAAGTATAAAAAAATTAGACAAATGATCATATGCTGTCAAGAGTTACGGCCGTAACATTAAGGAGTTACGGTCGTAACAATGATGTCTTACGGCCGTAACATTCAGTAGTTACGGCCGTAAATTGGCTTCATCAATTTGCTCACTGGTTGCTTTGAGAGTTACGTTTTCAGCCCAGAATTTCTCAGACTTTGCGTTTTTTCCCCAAATCTTCTTCGGATGATAACTTTTGATATATAACTCTGATTTTGAATCCGGAAAGACTGCCGAATTCATCTCGGAAAGCCCTACAACATGAATATATTAAAATTCAACAAAGAGAGTATTTTATAAACATGTTATTTCTTGAGTAAATCAGTTATTCAATCCGATTAAGACTAGATTTACATCATCATCCGATAAAAATAAAATTATTAAAAACTAATTAATTAAAAGCAAAAAACGAGTAGACTAGCTCAATTATGGGTGAAATTTATCGATACAAACCATGAATAAGTGTATAAAACTGACACTTATCAGCTTCCTGTTATGATTTTGTGCGATAATGACGGAGATGTAGCACAGGCCAAGGAGCTGAGGTTTCACAACAGTACAAAACATATTGAGAGAATGTATCATCTCGTGAGAGAATTTTTATTCGCAAAGGAGACATTGTGCTGCACAGAGTAGACTCAAAAGACAATATCGCTGATCCACTGACCAAGCCACTTTCTCAGATAAGCTTGGAGCGTCATTTGGAGAACATGGGTACTAGATACCATAGTGTGTGGTACTGAGTGTAAGTGGGAGATTGTTAGGAATATGGCCTCAAATGCCACTTAGAGGATGTATGAGAGAGGGCATTGTACTTGTTATTATGTAAACTATTATCACGGCAATTGTGTGTTTCTTTATTTACTGAAAGTCACTGGCATTCCTGACTAGTAAATATATGTATATATAGAAACTAGGCCATGTATTTGAAAGAAAACTTTCCACTCCTTATTACATAAGGGGATATGCACCCGTAAAGTTTATGACTCAAATACTTAATCGTTCGCAAAGTCGATGAAACTTGACTGGGTGTTAAGTTTATGTGAAGACTTGTATGACGTGTTCTTTAACTTGTAAAGTGCCTGTCGTCACTAATGGTTAGTGGGAGTACACGTTGTAGGTATGCTAATGGGATTATATACTCGAACCGACTCACCCTTGATTCGTTACATGGATTTGACTCCCGGACAGTCAATGACGGAATCGAAAGGTTGTGATAGGTATTCGTGAACCTTCGACTTGAGGATTTAGTAGGGATGTGCTTGTGACGTTAATATTTTCACTAGAGTAGTTCGACCCAGGAAACCGAGAGGTGGGGGTCAACCTCGACGTGCCTCTTGATGGACAAGTAGCAGGTTCTACTAAATACCAAGATAGGATTCTTTCTCCTGTACGTGAGCAGGTATATGTATTATGTGGTTATTAGCATATGAGATCATAAGTCTTTGGCCAAAGCATTGTAGTTAGTTGTATTGGATACACGAGAGCTCGGTGATCTCGATTTGCATTAACTCAAACATAGCATCAAGTACAGATAGTGTTTGACTGATCGTGACCCTATAACTTGATCGAGACATTTAGAAGAAGGGTTTATACATTTACTGATATTCACGACAGAATGGTTGAATGATCCCTATCATTCGTTCTCAGTAAGGTTACAATATAGGCCGCGAGACTGGCTAGGTGGTGCTATAACTCTTTGGTTCCTCCCATTGCTTACTGAGACGGACCTACCGAGTTGCACATTTGGAAGACAGCAGAATAATTTGAATTGGATCTCTTATTGTGAATTTTAGACATTGGATGTCTTATTTAATTTATTGGATAAATTAAATCGATCTTGTGAATTAAATAAATTACTCGGTAATTAGTTTAACTCATGAATTATTATTTCTTGGAGAAATAATATTTTGATATAATTGATTACTTTGATTAATCGATTGTATTAATTTTATTTGAGAAGAACCAAGATGTATCAGTCGAATTGAATGCACAAAGGTCCGTTTCACGGACCGAAACGAACCGAATCTTTCTCTATTATGGTAGGGATCGCCCCACATCATGAAGTTTCCTTGATGATGGCTTTGTTGTAATATCCTCATTTTCCTTTTCCTGGTACTCTCATTTTTGGTGTATTTTTCATTTTTAGCAACTCATTTGTAACCGCATTGATATTTTGAGAATAGTCAATACTGGAGTTTTTGCCATCCGATTCTCTTAATTGTTGATCGGAACCGCCGTTTTCGGGTTGCCGTGGATCCATCCTATGTTATCATGAGTATTGTGATCTTCCGGTTTATGTTTCGTCCGTGTTTTGGTGTTTTGGAACCGTCGTTATCATATCCCTAGCGCGCGCTATCATTGTTGTATAGCGCACGCTAAGCATCATTAGTAGCACACGCTACATTTGCTTCGTAGCGCGCGCTAGCGCGTCGAGTCTGACATTAGTAGCACACGCTACGTTTGGTTCTGGTCTCTGCTCTCTGGATAGACAGATTAGCGCATGGTATGTTTTGTCTAGCGCACGTTGTTGTTGAGGACTAGCGCGCGCTAGGTGTCCGATACCGCGCGCTAATGCGATAGTCCAGTACTGGGCAGTTGCTTCTTGACTCGGTTTGGTGTCTAGGTAGCGAACGCTATGGCCCGATAGCGCGCGCTACCGATAGGCTATTAGCGCATGCTAATTATTGGTAGCGCATGTTAACGGTCCAGAACTATAGGTTCTGGACTAGGGTGTTAACTTTCTGGACTGGGTTTTTGGCCGTAGCGCACGCTAACTTTGAAGGTTATCACACGCTAATAACTCTCTGGCTATAAAAACCAGAGAGTTGACCGGGGCAGCTCATTTCTCCCCCTCTTCTTTTCTTCTCCGAGAGATAGGCGATTTGGAGCATTTGGGAGCGTGGAATTGAGCGATTATCACCATCCATTCAAGATCTTGAGTCTCTAACACCGATTTATCATCATCTAATCATCCTCCACCTCTTGAATCAAGGTAAATCTCCTAGAACCCTATTTTTTTGGAAAATTGGGGGGTTTTGAGTTTTTGTCCGATTTGTTTCATGTTGTTGATTAATCCATGATGAATATGATTAATCTTGTTGGTATTCTTGCTTCCCTATAAATTCATGGTGTATTTCGTGGTTTTTGCGTAATCGAGAGGGTTTGGTTGCGATCCGCCCTCATTGTTGTTTTTGTACGAATACACATGAATCGTAGGCGGGTTTTCGGGTGTATTCCATTTCCGTAATCGTTTAGCAGTGTTTGTGATTATATTCTTCGAATCGTTAGGTTTGGTTTCGTCGGTTCCTAGCGGTTGTGTTTGATTCCTTCTGTTCGAGTAGTCGTCAATTACTCAAGGCAAGTATTTTTAGAAACCTTTATGCTTAACATGAAATAGTAATGTATATTGTGTGTGCTTTGCTCACCTCGGGTGGGTCCGACGGGGCCTCGAGGGAATCTATGACTTCACTCTGGATTCACGAGTTTGATTCGCTAGCCAGCTCGGAAGGGTCCTTAGAGGCCTCGAGTGGGATCAGCGGCTTCACCCCGGTCCTAGGCGATGCCTGTGCGTGATTTGTTTTATGATATGGCCAGCTTGGGAGGGTCCTTAAAGGCCCCGAGTGGGACCAGTGGCTTCACCCCGGTCCTAGGGAAATTGATGATTGACTGTTTGTTTCCGGAAAAGACATGTCTGGTTTTTTGTTTTGATATGAATTGGTGCATTGTACTATGAAATGTGTAAGCGAATGGTTTGCCTTGATTACTTGTACTAGCGTTATTACTAACCCCTTCGGGGACCCGTTTTGGGGAAATTTTTGTTCTGGATTTCAGGTTATGTTCAGCCGGACGAGCGGGCACTGGGACAGTACGAGGATGTTGGCCAGGGTCGTTGACATGTGCATTTGAGTCCTTTTATTTTCGTTGTTCCCTTCAATATGATTGTCATATACTTTATAAACTTATAGATTGTACTCGCGAGTACTTAAGCTTTTCCCTTCGGATTGTGGTTTATATTCGTTGAAGTTATTTACATTGTCGGTGTTGATTATCCCGTCGGTTGTACCGGGTGGGTTATTTGATTTTCATCTGGATGATGTGTGCTTTTACTGTGGTAATTCATGTCTAGCCTGGTGGGTCCCATGTAGGGGTCCACGACACTGTAATATACCTTGAATATCTCGGGGGTGTTACAGAAAATGGTATCGGAGCACTGGGTTTATGGGTACCTAGGCTTGTCGGTCATTTGGGTCTAGTTGTTTTTTTGTTTTGCACATCGTCACACCGCTGCCAGCATCTCGGTACTTCCAGTGCTCGTAAGTTTCCTTACTCGATTCCTTGTTTTCTCATATTGTATTTCCATTTCTTGAAATGTGGATGTTTTTCCTCTCTTACTTATCATCGAGTTGCTTTTGCTACCTTTTAACACCAGTACGAATGCTGGAAGAGGCCGTGGTCGTGGACGCGGTCGGGGACGTGGGGTAGCCGGTGAGGCGGCCACGTCGCGTTCTTCGGGATCTGGCAGTACCGGTGACCGTCATAGCCATGCTACAACTCAGGATGGCACCGATCTTGGTGTTGCAGTGGTGATGCAACAAATGGTGAACCAAATGGCTGCAATAGCTTAGGCGGTTTAGAACCCGACTCCGGCCCACGCTAATCGGGATGTCATCAAGATGCATCCTCCCCAGTTTTCGGGAGCTTCAGACCCGATCGGCTGGGAGGGATGGATCAAGGAGATATCCAAAGTCTTTGTTTCCACCAACTGTCCCGAGGACCACAAGGTCCCTATTTCCCAGTACTTTCTCACTAGGGATGCTATGGATTGGTGGGAGGTTGTTGGGCCTAATGTTAGGCGTATTTTTATACGCTTATTTATCATTATTTTGTATTATTTTGGCGAGGAAATTTGCATAAATGAACTTTTAATGCCTTATTCTTGTATGTTTGACAGGAGATTGGAGTCCGGAAGCTAAAACGAGGCGAAACGGGCGAAAACGGCGAATTTTGGCCATGGGCCGCGGCACAAGGCAAGTGAGCCGTGGCACACGCAGAGGACCAGCAGGCACCAGAGTAGACTGTACTCTGAGCCGCGACACAGACATGGTGAGCCGCGGCCCAGAAGAAACACACAGCGCCCAGGTTTTAATTTGCACGCTATGTGCCGCGGCACAGATTAAGTGCGTCGCGGCACACAGGGCGGTTTTGGTGTGCTCCACGCGGGTTTGGGCCGTTTTGAAGCCAGTTCTCGACCTACTCACACGGACGTGATTTGGAGGCTGTTGGGAGCTATAAATAAGGGTTTAAGACCCTAATTAATCATCTTGGAGGCTTGGGAAAAGGAGGATCAGAGAAGACTATCGCAGACGAGAGAAGCAGAAGACATCAAAGGCGGAGGGCGGAAGCCAGAAGAACGGAGGAATCCGAGCTCTTCATCTGCGTTTGATTTTCATGCTTTCATTCATTAATTCTGTATTTTTATTATTTAGCATGTCAGGCTAAAAACCCTTGTTCTAGGATTTTGATGAAACCTAAGTTTTGACGGATTTGCTTTATATTATCTATATAATTCCCTTTTCTATTGAGTTTTCCCAATTGATTTTAATGCTTTCAATTGTCTGGCCAATAATTGGATTGTTTTAATTACCTTACTCGAATCGGGAGAGGAGAGTTGGTGAGGAACTATTGGTGAGGACCGTTATATTCTGTGAGATAGGAATATACTCATAGAAACTACGTGGCCTTTTGGAGATTTTATGCTTTTTGCCTATTGACGAATTAATTCACCTAGGGATAGAGTGCGTTATTCGCCTTTAGAAAAATCTATTGACCTCGGGAGAGGCGGTAGAGTATATTAGCAATCTTCGCCTTCAATACATTGGGGAAATCATTAACTTCGGATAATTGAGAGTAAATTCGGATAAACCAAGGTGGATTCAGAATCCTAGACTTATTCATTCTTTGATTTTCTTTCTTCAAGCGATCGTTTTTACTGTTAGCTCTTTTATTGGTTTTATTTAGTTATTAATTGCAACTCAAACTTCGATTGTTCAAATAAAATTAGAATACATAAAAATCGGTACTTAGTAATTCAGTCTTCGTGGGAACGATACTCACTCATCACTTTATTACTTGTAAACGATAACGTGCACTTGCGTTAACGAAAAATCCGCAACAAGTTTTTGGCGCCGTTGCCGGGGACTGAAATTTTTACTAATATCGATTTTAGTATTTCTAGTCTTAGTTTGAACATTTTTTTTTACTTATTTTCGTGTATTTTATTTTATTTGTTTGTCCTTTCAGGATCTTTCGCGTAGTGCATGAGAAAATTCGGTAACGAAGGACTACTACCTTTGGATACCGAACTCGAGCGCACTCTTCGAAGAAACAAGAAGGAGAAACGACAGTTACTAGCGAAAGTCAACATGGCCGATAATATCGAAAATCACGGTGGAAATAATATTGTGCAACAAGCTCAACCGGAAATGGCACTTCGAGATTATGCTATGCCGCAAATTAACGCAAACTTTTCGGAGATTCGGCGTCCCACCATTCAGGCGAACAACTTCGAAATCAAGCCTGCAATTATTCAGATGGTACAATCGAGCCAGTTCTGTGGTTTGCCGAATGATGACCCCAACGCACACATCGCATCTTTTCTCGAGATTTGTGACACGTTCAAGAACAATGGTGTCACCGACGATGCTATCCGTTTACGGCTTTTCCCTTTCTCTTTGAGGGACAAAGCCAAATTCTGGTTGAATTCTTTACCGCCGGGCTCGATAACGACATGGGCGGAATTAGCGCAAGCCTTCCTTGCTAAATTCTTCCCACCTTCAAAGACGGCGAGGTTACGAAACGAGATCACCACATTTGGTCAATATGATATGGAATCGCTCTAGGAGGCGTGGGAGCGATACAAAGATTTGCTTAGGAGATGCCCACATCACGGCCTTCCGGACTGGCTTCAGATTCAGACGTTCTATAATGGTTTGAGTGCTTCCACACGCACTCTCGTGGATGCAGCAGCCGGAGGCGCCTTAATGGGAAAAACTATGGCTGAAGCACATTCTTTGTTGGAAGCTATGGCCGCAAATGCATATCAATGGCCATCTGAAAGAGTAACTCCGAAGCGAGTCATGGAAATTTCAAATAATGATCCAATCTCTACATTGTCAGCCCAAGTCGCAGCATTAACGCAGCAGCTTCAAGCATTTTCGCATGCTCCTTCCCCCGTTACCATTGAGTCTTGCAATTGGTGTAACGGATCTCACCCTAGCGCGGAGTGCCAAGTCGGAAACCCGTTCGAGCAGCCACCAATTGAACAAGCTCAGTTCGTAGGAAACGGAAACTGGCAAAATAATCCGTACTCCAACACGTATAATCCGAGATGGCGTAATCATCCCAACTTCTCATGGAGAAACGGACAGAACTCGAACCAGCCTCTGTTCACTCAAAACCAACAGCAGCCTCCTCCCGCTCCAAAAGTTTCTCTCGAGGAAGCAATTGCGAAATTGGCAGCGAATACGAGTCAATTCATGACCCGTACTGAAGCAACATTGCAAAATCATTCCGCCTCCATTCGCAACTTGGAAGTCCAACTGGGCCAGATTGCTAATGTGTTGACAGCCCGCCCGGAGGGAGCATTGCCAAGTACGACCGAGACAAATCCTAGAGAAAGTCTAAATGCGATCAGTTTGAGAAGCGGGAAGGAGGTGTGTGACCAGCCCGAGAGAAGTGAAAAGAGAAGTGAAATTGAGGAGAAGAAAAATTTAGCGACGGAGGAATCACAAGATTGGAGACCCTCGATAACGTTTCCGGATAATCCGAAGGCATATGTGCCACCCGTCCCGTTTCCGCAGAGATTACAACAGAAAAAGGTGGACAAGCAATTCTCTAAGTTCCTCGACATGTTCAAGAATCTTCATATTAACATTCCATTTGCCGATGCGTTGGAACAAATGCCAAGATACGTTAAATTCATGAAGGAGATCTTGTCAAAGAAAAGAAAACTCGAGGAGTTTGAGACAGTCGCCTTGACGGAGGAGTGCAGCGCGATTCTTTAGAAAAAGCTTCCGCCAAAATTGAAAGATCCGGGAAGTTTCAACATACCGTGCACCATGGGGAATCTCTCCTTTAATAAGGCGTTGTGCGATCTCGGAGCTAGTATTAACCTCATGCCTCTGTCTATTTTCAAAAAGCTGGGAATTGGAGAAGCAAAGCCGACGACGGTCTCCTTGCAATTAGCGGATCGATCTATTAAGTATCCGAGGGGAGTGATTGAGGACGTGTTAGTAAAAGTGGATAAATTTATCTTTCCAGCGGATTTTATTGTTCTCGACATGGAAGAAGACCAAGATATCCCGATTATCTTGGGACGACCATTTTTAGCGACCGGCCGAACTCTTATAGACGTGGAAAAAGGGGAATTAACTCTGCGGGTTCAAGACGAGCATGTCACGTTCCAAGTGTTCAAATCCTTTTCATGTCCGGGAGGTGTTTATAAGAGCTCACAAAGTGAAAGTGTGGAGGCCGTTGCGAAAGAAAGACACCGAAAAAATCATCGGTCGAAAAACTCAGATTCCGTTTCAGATGGTCCAACTTTTAAGAAAGATGTAGAACGAGTCGCATTTCTCAATCATGTGAACATGCCATCATCGCCATCTGACCAGCCACAATCGGAAAAGTCTGCTGCTGTCATAAGTTCGTTCGTGAAAGAGGAATATAAGCCGGAAGTCAAACGGACGTCTAGTCAGGAGAAAAACGGGTGTTTCGGAAAGTTGTTCTCGTCAAAACCTTTCCACAAACAACATTGGATGTCCGAACCAAAAATCGAATCGTTAAGGACCGATGGTCAAAATTTTAAAACCCATATTAACGGTTCGATGAACGGGGCGGAGATCAAATGGAGTTTGCGAAAAGCGAACTAATTTTTAAATAGGTCCGGCTGAAGACTATAAACTTAGCACTTCTCGGGAGGCAACCCGAGTTCTTAGTTGTAGATTTTTGCGTTTCTGTATTTTTCTTGCATTCTTGAATTTTTATTTTTCATCATTTTGTGCTTTGATTTGCTTTTACCTCTCGCTCTTGACGTGTTCTTCTTAAAATTCTGTGCAGGAAAAGGCCCAGGGGAGAAATTTATGCCTGAGCCGCGGCACAAGGCTTGTGAGCCGCGGCACACACAAATCGAAAGGGAGACCTAAACTTTCTGTACTATGTGCCGCGGCACAACATTACTGAGCCGAGGCACACTTGACCCCTGAGCCGCGGCACACGAAAGCTGAGCCGCGGCCCACGACAAAACAAACGAGCAGGTAAAAAAGGACTGTACTCTGTGCCGCGGCTCACTTGATCTGTGCTGCACACCTTGCGGAATTTGAATAGCCCAGGTAGTTTATAACTCTCATTCGGCCGACTACCCAGGTACACTTCCCTTCCCTTTCCTCTCCTTTGCGCGCGCGATCGGCCGACCTTCATCTCCCTTCTTCCTCTTGCAATTTTTCTTACACTCTTCACAATCCAAGCAAGGTATGTCTAAACTCGTAATCTCAATTGTTCTATGAATCGAAAGGTAAAGTTGTGTTATTTATTTGAGGATTGATTATGTTATTTCTTACTTTCAAAATTCCTATCAAGAATGAGTTGATGACATGATGGCTTTTGATCGATTTTTGATGGTTATTTTTGATTATGAATGAGTTGAATATGTCGGTTGTCATGACGAATGATGCATGTTGTTGTTTTTGGGGATTTTATCGAGCTAGTATCTTGTTTGTTCTTCAATTGAACTCATGTCTTTAAAGTGTTTGATGAAATGTCTGAATGAAAAATTTTCTTTGTTAGGACAATATTTTGAATCTTTGTGCAATGTATTCGATCTGGAATTACAGCAACCCAAACCCTTACGTCTAGTTTAAACGTTAAAGCTCAATTTTATTTTTCTCTCACGGCTGCGCTAGCTCGTCAAATTCTTGATTTACGGCTGGATATCCTTAGCCGAGTGATGATTATTCTCGTTATTGTTTGAGTAAGTAAACTCCGGTGTTTAACTTTTTTCAGGACTCGCTATGGCTAGGACTAAGAAGCTGAGCAAGAGGGCCAGGACTCAGTCGTCCCCCACTCGAGGGGAAACTTCTCGTAGTCGCGCCGAGTCGGAGGCGCACCAGTTCTCTGACCCGGAGATCCACAAAATCTTCAACGAGAAGATTCGCCCGCGACCTCTGATCCCGGAGAGGGGATTCACTCCAGCCCCCCAGGACGGGGAACTGCTGACCATGATAGAGGAGATGGGGTGGGCCCGTTTTGCTGCACCCCCCGAGCCAGTGGTGATATCGATAGTGCAGGAGTTCTATGCCAGTGCGTTATTGAAGCACATTCGGGCAGGCCAGATGTTGCAGCAGTCAGACACTCGGACTCAGGTCGATGTCCGAGGTATTACGGTGGATTATTCTGTAGCTGCTATTCGGAGGTTATTTGAGCTGCCGGTGGTAGATGAGACGGCTTATGCGCGAGTTATGGATAGCCTCACGAAGGAGGCTCTGCTCGAGACTCTTACGCAGCCCGACTCCGACTGGGAGCGGCGCGCACCGGGTTCTTCCATTTTCCACTTTAAGAGCTCGCGCCTCAGTCGGCTCAGGCGTGCCTGGCTATATTTTATCTGCGCTCGTATAGACCCCACCTCTCAGATCCGCATTGTTTTTCTCTCCCGAGCCCGGACATTATACGCTATCACCTCCGGTCTGCGATTAGATGTGGCTCCTCTCCTGGTCCGATCTATCTTACAGTGTATTCAGGGAGGGGCCAAGACGGGGTTGAAGCACCCCTCTCTTATCTGTGCTCTGTGTCGGCAGTCGGGGCTGACGTGGTCGGACGACGAGCTGATGCTAGCTTCCCAGGCCCCGATCGACCACCGCATCATCTCACATTTTGACCAGTGGGGAGGAGCGCCGCGCACGCTCGGGGGCGAGGATTTTTACTTGATGAGGCCCACGAGGGGTCCCCCGAGCCCTTTCTCGACACGGGAGCGAGGCGGATGCCGGCCGTCGCCGGCAGAGAGATTGCAGGCGATGTTCGACGGGCTGAGGGAGGATATGAGGAGAGAGAGAGGATATGAGGAGAGAGAGAGAGGAGATGAAGAGAGAGAGAGAGAGAGAGTCTTCTGGCTGAGATGAGAGAGGAGAGGCGGACGGAGAGGGAGAGCATCATTGCTGCCGTCGGGGATGAGATGCGAGAGCAGGCCCGCCGGGCCAATCGGCGTGAGGCGAGGCGTCTGGCAGCGAGGGACGCCTACCACCAGGAGCACCTTGCCGCATGGACGACCCACATTTTGCACCCGGACGGGCCATTTATTGCACCTGCTCGGCCAGCCACACCACCCTCCTCGCCGGATGATGCCGGCACCAGCTCGTGAGAGGACTGGAGGGGAGTACTTGACCTTTCACTTTTATTACATATTATATTGTGTCCATTGAGGTCAATGTGCGTCCTAAGTTTGGGGGGGTTTACTTTCTGTTGATATACTTATTGTTGTACTTATTTCTTATGTTCATTATTTTCCATTATTCTTTTTGTCGATAGCCTTGCTTGTCTTGATTTTACCCTTATTCGTGAATTTTTCGTGCTTCTATTTGTGTAATACTGATGTTACGACACTGTTTTTCTCTCTAAAGAAATGGTCGAGTTTTAGTCGAGTTGTAGTCAGTGATTTCTGTTTCTGCTAAGTCTTCATTTAGGTCCGAAATTTTTTTTCGTGATTGTAGAGGTGTCGATACGTTTGGTTACATTTTTCGGTTAGCTAGTCGTCCAGTAACATAAGTTGTGTTGGCACTTGCTTTGAGTTTTAGAGTCGGTCATTTTTTCCCAAAAGTCGAGATATTTTTGTTCTATGATGGGAAGTCTAGTAACCGGGGGTATTCACGTGACCCATTGTTTACTCTCGCGTAAAACGACGACCCTACTTTGACTAGTGATTTAGAAATTTCGCATATGCCAATGATAGGGAGCCTAGTAACCGGGAGTATTCGTGTGTCCCGCTGTTTACTCTCGCGTAAAATAGCGACCTTGAATCGGACTTGCGGGAATAGCTATTCGAGTTGTTTCTCCGCTGTGGAGGGGAACTTAGTAACTAGAAGCATCCATGTGCCCCATGAGTGTCTTTTATGTCAAACGGTGTCCCAATACATGAGAATGGAAGTTCCACCCTAGGATTATCCCGATGAAACATCCCGAGATCCGAACCTAGTGGTCAACTCGAATCAATTTCTTGAGCATATATATAAGGGAATACTGTACGAGGATTAATTTTTGATGAAACTCGTAAAAATTTTGCCATTAGACTGTGGAACGGGGCGAATTAGCTTGTTTATTTTAACCTTTCATATTGACGGTCGATTAAATTCACGTTTGTTAATCTTTGAGCTGGATTTTCTTCATGAACGAGTGATTAGGACTGAACTTGGTTACTTTGCGGAATCAGTGTTCTGAGTGTAGCTCGCTATTACGATACTCGTATTATTCAGAGAGAAATTCAGGATAGTATTGATTAGGTTGAGCACTCGAGTTGCACGATTATTCACGATATTCTTTTGTTGAAATTAATTCTTTTTTGCTTGAGGGCAAGCAAAGGCTCAAGTTTGGGGTATTTGTTAGGCGTATTTTTATACGCTTATTTATCATTATTTTGTATTATTTTGGCGAGTAAATTTGCATAAATGAACTTTTAATGCCTTATTCTTGTATGTTTGACAGGAGATTGGAGTCCGGAAGCTAAAACGAGGCGAACGGCGCGAAAAAGCCGTGGATTTTAGCCGCGGCACAAGGCAAGTGAGCCGCGGCACACGAGAGGACCAGCAGGCACGAGTAGATCAGACTGCGAGCGCGGCACGAGACATGGTCACCGCGGCCCGGAAAAACACACGCCTGTGTTTTAATTTGCACGCTATGTGCCGCGGCACAGATTAAGTGCGCCGCGGCTTCTGTGGCGGTTTTGGTGTGCTCCGCGCGGGTTTGGGCCGTTTTGAAGCCAGTTCTCGACCTACTCACACGGACGCGATTTGGAGGCTGTTGGGAGCTATAAATAAGGGTTTAAGACCCTAATTAATCATCTTGAAGGCTTGGGAAAAGGAGGATCAGAGAAGACTATCGCAGACGAGAGAAGCAGAAGACATCAAAGGCGGAGGGCGGAAGCCAGAAGAACGGGGGAATCCGAGCTCTTCATCTGCGTTTGATTTTCATGCTTTCATTCATTAATTCTGTATTTTCATTATTTAGCATGTCAGGCTAAAAACCCTTGTTCTAGGATTTTGATGAAACCTAAGTTTTGACGGATTTGCTTTAGATTATCTATATAATTCCCTTTTCTATTGAGTTTTCCCAATTGATTTTAATGCTTTCAATTGTCTGGCCAATAATTGGATTGTTTTAATTACCTTACTCAAATCGGGAGAGGAGAGTTGGTGAGGAACTATTGGTGAGGACCATTTTATTCTGTGGGATAGGAATATACTCATAGAAACTACGTGGCCTTTTGGAGATTTTATGCTTTTTGCCTATTGACGAATTAATTCACCTAGGGATAGAGTGCATTATTCGCCTTTAGAAAAATCTATTGACCTCGGGAGAGGCGGTAGAGTATATTAGCAATCTTTGCCTTCAATAAATTGGGGAAATCATTAACTTCAGATAATCGAGAGTAAATTCGGAGAAACCAAGGTGGATTCAGAATCCTAGACTTATTCATTCTTTGATTTTCTTTCTTCAAGCGATCGTTTTTACTGTTAGCTCTTTTATTGGTTTTATTTAGTTATTAATTACAACTCAAACTTCGATTGTTCAAATAAAATTAGAATACATAAAAATCGGTACTTAGTAATTCAGTCCTCGTGGGAACGATACTCACTCATCACTTTATTACTTGTAAACGATAACGTGCACTTGCGTTAACGAAAAATCCGCAACACCTAAGGATCATGTTGCTTCATGGACGGAATTCAAGGACGTGATGGAGACCGAATATTGCCCGTGGCTGGTTAGACAGGCTCGAGTTCATGCCTTTTATGATGCTCAGTCCCGGGATATTCCTATTTCTCAATCTATTGCCGATTTCAACAAGGAGTTGGGCTTCGTGAAGGCCCAAGTTGTAGAAGAGAGTGACAAGATATTTCACTTCTCCAGACTGATGAAACTGTCGATTCGGGACTACATGTCTAGGCTCGCCTGCACCACTTTGATGGATTACCAGAGCAGGGCTCTTGCATATGATATGTCTGTGACGGCCAGTGAGGCGTCTCACGAGAGCAAGAAGCAAAAATCCGTCGGAAATTTCTCGGGTCACAAGGGCGGAGTCCAGCAGAAATCTCAGTCTGCAAATATTCCTGCTGGTGGTTCGGCCCGTTTCTCTGGGGGCTATCGAGGTACTGCCAGTACCTCCATTCGGGATGTCAAATGCTTTAACTGTGGCAAGTCGGGCCATTGGAACCGGGAGTGTACGGTCAGTCGGGGCACAAGGGTTTCTTTTGTGAGCGGGTAGGACAGATTTTTGGTGCTCAGGCTTCTTATCCAACACCTAAGGAGCCGAGTGTGAATCAGGGCTCGTTTGCTCCGCAGTCTCCACCGAGTGCCGACCGAGGGAGAGGTCGGGGTCAGCCCGCCAGAGGGGGAGCTTCCAGTGTCGGCTCCGCCCATCCGCGTATCTATGAGATGAGGAGTGTAATACCCGCTATTTTCATAACACAATATTATTATTTATAATAATATTATAATGTATTTCATTTTATTTAATTTCATCTAGAGGGTCATGAACATTTATTTCGACGTATTACAAGTCCTAGCCGAGTCATTTTGTCAGATATAAATTTAAGTGGTCATTACTTATTTTATAATAGTGTTATTAATTATCCGAGTATAATACTAACATTATTATTATTAATATTATTATTATTATTAATAATATTATTATTAATACTGTTTTTATTAAGTATTAATATTATTATTAATATCTTTATTATTTTCAGATTTTTATTATCGACATTACCAGTTAATTGTTATTCTACAATTACTATTATTAGTATTATTATTATACCATTTATCTTTTAACCATGAGTTATAATGTAACCAAACTATAATTAAATTTAATTAACCAAACTAATCATAGTTAAGAATCCTCCTTTCCCATCGATCGTTCCCCCTTATCAGAGTTCTCACTTTGTCAAAACGACTCAATACTTATCCAACACAATCCTAATTCAACTAAAACACCCAAAAAAATTCAACTATAAATACAAAATTCTGCAGTGCAAAAACCCTTTACAAAACCATCGATTAACATCCTTAGAACATAGAAAAAGAAAAAAAATACAATACATAATCCCTACAAACATCACGACAGAAAATTTACAACAGAAGGAGAAGAATACATCAACTTCCACGGGATTGATCCAGCTGAACTACAACAGAAGATATAAATCTGCTCATTCAAAGGAGTCCTCCCCTTGACCCACTGCCTTCCTCGAGCAGTATTTTCAGCCTTGATCGTCAAATTTCTATAATTTAACGAGATAATCATCAATCCTCATATCTTAGTATATTACTCTTGATAATTTCGTGCGCTGGAATCCAGAACCTTCGTATACACTTTTAAAATCTGTAGTAAGCCATCAAGTTACGACCTCTTTTCTGATTTTTAGTTTTTTTGCATCCTTCTTGTGTTTTCTATTTTGAATTTCCTGATTTTCCCGGCCATCACAAACACCAAATCAAACATCAACCCCAAAAACTATCCTAGAATTTCAACTTGAACTAAAACAAGAAAATAACGAACCAGGCGTTCAGAACCAAACTACCGAGAATCCTAAACCTCATAGATTTTTCTTCATCGAGTCTATCCCGAACCCACAAACGTGGCATGAGGCCCGATCTCCCAGTCGAAATCCTTCAACCCCTTTCAAACCAACAAATCAACGAACCAAACACCATCGGCTGACCACACGCATCCGAAACCCGAACTCAAATTCGGAAATCAGAAACCATAGTCAACCATCCCCATACCAATTTCAAATCAAAAACTCAATTTTTTCACTTACCTGAACATAAGAATCCCGAAATCGGGCTAAGCCCGAAAACCAACTGCAACCCGAAACCCGAACTGCCAGTCACCTTCCATTCACCGGAGAAGACCGTTGTTCACGGTAAGCTTCAATCGCCGCCATTGTCGCCCCATTTTTTCCAAAACCTGCGACCAAAATCACAGCACTGGATCGAGATCCCAAATCATCGCCGCCTTTCGAACCCCCATCATGGCTGGTCAATACCCAATTTACAGGCCTGTGTGTGTGTGTATATATATATATATGTAAGATTTGTAGAGAGATAGACAGATTCATGTGTTTCTGCCATTTTGTTTCCGGTCGAGCGAGAGAGAACGGAAAAAGAAACGAGTTAGAGAAAGAGAGAGAGAGAGATAAGGCAGAGAGGTGAGAAATGAATGGTGTCGGTGGAGAGACGAGGGTTAGGGGTATTTATACCCGCGAATTTTTAAGGTTCTGCAACTTAGTCCTCCCAATTTTCAGAAACTTTCAAATTAACCCCAGACTTCCATTTACTTCTGTTTTTAACCTAGTCAGCTTCTCAACTTTTACGATTTGACCCCAGTCAACTTTTAAAACTTCAATTCAATCCTAATTTTGACCAAAACATTAAAATATTGACTTTCAATTAATATTAATAATTATTCCGAAATTATGGCATAAATATTTTAATTTCAGTCATCTATAATATTAACTCTTCGATTAATATTAATAACCAGTAGTAAATTATTTTCAGTTATTATGTAGTGATATTCGTATCTTATCATTTATTATATAAATAATAAATTGTAAGGATTATAATTATTATTATTATATGTAGACTTTATCGAGGATTTACAGGCTTAGGACTGTGAGTCGAGCATCTTCATTTCAAGTCAGACATCATCATTTATTCAGGTGAGAATTTTCACTATCACTTTAATTGTTTTAATTGGACTGTATATATATGATATTCTATTCATGTTTAAAATTATGATGCACGTTGTAAATCAGGCTAACCTATATTCGTGTAAGAGGCTATCTTAAGATATTTGTTGTTGCGGGGACACCTGCGCAACCTCAATATTCACATGCGTGCTCGATTCATGTTATGTGTGGTATTGTGTTTATGTTTGATGTTGTTGCGGGGGCACCTGCGCAACCTCAATATTCGTGTTATGCGTGCTCGATTCATGCTATACGTAATATTGTGAGTATGCATTTACGTTGAGGAAAAATATGATAGATTATTCATATTATGCTTTCCATGAGATTGTATATTACTGTGATCAGTGTGAGTTTCCACGAGCTGAAGGAAGCTCACCCCCACCTTTATTGATCCCGCAGGTTGAACCGAGCCGGATGGATGAAGGAGCAAGCCAAGAGGGCACATGAAAGAGAATTTATTACATGATGTTTTCTTTATGTCAAATGTTTTGAAACTTATTTGGGGAAATGTTGACTAGAAATTTATAAATTATGAATTATTCTTCCGCCGCAAAATTTTTACCTCGTATCTACGATGAAATGTTGCCTTATTTAAAGGTATTTATTTTTATATCATTGTAGCGACTTGACTTTGTAGGCGAGAATTTTTATATTCTCAAGAAAATTATTTATCGTAAAAATTTACCTTTTATTTATTTTCCCCAATATTTACCCTAGAAAGTCGGGGCGTTACATAGTGGTATCAGAGCGGGTTTTACCTTCCTGTAGACTCGCTAAAATATAAAAGTATCATATGCTCTCAGCTTCGCCACTTCGTCACTCCGTCAAAGGTACCAAGTTTCAGTCATTATTCATGCATATGTCATTTCATTTTATTTACATAATTATTTATGCATGTACGAACTGTTAGTATGGCCAAACCTAGGATGACGTCACGTAAGAAGGTCTCAGCTACTTTTGACTCGCATCTTCTGGCATGCAAAGACTGGTGGGACGATCCTAGTTTACCAGAAAATGCACCACACTATGTCATTAATAGGCTAAGTAAGTGGCTGCAATCTAGGAAACAAGGTTCCATCACGCGACAGCTAGAGCACCTGATGGAAAAGTTATCCGAAGACTGGAGTTGCTGCATCTTCTGGCTTTGGAAAAAGGCCATCAAGAGATCGCTAGAAGAGCGAGAGGCTGCAGATGATTTCCAGTTCGTCGCTGGACGCTTATTAGATTTGTATGCTCGGGAGGAGATACCGACGGAAAATTCACTACGCCGTAGATGGCCTACAACAACCCTGAAATGGTGTCACCATAGACCTGATTTAGTGTTGCCTTAGCCCCGAAAAGGGCAAAGGTAACATCAAAAGTGTGTTGTGTTCTCAGCAGTTGCTTTTGACCATAAAGGCAACATGCGAACGGCCTAAGATAACACCCTGTTCTCATGTTACCATAGGAGCCTATGGCAACATACTTGGCACCCTATTACAACATTTTATCTGTGTTGCAATAAACGTTATAATTTATTAAATAGATACCAGATTGTGGAAACGTGGTTAATGCAACACCAAATAATAACAACTGCAACCCAATGTGCATTGCAAAATATTAACCAATTTCAACACACTAACTGCCTATTGCAACACCTCAAATGAACAGAATAAAAATATAGCATTTAAATATTGTATTTCCCATAAAAAAAACAATTCTGCATCATTAACCTAGCTATAGTTAAAACAACAAGTACATCAATCCACCAAAAAAATCAACCAATCCACTACATCAACCAAATAGACAAATGGATGAAAATTGTTCAAAAGAGAAGCACAAATGGATGACATATAAGAGCTAGGGCCTCCTGTAACTGGAGTGTCATATTCTTATGTAATTGGAGTGCCATCTTCTCGTGTGTCACCAGAAAGTGTTGCGCCAATATCAATTTTCAAGTCAGGATTGGCTTCACCTAATTTTTTCAGAAACTATGTCAGGTTGTGCTGGACCTTCTGATTTACCTTGGCATCCATTTCTTCATTGACCCTGCCATGTCCTGAAACAAGTGTACAGACACGATGTGAATTACTTAATATAAACCAGACACCACAGAAGTGTTTTTCTAAACGAACATGACCCTACTAGTCAAACAAAGATCAGTGTACGTTTCACTATCAAACTGGATATAAGAAACAATGGTATAACCTGCAATAGCTGTATCCACAAATTAAGCAAGTATGTTGTACAAATATACACCAAAACACCTAACTTTTTTCATACTGTCGAATTTAATGTCTACACAAAGGATTGTCCAAGACTAATCAAATTAGTCCTTGTGTTCTATTTACATACTTATTAATCAAAGGATTATATATTTTATAATATTCCTAATCCAATCCTGTTTTTCTGTTCTATTTATAGCTTTCTTGTCAGAATACAATTCAGAAATACATTATCAAAATGCAACAAAAAGAAAGTCCAGAAGTGCATCTACCTCTAGAAGTTCTGGTTTCTACTGAAGCACATAACTGCAGGGGAGACAGTTGTGCATTCAATCTTTGATAAGTTTCATGCACTTAAGGAAGACAAGATCAGGAGTACTATCAAATGAACTTTTTCAAATTTTCAATATTCAAATTAACCAAACAACCTTGTAGAGAAGTGATTCTACTATTATCAAAAGGAAACATAAAATATTTTACTCTTATATAAAAGATAAGTATATAATCCACTCCTACTAACTGTAAATTGTATACTCTAACACATGTATGCCTTGTCCCTCCCATTCCCTTAGTCATTGATCAATTACCTTTTCCTCAACACATTTATTATCTTTTCCTCAAGTGTGTATCTGTTCTCATCAATGCATATCAATGCAAGTGTGTAGCTGTTCTATTCTCATAAATGCATATCAATGCAAGTGTGTATCTGTTCTATTATCATAAATGCAAGAAGATGCAAGTGTGTATCTGTTCTGTTCTCATAAATTCATTAAGATGCAAGTGTGAATCTATTCTCATCTCATAAATGCATTAATATGTAAGTATGTATCTGTTCTCATCAATGTATTTATCTGGAAACAGATAATACCAGCAATAGTAGCAAATTGGCCAGAAGGAGCATGCAAAAACATCAACATCCAACAAGACAAAGCAAGACCTCATATAATGGATAGTGATCCGGAATGGAGGGCAGCTGTTGAACAATCAGGATTCAACCTAAAGTTGATACAACAGCCACCAAACTCCCCAGATACAAATGTTAATGATTTGGGGTGGTTTTGAGCCATTCAGTCATTACAAGTAGAGAAAGCATGCAAAAACATGGATGAGTTTCTAAATGCAGTATCCACATCATTTGTAGATCATGTCCTTTGAAACTTAACAATGTTCTTTTAAGTTTACAGGGTTACATGATAGAGATCATGAAGTTCAAGGGGCAAAACTGCTACAAAATCCCACACATGGCAAAGGGTGCTTTAAGAAGATCGGATAAGCTACCACTGAGCTTAGAAGTCCCAATGGAACTGGTGATACAGTGCCTGAACTACCTCAAAGAAATGGATAGCAATCAGGGTACAGCTTAAATAGTGCAATCAATGGGTTTGGATATGATTGTAGGATTCTAGCCAATGCAGGAAGTTTTTGATGGTTATGCTCACAAAACATAGGTGCATAATATGTTTAGAGTGTAAACATAAGGGCTGCCTTTTTTTGTTTTTTGGAAACATTACCTATGTTTTGTAATGATGTTGTAATAATGATGATGTTGTAACTTCAAACTAAGCATACTTGGGAATTTTACATAGGCTAAAAACAAAAGATTTAGACTGAAGAAAATTGATTTTCTACCTTCATTCTATCCAAGAATAACGAGCACGATCAACAACTAGATAGTCTCCCCAAATATCTTTCGCCACACGAATCTCATTGTCAAGGTAGACAGTGTCAAACCTATTTAAATGAAATGCAACATCATTCCAAATGACATGAAAAAATATATAAATGAAATGCAACATCATTCCATCAAGATTCTTACCATTTGTATGCACGTCCCTGAACAGGAAGATCAATGAGCCCCACATCACAAGTAAAAGGCTTCTATGTCTCAACCTATATGAACCTGAATTCCTGCCAGCCCTTTCCGATTACCATCTAGATGAGTTGAAATCCCTGGTGACGCAAATACGAGGCCGACATTGAAATCACCACCTGAACTATTCTGTCCTAAGTGTTACTCTCTCCTGTAAATATCAAGCTGCGTAAATATTGATTGAGCAATAATCAATTCTTTTTGCTCCCAGAAAACCATTCACCACAATTGCCCCATCCATATATCACAGCTCGAGACTGAGCAATAATCTGAATTCTAGAGCACAATGCTTTGCATACCCACCTAACGTTCCTATAACCCACAACGAAGACACGATATTCATCCACTATTTTCTTTTTCGATTCCTGAATAAGGTAGATATCAACTTTCCTACTTCTAATGAGTTCAATTCGTTACACTTCAGCATTACTCCCTAAGCCTTTAATGTTGAAGCTTAACACTCGTATTTATTATTCACTTATGTATACTCCTTGCCCCATAAATTCACGTTCCAGATGCAACCAATCTGGTTTGCAATTTCTTCGATCAAAATCCCCTCGTCCCCTGTGACTCTGAGCCCCATAATTTTTCCAGCACCCTAGACCTTTTCGGCCTCTACTAAAGATTTTTCAGAAATGGCAGGACATGGGAGCAAGAGCCATACCTTTTCACTTCATCTTTGTAGAAATTCACTGCTCAGAGGAGGTGAAATCGGAATTACGAGTGCACAATTGCACTAGTTCCACTTTCTTCAAAACCCTTTTGTGGGTTTACCCACCCCCTTCCGAGAACCATCTCTTCCATATGATTATTTTTATATGCCCGCTCCGAATGCAAATTGTTGTGTGGAGAGGTGGTTTGCGATGTAATAATCTCCACTTCTGGACGGGAGCTATTGTCTTCTGGAGAAAAAAGACAGAGAAACGGGGAGAGAAAGGAAAAGAAAAAAAATGAGAAGATTGAGGGGGCTGTTACCAAGAAGTAGGGTTTGGGTAAAATCCCGGTTTAGATATGCTGGTACTTCACTAATGAGGATATATTTTTATCCAAAGATAATTTATTGCGCTTTTTACTTCATCAATTACCAAATTACTAAAGTATATTCAACTTAAAATTTTCACCTATTCCGTGTTTTTTTGGGTGAAGTCTAATATATTGTGTTACTGCACCAAATGCTAAGGTGAAGTTGTTTATAGTATTTTAGTTCTAATATATGTTTTGCCGAATTAAATAGTAGCGAAGTCTATCAAACAAATTCTACTAGTGATAGCGCTTCCTAATAAATGCTACGTAAGTATTTTTTATTTTATTTTTATTTTATTCGAAAATATAATCACTTGCATAATATTTTTTCTAAAAACGCTATCTAAGTAACATACTTGCATAGCGCTTCCAAAAAACGGTATGTAAGTGTTGTATCCTAACTTGAAATGTGTAGTAGTGATAATGGTCTCTAATGTCTTTCATAAAAAAAATAGCTTGACATATTAGAGGCTTGTTGTTTATAATATTAGGTGTTTTACATTAAAATTTCTTTTTCTTTATACAATTTTAATAATTTCATTCAAAATTTATTAATTTTCATTTAGTATTATTTTTTTAATTTTTTAATAAAATTACATATTGTAAGAAAATTTTGAAAAAAAAATAGCATTTATTTAATTAAGCCATATTTTTTATAAAATATCTTTTTTGTTTTAATAAATTTTTACGTATTATTTTTTTAATTTTTTAATAAAATTATAATTTGTAAGAAAATTTTGAAAAAATAAATATAGTATATATTTAATGGAGGCATATTTTATATAAAATATCTTTTTTTGGTTTTATTAAATTTTAATTAGTCTTAAAGTATAATTTTTATTTTTAAAGAAATTTATCTTTTTATTTATTAATAGTCTAAGGCAACACAGGCATAGTGTTGCAGTGTCTAATACCTATTTATAGCTACAGCAACACAGATTTATGTCTACGGTAACACCAAGGTTACAAGGTTGCGATAGGACACAAATTTCATAGCTACTGCAACACCTGAGAAGGCAACACCATGCCCATGAGGTGGCGATAGGTCATCTATGGCGTAGTGATTGGAACGCCGACTCTACGGACGAGAAAGACTCAGAGGAGGATCCCGAAGAAGGATCACGAAGAAGATCCAGAGGAAGCACCCAAAGAGGAGCTAGAACCAGAGGAAGAGTTGGATGTGGTGCAGATGGGAGGCTCGAATGATGTTGAGATGGCTGATAGTGAGTCCAGTAGCAAGGACAAGGAGATGGTCATGGAGAAGTATTACCCAAGGATGTTTTGATGGCAGATATCGAGTCTGAAGGTGAAGTCACTTCGTGGATTGAGCCGCGACCCCCTATTCCTGTTATAGAGATTATTAGCAGTGACGATGGGGAGTAGTGCATGTAGACTCGATAACTAACAACGTGAAGATAGAGATTAACGAACATAGATTCTCAGCCGACTTGCACATAGTTGAACTAAGCGATTTTGATGTGATTTTGGGTATGGATTGGTTGGACAAACATAGAGTTGTAGTTGAATGCTCTGAAAGGAGGGTAACATTATGTCCGTCTGTTAATATCAAGATCGTATTCGAGGGAGTAAGACACTCTAGTACCCCGAAGGTGATTTCAGCCATAAAAGCCGTGAAAATATTGAAGAAGCGTAGTTGCCAAGGATTCTTGGTGAATGTGATGGGGAAAACAACATTGAAGAAGACGATAGATGATGTACCTATCGTCAATGAGTATCCAGACGTCTTTCCCGAAACTTGCTCGGAGTTCCTCCGAATCGTCAAGTTGAGTTCTCGATTGATTTAGTGCCAGGAGCGGCACCAATATCGAAAGCTCCCTATAGGATGGTGCCTAAGGAATTACAAGAGCTGAAAGTACAACTCCAGGAACTGCTCAACTCTGGATTTATCCGACCGAGTGTTTCTCCATGGGGTGCGCCAGTGCTCTTCGTGAAGAAAAAGGACGGAAGTTTGAGGATATGCATAGACTATCGTTAACTTAATCAACTCACAATAAAGAATAAATATCCACTTCCTAGAATAGAGGACCTATTCGATCAACTTGGAGGATCGGGAGTATTCTCGAAAATAGATTTGAGATCCAGGTATCACCAGCTGATGATTAAGAATGATGATATCCCAAAGACAGCATTTCGAACTCGATATGGACACTATGAGTTTATAGTGATGCCATTTGGTTTGACTAATGCGCCAGCGGTATTCACGGACCTCATGAACCGTGTATTTCAACCTTATTTGGATAAGTTTGTCATTGTGTTCATAGATGACATACTTGTATATTCAAAGACCAAGGTTGAACATGAGCAGCATCTTAGAACAGTATTGGGAATATTGCGCAAGGAGAAGTTCCTTGCGAAGTTCAACAAGGGTGAATTATGGCTTAACCGAGTCGCATTTTTGGGACATGTGGTCACTTCTAAAGGAATTGAGGTTGACCCGGCTAAGGTAGAAGCAGTCAATGATTGGAAAGTACCAAGTAATGCGAATGAAGTTCGCAGTAAGGTGAGAGGAGACCTAACTTGTTTGTTGACCAAGGAGGAAAGCTTAGTCAAGGAATTTGCAAGAATGAACCTTGAGATGGCTACACCATCGAGTCCAGTTGAGTCATTATTGGCTAGTTTGGTGGTACAACCGATCTTGAGGGAACAAATCAAAGAAGGTCAAGGACAGGACGACTTCTTGGTCATGATGAAAGAACATACTCTTTCAGGTGAGGATAAGGGATTCAGTGTGTCCGATGATGGCACAATGTACTATGAAGGGAGGATTTGTGTGCTCAATGTTGTCAAGTTGAGAGAAGCGATATTGAAGGAGGCACATAGTACTCCGTATACAGCACACCCTAGGAGTACAAAGATGTATCAAGACCTTAAGGGGACATTTTGGTGGGAAGGTTTGAAGAGAGATGTGGCAGACTTTGTCAGAAAGTGCATAGTTTGTCAACAAGTGAAAGCAGAACACCAACGCCCCTTTGGATTACTTAAATCACATCATATTCCAGAATGGAAATGGGAAGACATTACGATGGACTTTGTGGTAGGTTTGCCTCGAACGGAAAGAGGAAACCACGCTATTTGGGTTGTTGTGGACCGACTGACGAAGTCAGCTCACTTCATTCCAGTCAAGATGAATTTTTGAATGGATCAGTATGCTCAACTTTATATGAGGGAGATTATTAAATTACATGGAGTGCCAGTCTCTATAGTATCCGACAGGGATACTCATTTCAAATCGCGTTTTTTTGGAGAGTTTGCAAGAATCCTTGGGAACGCAGTTGAATTTTAGTACGGCCTATCATCCGCAGACTGATGGTCAGTCCGAGAGGACCATTCAGATCCTTGAGGATATGTTGCTAGCATGTGTGTTAGACATGGGCAATAATTGGGAACGACTGTTGCCTTTGGTAGAATTCGCTTACAACAATAGTTATCAGTCGACAATCGGCATGGCACCGTATGAAGCCTTATACGGTAGGAAGTGTCGATCACCACTGTATTGGGATGAGGTAGGTGAAAAGAGAATTTTGGGTCCCGAAATGATCGAACAGACGGTTGGTGTGGTGGATAACATTCGTGAGAGGATCAAGATAGCACAGGATCGTCAGAAGTCCTACGCCGACAAGCGTAGGAAAGATCTCGAATTCTGTGTTGGCGACAAGGTGTTCCTGAAGGTATCTCCTACCAAGAGAATTGTTCGTTTTGGTCCAAGGAGCAAGTTGAGACCGAGATACATTGGACCGTTCGAAATTCGTGAACGGATCGGTGAGTTAGCTTACCGCTTGGCTTTACCCCCAGAACTTTCGGCTGTGCACAACGTCTTCCACGTATCATTGTTGAGGAAGTATGTGCACGATTCCATCCACGTCATCAATTATACCGCCGTGGAGATGAACAAAGATCTTACCTATGAAGAACAACCAGAACTGATTCTCGACCGATCAGTCCGGCGGTTAAGAAACAAAGAGAAGGTGTTTGTCAAGATCCAATGGCGTAACCACAGTAAAGATGAAGCCACTTGAGAGCGCGAGGAAGAACTTCAAGCTCGTTATCCGAATTTCTTCAATCAAGGTATGTCATTTATTTTCGAGGACGAAAAGTTTTCTAAAAGGGGTAGGATGTAATATCCGCTATTTTCGTAACGCAATATTATTATTTATAATAATATTATAATGCATTTCATTTTATTTAATTTCATCTACAGGGTCATGAACATTTAGTTCGACGTATCACAAGCCTTACCGAGTCATTTTGTCAGATATAAATTTAAGTGGTCATTACTTATTTTATAATAGTGTTATTAATAATCCGAGTATAATACTAACATTATTATTATTATTAATATTATTATTATTAATAATAATATTATTAATACCATTTTTATTAAGTATTAATATTATTATTAATATCTTTATTATTTTAAGATTTTTATTATCGACATTACCAGTTAATTATTATTCTACAATTACTATTATTAGTATTATTATTATACCATTTATGTTTTAAATATGAGTTATAATTTAACCAAACTATAATTAAATTTAATTAACCAAACTAATCATAGTTAAAAATCCTCCTTCCCCATCGATCGTCATCAGAGTTCTCACTTTGTCAAAACTACTCAATACTTATCCAACACAATCCTAATTCAACTAAAACACTCAAAAAAAAATTCAACTATAAATACAAAATTCTGCAGTGCAGAAACCCTTTACAAAACATTATCATCCTTAGAATATAGAAGAAGAAAAAAAAAATACAATACATAATCCCTACAAACATCGCGCCAGAAAATTTACAATAGAAGGAGAAGAATACATCAACTTCCACGGGATTGATCCAGCTGAACTACAACAGAAGATATAAATCTGCTCATTCAAAGGAGTCCTCCCCGCAGCCCCAGTCGTCTTCCTCGAGCAGTATTTTCAGCCTTGATCGTCAAATTTCTATAATTTAACGAGGTAATCATCAATCCTCATATCTTAGTATATTACTCTTGATAATTTCGTGCATTGGAATCCACAACCTTCGTATACACTTTTAAAATCTGTAGTAAGCCATCATGTTACGACCTCCTTTCTGATTTTTAGTTTTTTTGCATCCTTCTTGTGTTTTCTAGTTTGAATTTCCTGATTTTCCCGGCCATCACAAACACCAAATCAAACATCAACCCCAACAACTATCCCAGAATTTCAACTTGAACTAAAACAAGAAAATAACGAACCAGGCGTTCAGAACCAAACTACCGAGAATCCTAAACCTACTGTAGATTTTTCTTCATCAGAGTCTATCCCGAACCCACAAACGTGGCATGAGGAACTGATCTCCCAGGTCAGAAATCCTTCAACCCCTTTCAAACCAACAAATCAACGAACCAGAAACACCATCAGCCTGACCCTGCACGCATCCGAAACCCGAACTCAAATTCGGAAATCAGAAACCATAGTCAACCATCCCCATACCAATTTCAAATCAAAAACTCAATTTTTTCACTTGCCTGAACATAAGAATCCCGAAATCGGGCCAAGCCCGAAAACCAACTGCAATCTGAAACCCGAACTGCCAGTCACCTTCCATTCACCGGAGAAGACCGTTGTTCACGGTAAGCTTCAATCGCCGCCATTGTCGCCCCATTTTTTCCAAAACCTGCGACCGAAATCACAGCACTGGACCGAGATCCCAAATCATCGCCGCCTTTCGAACCCCATCACGACTGGTCAATACCCAATTTCCAGGCCTATATATATATATATATATATATATCATGTAAGATTTGTAGAGAGATAGACAGATTCATGTGTTTCTGCCATTTTGTTTCCAGTCGAGCGAGAGAGAACGGAGACAGAAAGGAGTTTACAGAGAGAGAGATAAGGCAGAGAGGTGAGAAACGAATGGTGTCGGCGGAGAGAAGAGGGTTAGGGGTATTTATACCCGCGAATTTTTAGGGTTCTGCAATTTAGTCCTCCCAGTTTTCAGAAACTTTCAAATTAATCCCAGACTTCCATTTACTTCGGTTTTTAACCCAGTCAGCTTCTCAACCTTTACGATTTGACCCCAGTCAACTTTTAAAACTTCAATTCAATCCTAATTTTGACCAAAATATTAAAATATTGACTTTCAATTAATATTAATAATTAATCCGATGGCATAAATATTTTAATTTTAGTCATCTATAATATTAACTCTTCGATTAGTATTAATAAGCACCAGTAAATTATTTTCAGTTATTATGTAGTGATATTCGTATCTTTTCATTTATTATATAAATAATAAATTGTAAGGATTATAATTATTATTATTATATGTAGACTTTATCGAGGATTTACGGGCTTAGGACTATGAGTAGAGCATCTTCATTTCAAGTGAGACATCATCATTTATTCAGGTGGGAATTTTCACTATCACTTTAGTTGCTTTAATTGGACTGTATATATGATATTATATTCATGTTTAAAATTATGATGCACGTTGTAAATCAGGCTAACCTGTATTCGTGTAAGAGGCTATCTTAAGATATATGTTATTGCGGGGACACCTGCGCAACCTCAATATTCACATGCGTGCTCGATTCATGTTATGTGTGGTATTGTGTTTATGTTTGATATTGTTGCGGGGGCACCTGCGCAACCTCAATATTCGATTCATGCTATACGTAATATTGTGAGTATGCATTTACATTGAGGAAAAATATGATAGATTATTCGTGTTATGCTTTCCATGAGATTGTATATTACTGTGATCAGTGTGAATTTCCACGAGCTGAAGGAAGCTCACCCCCACCTTTATTGATCCCGCGGGTTGAACCGAGCCGGATGGATGAAGGAGCGAGCCGAGAGGGCATATGAAAGAGAATTTATTACTTATGTTTTCTTTATGTCAAATGTTTTGAAACTTATTTGGGGAAATGTTGACTAGAAATTTATAAATTATGAATTATTCTTCCACCGCAAAATTTTTACCTCGTATCTACGATGAAATGTTGCCTTATTTAAAGGTATTTATTTTTATGTCATTGTGGCGACTCGACTTTGTAGGCGAGAATTTTTATATTCTCAAGAAAATTATTTTTCGTCAAAATTTACCTTTTATTTATTTTCCCCAATATTTACCCTAGAAAGTCGGGGTATTACAAGGAGGGCCGATGATCTAGCGGCCACTGTGCCGACAGGTACTGTTCACATCCATTCCCATCTTGTCAGTGTTCTTTTTTATTGGGGTGCTACGCATTCATTCATCTCTCTGTAGTGTGTGCGCCGTTTGAGTCTTGACTGTTTGTCGCGTTGCGAGCCTTTTATCATTAAACTTCCTAGCGGTGATAGAATCATTGGCGATCGAGAGGTCCGAGACTGTTCTGTGTTTATTTGTGAGAGGGCTTGGCTCTCTAATCTTATTGTTGTGGGTATTGAGGGTGAGGATTTGATTCTCGTAGATGATTGGCTCGAGCGGCATGGTGCAATCATGAACTACCGCACGAGGATCATCAACATGCTAGCCGAGGACGGCACCGAGCACTCTTTCGCGGGGCGAAAGAGAAACCCGAAGTTCATAATTAACGCTTTGAAGGCGATGAGACTCCTGCGAAAGGGGTGTACTGGTTATTGGTGCTATGCCTTGAAGGCGGAGGATGGTGGAGTCGAGCTTTCATCGATTCCAGTCATTAGTGAGTTTCTTGATGTTTTTCCTGATGAGCTACCGGGTTTGCCTCCGGACCGTGAGGTGGAGTTCGCTATAGAGTTAGAGCCGGGTGCAGCTCTAATTTCGAAGACACCGTATCGCATGGCACCATCAGAGATGGCCGAGTTGAAGAAGCAGTTGAGTGAGCTTCTTGAGGCGGGATATATTCAACCGAGCGCTTCGCCTTGGGGCGCACCAGTCCTATTTGTGAGGAAGAAGGATGGTTCGCTGCGTTTATTTATCGACTATCGCGAGCTAAACAAGGTAACCATCAAGAACAAATATCCCTTGTCGAGAATTGATGACTTGTTCGATCAGTTGCAGGGAGCTGCGGTATTCTCGAAGATTGACTTGAGATCGGGGTACTATCATCTTCGGGTGAAGGAGTCCGATGTCCCGAAAACATCTTTTCGGACAAGATACGGACATTACGAGTTTGTGGTTATGCCCTTCGTGTAATACCCGTAATTTTGATTTCCGGTAATTTTCTATTTTTGGCGGAAGTCCATTTTGACGACTCGCTTGAGACCGTTTCGTCACCCTGAGAATGATTAATTCTACACTTTTTGACATCCGAGTTCGTTTCGGTGTCATTTTGTTGAGTTCCGTGCTTTTCAGCGACTTTTCCGTACTTGAGTTCGATTCTTGCGAATCTCGTTCTAAACTGCTGTTTCGAGTTTCCCGTAAGTCCGTTTAACTTTGTTAGACGTGTTGTGAACTTCGGTTTGGTTATTCGATCACGTATCGTGATTTTCGGGCGTTTTGGGCCATTTTGTAATTTACCCAAAGTTATGGGTATTCGTATCTGTATTTGTTGTCTCGACCCTTTTCTTGGTCGCGTATGATTAATTATTGCATTACGCTTTCATTTCGGGTCGTTGATGTTGTCCGCAAACTTTTCGTCGTGTTCGTTCCGTACGTTTTCGGAAATCGAGTCGTCGAGCCCTGGTGGTCGGGCACTGGCCGGACGGTTGCGGGTTCTGGCCGGACGATGGCGGGCACTGACCGAGCAGGCACAGCAGGAATCGGCATAGCGCACGCTACCGTCGGGAGGCTGCGCGCGCTAGCTCGGCAGGTGTAGCGCACGCTGTTGAGCGACCAGCCGTGCTATCGAGTCCGGCGAGAGGTTACGAGGTTACGGACTCGGGTAGGATCGGCAGTAGCGCACGCTACTGTCGGTCGTGGCGCACGCTTCGGCGGGGGTAGCGTCTGCTGTCGGCCGACTAGCGTACGTTACAGGCGGCTGTTTAGTCCGAGGTCACTGGACAGTCGGCTAGCGCGCGCAGGCCGCCGCCGTAGCGCACGCTAGCGGGGGGTCGGGCGGACAGTCATGGTCGACAGTATTGGTCGGTGGTGCCGGGTCGTGCGGGCCCACAGTCGAGTCTTTGGGCCGAGCATCTTGACGATAGCGCACGCTAGTCCGGAAAAGGCTAGCGCACGCTAGTTCCGGCCCGATATATAAATGACAGAGCGGCACTTTCTCACTCATTTTCATTTCCTTTCTCTTCGGTCCATGGTGGAGCTTCGAAGAAGATGAAGCCATGTTGTTAAACAACAAATCCATGAAGTTCCTGAGTTCATATCATTGATCGATCATCATATAACATCCTTCGATCCAGCGAATCGAGGTTAGATCTTTAGAACCCTACTTTTGGGGAGATTTGGGGGTTTTCGTGTTTTTGTCCGATTCATTCCGCTTTGTTGATTAATTCATGATGAATATGATTAATCTTGTTGGTATTCTTAGTTTCCCTACGGATTCATGGTATATTTCGTGGTTTTTACGGAATCGAGAGGGTTTGGTTGTGGTCCGCCCTCGTTGTCGTTTTTATACGAATATACATGTATCGTAGGCGGGTTTCCGGGTGTTTTCCATTTCCGTATTCGTTTGGAATTGGTTGTAATTGTATTCTTCGAATCGTTAGGTTCAGTTTCGTGAGTTCCTAGCATTCGTCGGTGACTTTCCTTCCCGTTCGTTGCGTCGTCAACTATTCAAGGCAAGTATATATTTATGATTGTATGTTCTCGACTTTGAAAGTAAGAAATATTGATGGTATGATATGAACGAACCATTTCTACGGCATTCATAGATATATTGATGGCATGATATGAACGAACCGTTTCTACGGCATTCATACATGTATTTATGGCATGATATGAACGAATCGTTTCTACGGCATTCATACGTGTATTTATGGCATGATATGAACGAACCGTTTCTACGGCATTCATACATGTATTGACGGATGATATGAACGAACCGTTCCTACGGCATTCATACACGTCTTGATGTGACGCTATGAAATTTAGTTATTCCGGAATACTAGTCTTGAAATGATGAATTGACGGTTACATTTACTTTATTGTCGAGGAGTATTGTATTTCATACTGATATACTTGCACTAGATATTCGACGGCTAACCCCTTTATGGGGGAAATACGTTTCATGTATTTCAGGTTCCAGGAGTACGGACAGGCGGGTATCGGGTCGGCATGAAGATGATGGGCAAGTGTGATACTGTGTTGTGTCTCCGGTTATCTTTTTGGATTCCTCCATTCAGTGTTGTTGTACTGGAATGGATTTTAAATACTCGAGTATTGTATTTTCGCTTCTTGATGTTCCTTTGTGTTGCCGAGGTATTGATTGTGTGGTGATGTATATGGTTTCATTGGTTATGGTTTTGAATACCATTTGTATTGTCCTTCATTTCTTTGTATGTAGACCTTCTCGGTCAAGTTTTATAGTTCCGCGTATGTTTAGCCTTGTGGGTCCCACAGCGGGGCTCACGGCGCTGTAATATACCCTGAATATTTTGGGGGTGTTACAGAATATGGTATCAGAGCTTAGGTTTATGGATACCTAGGCTGTCGGTCTTTTGGGTCGATTGAGTCGTCATTTGCCCACAGTATCACTACTCTGCCATCATCACAGTGCGACCGGTACTTGTATGTCCTCTCACTCTTCTTGTATTTTTTCTTGATCGTTTCGTTTTTAGCTTGGTATTCTTGGGAATTGGTCACTTCGAGAAGGTGCGATTTGGACTATACTTACGCACGTGTGTGCCCTTCAGAATGTTGGATGTAAGGAGAAGGAGTCGTGGCCGTGGTCACGGACGTGAACTCTTCCTCGAGGTTTTGTCAAATTGCTAATTTCGATATTAGCGTGTATCGGTATTGTGTTGAGACTTTGTTTGGGAGTCGCATGCTAATCTCACGGGAGATCATCGACTTCATGTACCTGTAAGTATACTGTTTTGGTTATTTTCGCTGGTGGCGGTGTCTGATTGCTTCCGTGATGAGTTTGGAAATTTTGGATTGATCTGTTGTTTATGACAAGATTGCAAGTTTCGAGGATGAAACTTATTTTAAGGCGATATCCCGACTTTTAGTACGTAATATCCAGATTTCAGTATAAATTCTTCGCGCTATTTTATCTGAGATATACTGGATAGATTGGTGTCTATACAGTATGGATAAAATAATTAGAAGACTGAGACAGTTGTATTAGTATAATTGTCGTAGTTGGTTGACAATTACATTTGAAGATGTCGTGTATATACATCCAGTATAACAAGACGACGGATAAGAATAGCGGGAAATGGCTAAGTACAGCCACGTTAGCGCACGCAATAAGTGTTTCATTAGCGCACGCTACTGGGTACAGGTAGCGCACGCTACGAAGTATTGATAGCGTACGCTAACAGGTTCGGTTACGTACGCTAAGGAGGACCCCTAACGTACGTAACAACTTGTTGGGTTAGTTCCGGAAGGTGGCCGACAGGTAGGCCCATGTTGATTTTTATATTCAGCTAGCGCACGCTAACGCATGTTGGTTAGCGCACGCTAACATCAGATCGCCAATAATAGAATCTTAGCTTTCGGCGGGTGGACCCGGCCATGTTCGACGCGTTTCCAGATAAGGTCAGCGAGTGTTTCTCGTGTAGAGCTAGCGCACGCTAAAACTGTAGGATTAGCGCACGCTAATTCCATATCGGTCAAAGGAATCCCGGTAATCGCGGGTGCTTTCGGCTTGTGGGGGCACGATACTGTAGCAAGTCAACGACGATTAGCGCGCGCTAAGGTCGAGGAATAGCGCACGCTACTGAGCATTTCACTGTAGCAAGTCAACGCTTGTTTGCGTACACTAATGCATGGGCTGTAATACCCGATATTTCTGATATGTATTTGGAACTTGTGATATTGTAATTGTTGCACTTTGATCTAAGTATTATTCTCCGTATTTCATTATCCGGTGTAGTTGAGAGTATGATTTCATGAATGAGATTTATAAATTATGTTTCTGCGCTTGTAGCGCACGCTATCATCTAAGTGTAGCGTACGCTAACTTGGATTCATAGCGCACGCTACGAAGGAACCATAGCGCACGCTATACGTGGTCAATATGATTGAGACGTGTGGTAGGTGAGATCAGGCCGGGGATCCTGGTCGGATTGTGTCGGGATGAACCTGGATGGCTTTCGGGAAAAAGCCAAGTCAACACATTAGCGCACGCTACTCGCATGAGGGTAGCGCACGCTAAAGGCTGAGTACAGTGAAATCAGTAACGTTTCAAATAGCCGTTAGCGCACGCTATGAATATGGACTAGCGCGCGCTAATAACAATTTTCTATATATAGGACAGCATCCTTTTTCATATTTTCAGATTTTTCACTCCCCCATTCGAATTCTTGAACTTAGAAAGACATTCTCTTCATCCTAAACACTTCTTGCCGGCATCCTAGCTCGTGTTGAAGATTGTAGATCATTGGAGGATTGGTGTTCAAACCTTCGGCGTTGGATTACTTCGAATTTCCTCCTTGTTCTTCACTACTTTGAGGTAGGTGATTCTTCACCAATATTAGTAGTATTCTGAAGGACGTTTGATCATGTTTATCTAGTCAGTTAAATTCGTTAATAGTCGATCATCATGTGTTAGAAGGATATTTTGACGCTTCGGCACTTATTCATCGTATGATCCATTGAACCTTTTTAGTATGTGGACTCCTAAGCATATTTTGTATCTTCAGAACCGATCATGTCCAGTGTATGGAGATTACCTAGTTCTTATGTTTTGCGTAAGGGATCATATGTTTTGGGACTTGGAATGAATTGAACTTAGGATATTTTCTTGAAGATCAAGATAAATTATGGTGTAATAATGATGATACGTATCCTTGTGTATCGTAGTCATTTAATCCATAAAGATCTTTCATAAACCGTATGAGCATGATATGCACGGAGTTGGCATGTATTAACACTGAGGATTTCATGAGTTTTCATCACCTTTAGCTCAAATTCTATCCAGTAGTGACTGACATGCACGATTAGCGCACGCTAAGATGCATATATTAACGTGCGCTATCGGGAATAAGTAACGTGCGCTACGTTGGATACGTAACTTACGTTATATCATCAGGCAGGGCAGTCGGCTGTTCAGAGAAGATTGTCAGTACACAGCTAGCGCACGCTAAACCTGGTCATTTGCATACGTTAACGGTCAGGCTTAGCGCACGTTACGTAGAGTACGTAGCGCGCGCTAAGTAGTTCGGCAGAATTCATTTTTAGAGCTTGCGGCCGTAAACCGGATTGTTAGACGTTCGTACGAATTGAGAGGAATTATTTATTATTTCTTAGGTCCGAGCCTTTCATAGGGGACGATCGAGGGGCGGTGACATACGGACGCGTGTCATTTGTTGGAGTATTTCCATTCTTGCCATTTTCGAGGCAAGTATCATATGTTGAGTTCGATTTATATTGGAACCTTGATCATGTTTATAGTTTTGTTCATGTTGTCAAATATGAGATGTATTTCTGTAATTTCTCATGATATTCGTTGTTAATTGTTCGTATTGATGAACATATTGAAATGCATATATGTATGCATAATTGATTGGTTTATGGTATAAATGATCCGAGGGGATCATGAGGATCTATGCTGAGGGCGCTGGATCGAATGTCCACCATGCGTTGGTCCGACGGGATCATCATGGGGATCTATGCTGAGGGCGCTGGATCGCTGGATGGGTTTTCCACCATGCGTTGGTCCGATGGGATCATCATGGGGATCTATACCAAGGGCGCTGGATCGCTGGATTACCCTGTATTGTGTTGATGGAATCGTGAGGATTCGCATCGTTGGATTCTGATGACGGAAGTCCGTTTTGCATGTTTTATGATACACTGATGATTTATGTATTATGATACTTGTACTAGCATTGTTTTGCTAACCCCTTCGGTGGTGGACATTGTTTTGATGTTCAGGTAGCCGAGGAGCGGGGAAGCAACCACGGCAAACGGAGACGATGAAATGGCTCAGTGATGTGGTTGATGTTTATTGTTATTGTGATTTGTCTTCTTGGTTCATTTAGTACTCGAGTACGTCTGTTTTAATAATGTCATTTCGATATGGTTGTATAAGTTAACTCATTGGATCAGTTGAACCAAATCTGTATTTTGAACTTCAGTTGTACGATTGGATTATATTTACATTTCTTTTAAATTAGCCTTGTAAATCCTTACTTAAAGGGTTTACGGCGCTGTAATTATTCCGAATATCTCGGGGTGTTACAAAATATGGTATCGGAGCTAAGATTCATGGATATCTTGGCAGTCGGGTTAGCTGGGTCTGTTTACGTTATTTGATTATTGGTCGTTTTTAACATCACTGTTGAGCCAGCATCGTCGTGCGGACCGTGGTTGCAAGTTTCCTAATCTCAAATACTACCGTTTTATTTAATTCATGTTTTATAAACATTGATGGACGTACTTTTAGAAAAGTTTGCCCTGGATATTGAGTATTTGTGTTTACAGTATGTTGAGAGGAGGTCGTGGACGCGGATGCGGTCGTGGACGCGGACGCGGTCGTGGACGCGGACGTGGAAATGCGAGACAAGAAGATTCGGTGTCTACCCAAGAAATAACCGCTAGCCGAACGGATTCCCATTCCGGGGGACAACAGGGATCAACAAATAATAATGCAGATCCTAACGTGCCAGGAGTACTTCAGCAGGTGGTTGCTCAGATAAACCAGTTTGCTCAAGTTGTGGATCGCATGCAGACGGCAATGGGACAGCAGCATAACGTGGATAATCGGGGAGATAAATGGCTTACCGAGGTGATCAAATTGCATCCTCCGAAATTTGACGGTTCGGCTGAGACGCTTTCTTGGGATCACTGGCTGAAGGAATTAGAGAAGATTTTTGCGGGGATTAACTGTCCCAACGATAGAAAGGTTCCGGTCGCCCAGTATCTTCTGACAGGGGAGGCTTTCAACTGGTGGGAGGCCATTCGACCGAAGGAGCATAATGTTGACTGGACGGAATTTAAATTAATGACGGAAGCGCAGTATTGTCCTCGCCCAGTTAGAGAGGCCCGAGTCCGGGAGTTTTTCTCACCACAAAATTCAGAAGCATCTGTGACGGACGTGATTAAGACTTTTAATCACCAGCTGACTTATGTGCGTCACTTGGTCAGAACCGAGGCGGAGAGGATTTTTCATTTCGACATGCGAATAAAGCCGGAAATTCAGCAATATATGTCCGGATTTGATTGTACCACTTTGCGACAGTATCGGGACAAGGAGCTGGCCTATGATATGAAAGAGGTGGCAGTAGAGAAATCAACGGAAGCAAAGAAGCAGAAAGTGGCTGGCAACTTCACGGAGAATAAGAGTAGTGGGCCTCGCAGGGGCCAGTCCTCTTTTCATTCATCCAAGAGGCCTCCGCATCCTTCTCGAGGAGGAAAGAAGTTCCGGGCAGCACAAACCGTTTCCGACGCAGGGAAGAAATGTTATAACTGTGGCAAAGCGGGGCATGTTCGACGTGGATCGCTTTCGCTACCTGCGTGACTGCTTTCGAGTGTGGACAGAAGGGCATCGCGCAACATTTTGTGGGAATGCGACTAGATCTTTTGGTACTCGCACTCTGCATGGGTTCAAGGACACTAGTGTAAACCAGACGCAGGAGAGCGGTTTCCCGCAGCAGAATGTTGGGAAAAGAGAGGCATCCAGCGCTGGGTCCGTTCCTCTGCGTATTTACGAGATGAAGAAGGATGATCAGAACACAGCTGTTGCATCAGGTACGATTCAGATCCTTTTGCAACCAGTTAGTGTCTTATTCGATTCGGGAGCTACGCATTCTTTTATATCTTTGAACTGTGTTAATCGTTTGAAAATCTCGTGCTTGTATAATTGTGAACCTTATGTTGTGGGATTACCGAGCGGAGAGAAAATTGTGGGAACCCTAGAAGCTAGAGATTTTCCCGTGTCTATAGGAGGGAGAGATTGGCTATCGAATCTTATTGTAGTTGACATCTACGGTGATGATTTAATTCTCGGAGACGATTGGCTCAACCATTATGGAGCTATTCTGAATTACCGAAAGAGAGTCATTTCTATCATTGCTGATGACGGATCTGAACACTTATTCCGAGGATGGAGACCAGGATGCTCGGGAAAATTGATCAAAGCAATGAAAGCCATGAAATTACTGAAGCAGGGATGTCATGGACTTTGGTGCTATGCCATGAGGAAAGAGGAAGGAGTAGAGCTCTCATCTATTCCAGTTTTGAATGAATTCTCCGATGTATTTCCTGACGAACTACCTAGGTTACCTCCGCAGAGAGAGGTGGAATTCACTATCGAATTAGAGCCTGGAGCCGCTCCTATTTCCAGAGAACCATACCGCATGGCGCCAACCGAGATGTATGAGTTAAAAAGGCAATTAGAGGAATTATTACAGAAGGGTTATATTCAACCTAGCGTTTCTTCTTGGGGAGCGCTCGTTCTCTTTGTCCGGAAGAAAGACAGATCCCTCCGATTGTGTATTGATTACAGGGAGCTCAACAAGATGATGATCAAGAATAAGTATCCTATACCTCGGATCGACGACTTGTTTGATCAACTGCAAGGGGCGAGGGTATTCTCGAAGATTGACTTGCGATCAGGATACCATCAGTTGAGAATTAAGGAATCGGATATACCTAAGTCTGCTTTCAGGTCCCGGTACGGACATTATGAACTTGTAGTGATGCCCTTTGGACTTACAAATGCTCTTGCGGTATTCATGCAATTGATGAATCGGGTATTCTTAGAATACTTGGATAAATTTGTGGTCATCTTCATTGATGACATCTTGATATATTCGAAGGACGCAGAGGAGCATGCCGAACATTTGCGTGTGGTTTTGAACACCTTGAGGAAGGAACAGCTGTATGCAAAGCTTTCAAAATGCGAGTTCTGGCTTAGGGAAGTAACTTTCCTTGGGCATGTGATATCACCGACGAGTTCAGTGGACTCAAGAAAGTCGAAGCAATCTTGGAATGGGAAGTTCCTAATAACGTGAAAGAAGTCCGGAGTTTCCTAGGACTTGCTGGATATTATCGCCGCTTTGTAGAGGGATTTTCCAAAATTGCTCGCCCGCTCACTCAGCTGTTACAGAAAACTCAAAAGTTTACATGGGATGAGAAATGCCAGACTGGTTTTGATGAACTTAAGAAGAGACTGACGACAGCACCTATATTAGCATTACCAGATGGGACTGATGGATTCATGGTATACAGTGACGCTTCAAATCAGGGTCTGGGATGTGTGTTGATGCAAAAGGATAAGGTGATTACCTATGCTTCTCGGCAATTGAAACCGTACGAGGTTAATTACCCGACTCATGATCTGGAGCTAGCAGCTGTAGTCTTTGCATTGAAAATTTGGAGACATTATTTGTACGGCACTCATTGTCAGATATTTACAGATCATAAGAGCCTCAAGTATATTTTCAAATGTAAAGAATTAAACATGAGGCAGAGAAGGTGGCTGGAATTGATCAAGGATTACGACTTGGAGATTCTCTACCATCCGGGTAAAGCAAATGTAGTAGCCGATGCTTTGAGCCGTAAACCTGTTTCTCTTCGAGTGTTGAAAGCACTTACATCCCAAACCAGCAGCGGGAACTGATCCGCGAAGGGATTGAAGTATGGGCACCAAGAATCCAAGGGCAACTATATGTGATGGAACTGACTTCATCACTAGTCGAGGAGATCAAATCTAAGCAGTTGAACGATTCTCTGATCCTTCGGTTATGTGACGAAGTAAAGAAAGGAAAAGCCCCAGGATTCGTGATACAAGATGATGGAGTTCTGAGATTTCAGAGTCGACTTTGCGTTCCCAATGATGATGATTTGAGACGGGCAATTCTGAAAGAAGCTCATAGTGCACCTTATTCTATCCACCCGGGCAGCAATAAGATGTATAAGGATCTAAAACAAAACTTCTGGTGGAGGAATATGAAGAAGGACGTAGCAGAGTACGTTTCGAAGTGTTTGACTTGTCAGCAGGTTAAGATTGAACATCAGCGACCTGCCGGAATGTTAAAGCCGCTTCCGATCCCCGAGTGGAAGTGGGAGGATATCTCGATGGATTTCATCACCAGTATGCCAAGGACTAGAACGGGAATGAACATGATTTGGGTTATAGTTGATCGACTAACCAAGTCGGCTCATTTCCTAGGAATTAAAGATACATGAGGACCCGAGAGATTGGCGCGAGTATTTATTGCGGAGATAGTCAGATTGCATGGGACGCCGAAGACCATTATTTCGGATCGAGATGGTCGCTTCGTGTCGCACTTCTGGAAGGCAGTTCACAGGGCTTTGGGGACTGAGCTCAACTTTAGCACGGCTTATCATCCCCAAACGGACGGTCAGTCCGAAAAGACTATACAAACAGTAGAAGACATGCTTAGAGCTTGTGCTTTGGATTGGTCAACTGATTGGGAAGTTCATTTGCCATTGATTGAATTCAACTACAATAATAGTTGGCATGCTTCTATTAAGATGGCACCATTCGAAGCTTTGTACGGGAGAAGATGCCGATCACCCTTTTGCTGGGATGATTCTTCGGATTTGATCGGGACGGAACCAGAATTGATAGTTCAGACTCAAGAGAAGATAGCTTTGATTCGAGAGAGACTGTTGACTGCCCAAAGTCGACAGAAGTCTTATGCAGATGTACGTCGTCGCCCTCTAGAGTTCGACGTTGGGGACCATGTACTATTGAAGGTGTCTCCTACGCGAGGGATTTTCCGTTTTGGGAGGAGAGGTAAGCTAAGTCCAAGATATATCGGGCCATTTGAGGTCCTAGAGAGAGTTGGGGATTTAGCATACAGGTTGGCCTTACCGCCATCGCTGAGTCACGTTCACAATGTGTTTCACGTATCCCAATTGCGGAAGTATGTACCGGACCCCAGTCACGTCATTGATTTCGACGAGATCGAGATAGCTAATGACGGCACCTTCGAAGAGAAACCAATCAAGATACTTGAGAGTCGGATCAAACAATTGAGGAATAAACCAATACACTTGGTTAAAGTACAATGGTCACGACACGGAGTTGAAGAGGCCACTTGGGAAACGGAGGACAGTATGAAGACTAGATATCCGGAGTTGTTTTCATCTTAAGTTTCGGGACGAAACTTCTTTTTAGGGAGGAAGGATGTAATACCCGAGATTTCTGATATGTATTTGGAACTTGTGATATTGTAATTGTTGCACTTTGATCTGAGTATTATTCTCCGTATTTCATTATCCGGTGTAGTTGAGCGTATGATTTCATGAATGAGATTTATAAATTATGTTTCTGCGCTTGTAGCGCACGCTATCATCTAAGTGTAGCGTACGCTAACTTGGATTCATAGCGCACGCTAAGAAGGAACCATAGCGCACGCTATACATGGTCAATATGATTGAGACGTGTGGTAGGTGAGATCAGGCCGGGGATCTTGGTCGGATTGTGTCGGGATGAACCTGGACGGCTTTCGGGAAAAATCCAAGTCAACGTGTTAGCGCACGCTACTCGCATGAGGGTAGCGCACGCTAAAGGCTGAGTACAGTGAAATCAGTAACGTTTCAAATAGCCGTTAGCGCACGCTATGAATATGGACTAGCGCGCGCTAATAACCGTTTTCTATATATAGGACAGCATCCTTTTTCATATTTTCAGATTTTTCACTCCCCCATTCGAATTCTTTAACTTAGAAAGACATTCTCTTCATCCTAAACACTTCTTGCCGGCATCCTAGCTCGTGTTGAAGATTGTAGATCATTGAAGGATTGGTGTTCAAACCTTCGGCGTTGGATTGCTTCGAATTTCCTCCTTGTTCTTCACTACTTTGAGGTAGGTGATTCTTCACCAATATTAGTAGTATTCTGAAGGACGTTTGATCATGTTTATCTAGTCAGTTAAATTCGTTAATAGTCGATCATCATGTGTTAGAAGGATATTTTGACGCTTCGGCACTTATTCATCGTATGATCCATTGAACCTTTTTAGTATGTGGACTCCTAAGCATATTTTGTATCTTCAGAACCGATCATGTCCAGTGTATGGAGATTACCTAGTTCTTATGTTTTGCGTAAGGGATCATATGTTTTGGGACTTGGAATGAATTGAACTTAGGATATTTTCTTGAAGATCAAGATAAATTATGGTGTAATAATGATGATACGTATCCTTGTGTCTCGTAGTCATTTAATCCATAAAGATCTTTCATAAACCGTATGAGCATGATATGCACGGAGTTGGCATGTATTAACACTGAGGATTTCATGACTTTTCATCACCTTTAGCTCAAATTCTATCCAGTAGTGACTGACATGCACGATTAGCGCACGCTAAGATGCATATATTAACGTGCGCTATCGGGAATGAGTAACGTGCGCTACGTTGGATACGTAACGTACGTTATATCATCGAGCGAGGCGATCGTTTCGAGAAGATGTCGATTACACAGCTAGCGCACGCTAAACCTGGTCATTTGCGTACGTTAACGGGCAAGCTTAGCACACGTTACGTAGAGTACGTAGCGCGCGCTAAGTAGTTCAGACAGAATTCATTTTTAGAGCTTGCGGCCGTAAACCGGATTGTTAGACGTTCGTACGAATTGAGAGGAATTATTTATTATTTCTTAGGTCCGAGCCTTTCATAGGGGACGATCGAGGGGCGGTGACATACGGACGCGTGTCATTTGTTGGAGTATTTCCATTCTTGCCATTTTCGAGGCAAGTATCATATGTTGAGTTTGATTTATATTGGAACCTTGATCATGCTTATGGTTTTGTTCATATTGTCAAATATGAGATGTATTTCTGTAATTTCTCGTGATATTCGTTGTTAATTGTTCGTATTGATGAACATATTGTAATGCATATATGTATGCATAATTGATTGGTTTATGGTATAAATGATCCGAGGGGATCATGAGGATCTATGCTGAGGGCGCTGGATCGAATGTCCACCATGCGTTGGTCCGACGGGATCATCATGGGGATCTATGCTGAGGGCACTGGATCGCTGGACGGGTTTTCCACCATGCGTTGGTCCGACGGGATCATCATGGGGATCTATACCAAGGGCGCTGGATCGCTGGATTACCCTGTATTGTGTTGATGGAATCGTGAGGATTCGCATCGTTGGATTCCGATGACGGAAGTCCGTTTTGCATGTTTTATGATACACTGATGATTTATGTATTATGATACTTGTACTAGCATTGTTTTGCTAACCCCTTCGGGGGTGGACATTGTTTTGATGTTCAGGTAGCCGAGGAGCGGGGAAGCAACCACAGTACCGACAGGACGATGAAATGGCTCAGTGATGTGGTTGATGTTTATTGTTATTGTGATTTGTCTTCTTGGTTCATTTAGTACTCGAGTACGTCTGTTTTAATAATGTCATTTCGATATGGTTGTATAAGTTAACTCATTGGATCAGTTGAACCAAATCTGTATTTTGAACTTCAGTTGTACGATTGGATTATATTTACATTTCTTTTAAATTAGCCTTGTAAATCCTTACTTAAAGGGTTTGCGGCGCTGTAATTATTCCGAATATCTCGGGGTGTTACATGGGCATTACATACGTTAGATGAATTTCGAAGCAATGCAGTAGCTTTTGGACTGCCCGATAGCGCACGCTATCGAGGAAGGATAGCGTACGCTAGATCTGTAGCGCACGCTAAACATAAAGTCTAGCGCGCACTAGTGATGTGTTTTATAAGAGGATAAACGAGTGCTGAGAGGCATTTTGTCCATTCTCCTTCCTTCAGTCAATAGAGAGAGCCTTGGAAAGTACTTGAAGTTCCTAAACATTGAGAGATAATCCTCTTAAACAAGATTAAGATGGAGAGCCCAGATTTAAGTATTGCTCTTGAAGTTTTGATGATTCTTGGAATGGAGTTCGAATATTCTTGTTCGTGGTTCGTCCATACAAGGTAATCCTCGTATCCCCTTGATAGTGGTTCGTTTTTTTTTAAAGGATTACTACTTGGGAGGGAGCATGTTGGGATCATCATGTGATAATGTTATATGAGATTTATTGGAATTGTAATAAGAGATTTCGAATGTTTATATGATTATTAACATTTTCTTCATATGATGATAATGGTTTTGTTTCGATTCTTGAGGTTGTATGAATGGCATGATGAAGAAAGTGGTAACATGGAGATATATATACCTCGGATATGTTGTTCTGAACGTGATTTCGGATATTTCATGTTCTTGAAGAACTCTTGAATTATACGAGGTGATGAAAATTTATAAGTGTTGATGTTTTGAAAATGAATATGGAATATTCATATCTAGAGCTAAATTATATGTTTGAAATAATATTCGTATAAGAATACGAATGTGATTATGAGTTTGATGAGACTATTATTCATCTCTGAATTTGGAAGCCCATACGTATGGAGCAAATGTTCAAGTCGAATGATCGGATTATTTGATAACCTTTTTAATATGATTATCTATCGTTTTGAACCAGTTAGATGGTTCGAATCAATGATAGTCATAGGTAAATTTTAACGATAGATTTACGAGAACGGAGCCTTGTCAATTCGTATTTAGGAATTGAGTTTGGAATCGATAACATTTAGACCCTTATTATTGGTCCGAATTGGTTGCTGATATGATCATCGGATTTCGGCTCGTGTTGTGGACATGGATTCGTGAAGGTCTGAGTTGGATAATTCAGACTATGTTTAATCGAGATATTGTGGAACCGATGAGTTGTGGCCTTGTTGTATTGATATTGATCGTCATCGAACCCGTTGATTATTAATACTTCGTTTTACAATAAGATATGATGTTTGATCGTGGATTATGACTGTTGTGTTACGGTTGAGGTTGAAGAGTTCGTAACTATCTTGGACGGGACTGAGGAACTCGTAGACGGAATTAACTGAATTGGTAACAGTCGTTGTATTGATATCGAGGCAAGTTTTATACTTGTACTAATTAATGAGATTAATGTTATCATGTAGGTGTACGAATGTGTGTATCATTTCGAGACTTGGTCTCTTTATGAGCTTGTTGATATCAGGGGATTGTTTGATACGACACCCGTCGGCAAATTACGCCAAATGTTACTGTTGTTCGTAAATGACCAGTTTAAGGCATTGAGATTCTTTTTGATACTGATGTTGTCGATAGACGGTTCGCGGTATCGATGTATCGATTATTATTGTTCACGATTAATGGCATTGTGAGGCATCGTTGAATCGTTATTATCGAATTGGAACTGTTGCTATGATGTTGCATTAGCCGATTGAAGGCGTCTGATATATTATTTCATCCTCTCTGTTTCGGTGGTCGGTTTAAGGCGCCGAGACATCTATTCTATCGTATCATTGTTTATCGATTGACCGTTCTAAGGTAATCGAGGTATTGAATTGGGATTATCTAGTTAATTCCCATCCGTTGTATCGTTGTTATCGATTGGCCATTCTACGGTAATCGAAGTATTGAATTGGGACTGTCGATGATAGTTCCCATCCGTTGAATTATTATTGTCGTGTTGGCCGACTCACGGCAACACACTATTATTCCTGTGAACTCGGTAATTTTGTGATCGTTGAGGGTTGAGGATTCCCAGATTGTTGTGTTGCGATTATAGCTCGTGTCAATCGTCCTTAGGGATTTTGATCCCAGGATGGTTGTTTTGGATATTGTTGGTCGTGTCGATCTTTCATTATTCGCGCATCATCGTTCACTTGGTGAGTCGCATGATTCGTATTGGATATGTTATCCTTTGAGTTTTGTTGTCATGTTGTATCGTGGCATATCTGGAATCATATCTGCGTGCCGACTGGTTATGTGTAGGATTTTAGCCGGGCACACGATGGTCATGAGTGGATGTTTCCGCATTTTGATCCCAGGATGGTTGTTTTGGATATTGTTGGTCGTGTCGATCTTTCATTATTCGCGCATCATCGTTCACTTGGTGAGTCGCATGATTCGTATTGGATATGTTATCCTTTGAGTTTTGTTGTCATGTTGTATCGTGGCATATCTGGAATCATATCTGCGTGCCGACTAGTTATGTGTAGGATTTTAGCCGGGCACACGATGGTCATGAGTGGATGTTTCCGCATTGGACCGTGCACACGAGACGTAGTTCGTGAGGCTAATTAGGCACATTGTCACACGTATATTCTGGATTCCGTATACGGGGTGGACATGTGCACGGACACATTTCCGGATCGGGCGTACTGTGACGTCCCTCTTGAGCCTTATTGTTTGGTCGTTCGTAACCCATGTTGTATTGGATATGTCCGACGATTTGCGACTGGTTGTTCATACGCCAAGGGGTATGTCCGACAGTCAGGTTTGTTTCTTTGAGATCTGTATTGTGATGATTTACAGCTTCGGGCTGTTCGACTTTCATGCCATCGTGATATACAGCTTTGGGCTGTTCGGCTTTCAGGCCATTGTGATGTATCGGTATTTTCCGTTGGAGCCTTCGGGCATTGTGATTCGTATCCATTTCGGCATTGGTTTGGTTTACCTTCGGGTAATGTATTGTTGTGTTCTATATTGATGATTCGCCGTTTGGGCGTAAGTTTTCGGTTCTTGTGTATCTCGTCGAGTTTTTCCTGACGGGATATTTCTTCTCCCTACTTGTTTTAAGTTTCGGGACGAAACTTCTTTTAAGGAGGGTAGAATGTAATACCCGTAATTTTGATTTCCGGTAATTTTCTATTTTTGGCGGAAGTCCATTTTGACGACTCGCTTGAGACCGTTTCGTCACCCTGAGAATGATTAATTCTACACTTTTTGACATCCGAGTTTGTTTCGGTGTCTTTTTGTTGAGTTTCGTGCTTTTCAGCGACTTTTCCGCACTTGAGTTCGATTCTTGCGAATCTCGTTCTAAACTGCTGTTTCGAGTTTCCCGTAAGTCCGTTTAACTTTGTTAGACGTTGTAATACCCAGTAATTATCATTCAGTAATTATCACTCAGTAATTATCACTCAGTAATTATCATTCAGTAATTGATACTCAGTAATCTCATTCATCATTGATCATTTGTCACTCATATTCAGTCATGGTATTCATCATCCAGAGTAATTGTATCGTGTATCAATCGTCATTCATCACTAATCTGATTGGAGTTTCGTGCCGTGTTTATCATCATTTTCATTTTCGTTGCAAGCTGAGCTTGAGGAGTTGCGCACGCTACATACTCCTTTTAGCGTACGCTAATTGGGTATAGGTAGCGCACGCTACCGCTCAGCTTTAGCGCATGCTAAGGCTACCTTGGCTGCAGTCCAGAAGGTACTGGACTGCAGGTGAGATTAAATGTAGCGCACGCTACGTAGTGGTAAGTAGCGCACGCTAACGTGTTGTAGTAGCGCACGCTATATGTGTGGAGTAGCGCGCGCTAGGGGCGAATCAGGTTGAGTCCAGTGGCTCTTTGGGCATGCCGGTTTATTCATAGCGCACGCTATGCATTGTTGTTAGCGTCGCATCGATATATTAGCGCACGCTAAATAATGGTTGTAGCGCACGCTATCGAGGTTAGATCGGAGGCGGATGGTTTTACGGACTCCGATCTTGGCGTCAAATATTTCGCTAGCGCACGCTAACAATGGATATTAGCGCATGCTAGTAGTATGGCCGTAGCGCACGCTACAAAGAGGTACGTAGCGCGCTACCGTGTTCGGACGGTGGGTCTTGGACTACCCAAATTACTCGTTAGCGCACGCTATGCACAGGGCTAGCGCACGCTAACCTGGGTGAGTATGAATTGGGACAGTTTAGTCGAGTTCGTCATTTTCATCTCATTTCATTCCTTCGGTATTTACGGCGATTTCGAGCGATTCGGAGGATTCTTCGAGGTGTAATCATCAATCATCATCTTCAAGCTCACCTTTCGGATTGATCATCATTTCATCATCTTCATCACATCGAATCAAAGGTATTAATCTCTTGGATCTAGAATTTCGGATTTTTGGGGTTTTCCTTCCGATTTCTTCGTGTAAGCTTGGATTATCATTGGAATATGTTAGTTATGGATTATCTAACTTGTATAAACATATTCCTACGGATTTAAGGGTTATTTTCGGAATTATTTCAAGAACCCTTGGGGTTGACTTCGGTTAATTGGGGATTTTCCGATTGATGTTGTTGTAATCATGAGTTATGGATTCCTATTGGATTATTGATATCCTTGAAAGTGTTTTGATGGTTTGAAATACTCATCTTGGAGTTGGTTTCGATTCATTCGAGCTCGGATATCGTTGTGTCGACGTTTGAGTCGTTTATGATCGTTTTTGATTTGCGTAATGATCGGATTATTGGTAATTGTGTTATTCAAGGTTGTTCGAGCGACCGACATTTCATTTAGGACGTTGTTCGTGGACGGACATTCATCATCGGTATTGTGTAAGTTAATTCTTACTCGGTTAAAAGGATATTCATTCCTTTTGTTGTTGTTCATTCATAATCATAACTCATTCATCATTGTATTAACGTATCAAAAACTCGTCATTGTCAATTAATCACCTCGATCATAAGGAGCAGCGGTTCCGATCATTTCATTGAGCTATCATTCATTTCACCATCATTCAATCTTGGTGAGTCATTATTCATTTTCATTGTCACTTTTGTCATATTGTGGCATTAGGGTCATCTTGGCGTGCCGATTGGTATGTGTAGGATTTTCATGTCGGGCACATTATAGTCGTGTGTTGGTTGGTGGCCTCACATTGGGTGTGCACGAGTCGATTGCTCGTGAGGCCCGATTAGGTACAAGACCACGCGTGTTTGATCGTTGGTGGCTTGTGCACGGACACATTTCCATCCGGACGTAGTGTGGCGCCATTCCTTTGAGCCGTCTTGATTAGTCGATTCATATAGCATGTTTGATTCCGTATGTTTGTGAGAATAATTCATAATTTTAGATATATCATGATTGTGTATTTTCAACCCTTGAGGATTGTTGTTACGTATGGCCGGCCGTTGGGGATGTTGTTTTTCAGTCATGGCAAGGCTAAGGCACGGGAGAGCACGATGACGGCGAGAGTCAGTGATACTAGTAGGGGCCCCGATCTGTTGATCATTTATTGATCATTTATGTTTCCTTTATTTATTCCGCTGCAGACATTCCGTTTGAACACTCATTTCATTCAGCGTTGTGTATTTTATCGTCACATACAATACACATGTATTCTATTTAATCCTGGGTGTGTTGTATAAAACTCCTCATCGGAGTAATTGATGTTGTAATGTGGTTCGGTACTACATTTACCTGTGTAATTCATTCATTCTCATTCGCCTGGTGGGTCCCAGTCGGGGGTCCACGGCACTGTAATATCCGCCTAGTTTGGGGTGTTACAGAGTTGGTATCGTAGCGTGGTTTTGAATACTACCCTCCAAGTCATGTCTCATTTGAAATCATCGTCATCGGACTAGTATCATTGGACTTTCGCGTCACGTGTGACCTGTGCAAATGCCGAGCCAATCAGACCAAGAACTGTAAGATTTCTGATGCCATGGTATAATTTCTGGCAATAATCATTCATTCATAATTCATTAGTTAACAATCCTCATTCATCAATTTCAATTGTGATCAAGTCGATAATGTTAACTCATTAATCACTCAATTCATTTCATTACTCAGTTGTTGATCTTGAAGATCATATCATCAGTCTTGTTAAATTGTTCAAGATAATCATTTCAGTAATTTCATCAGAAATCATGTCACGTCAACTAATCATTCATGTAATCGCTGTATTTGAGCGCGTATGCTCATTTTCATCATTTCATAATATAATCATAATGTGATACTCATGCGAGATGTATAATCAGCATATGACTTTCCACTTCAGTATGGAAAGGGCTGGCAGAGGACGTGGAGGACGAGGCCGTGGAGCGGGCCGAATCCCGAGAACTCGTGCGAATACCCGTGCAAATGCCAGGAATAATGCTAACTCATCGAGCAGTCACTACTACAAAATAAGGCTACAGCATCACTTGGAAGGTAACACTTTTAAAAAATGTTGCAATTTTAAAATTATGGCAACACTTTAATATAAGTGTTAATTTAGGCTTATAAAGGTAACACTTATTTATATAAAGCAACATTTTATATAATGTTGCAAAATATATAGAAATATGTAACACTTTTTATAATAATTTTAACACTTTTTAAAAGTGTTGTCTTTGTTACATTTCTATAGAAACACTTCTTTATTACATATAAAACACTTCTTTAAACTATAAATTTTATTTTTATCCTAATTGCGCGCGGGATTATGAAAATATTTGCGGGCAAAATTTATTAAGAAAAAAAGGGTTTTATCGCGCGCCTCATCTCCTTCTTCATCAGACGCGGCCATCTTCATCAATCCTTTTAATAATTTTTAAGAACTCTGCCACGCTCGTGAAACCAGGGTCAGTAGGGGTTCATCTCTGGTGAAGGGTGCGGTGCTCTGAATCAATCAAAAATCATTTTCCGTTATACAATAGTAAGTAAACTGGAGGTTTAATTTTTGTTTCTAAAGTTAATTTTTGATGTTTCTGTTCTGGAGATTGAATCTTGTTTTTTTTTTGTTATTGATGATTAATAACCTTTTGTGTAAAATATTTAATTTTTGATGTATCTGTTCTGGAGATTGAATCTTGTTTTTTTTGTTATTGATGATTAATAACCTGATGTGTAAAAGTCAGTATGAAGATGAAGATGTATGCTGTTTATTTTACTGTAGATTTTGAAATAACATCTTGAAAGGAACTTCCCTTTGTTGCTCCTTGGATATGAACAGAAGGATTTCTTTTTTTTCCCATCTTTTAAGATGATTCACCTCATCCTTATGTAGTTTTATAGCATCAGTAACGAACCCACTTTGATCCTGGATTTTTATTGCATTTCGTAGCTTTGTGTCTTTCATCATGATGTAGTACTTTGTTACATGTTTATGTGCCTCCAAAAGCATTGGTTGAATGTTTAAATACCATCATGAGCTTACTTTAAGTATCATTGTAATGACAATTTGATTGAAGTACATTCTTGTTCCTGAATGTCTGATTTAGGGAGAATTCTAGTTGGCAAAGGGAAATATATAAACTTTAGGTTATGATTAGTTTGTTCAAGGTTATATGCACCTCCTTTGGATTTATTTCTGTAATGATGAAGATTTTAGTTGCTGGAAATGAATGCTATATTTTTTATGTGGATTACATCTTTGAATATGGATATTCTTCTTATCGGATAATAATAAGCAAAATATAACACATGTAAAAGCACTTTGTCCTCCGAATAATTGCAATCTGCTCATTCGGGAGCTGAACATTTCACTCTCCTTGCACTTTGTCATTTGAACTACACGGAGACCATTTGAGTGCCTTGGTTATTTATTTCACGATTCGATCACATGAATGACACGGACTTCTTATTTGTGCACTCTTTGATGAATTAATTTTATTTTATAAGGGAAAAGAGTAATCTAACTATCATCATTAGGCTCAACAATGATATAATTTGGATTGATACAACTTTGCTCTTGCTTTCATTGTTGTCTTGTTATCGAATTTTCCTTCTTTTTCTGTAGATTTTCCACTCTTCTTTATATTTCCGAACTAGATAACTTATAGCTTTGGTGAGAGAAACATTCTTCTGTGATATATGCTCTTCTCAATCGACTTATGCCATGTTTTTTTTTCTTTTTATGTTATGTCTAATACTTGTGACATTTTGATACGGTGTTTAAAAGAATCACAAAACTCGTACGCCTTGACCTAAAACACGTATACGGGGTTTATAGGTAATCACAAAACTTATACGCCTTGGCCTAAAAGCATTCGGAGAAGTTTCTTTAAGAAAGCACACGATTTAGATAAAAATGAACACTTTTCGAACAAAAAGAGATGAAGTATTCCATATTTTCCGCACTTAAGCATCTCAACTTCAAAATTCCATATTTTCCACTTGAAACTCCTAACATATTTATGGTATTGTGAAAATACTTCTCTATTATTGTATTAAGGCCGCATGTGAAATATTCTTCGCCACTATAGACCTATCATTTAGGCCAGTTAAACAAAATAACCCACATCAATCACATTGATCACTTGCTAAAATGACCTTCTTTAAGAAGCGGGGTAAATTTTGTGCCTTTCTTGATAGTTCGAAACTAACATTGCTCACTCGGCGTTGTATATCAATACTATATGACAAAATAACTTGGTTCCGCACAGTTTGATAATCATAATTTGGCTCTGATAAACTTTATTTTCTTTTATGTATTATATTTCTGCAAATACCTCTGCTTTCTGATGATGATTTATTGATGCAGAAGTGGCACTAGTTTGATTATCAAAATTTGGTTCCGCATTGAATAGGACTCTAAAAAGGGAACGAAAAATAGACACATCTTTTAACTAACAAAAAAGAACTACGACAAAAGAAAAAAGACTTCATACTGTATTATAACGGTCGATCACTGTTCACATTTCCCTATGCTACAATTCATCCTAAACTTTTAGAATTTTGTATAATAAATGTTAAGTTAAAAAAAACTGAACTAGCATATCCGAAATTTTAAATGAATGTTAAGTTAACAAAAAGAGATGAATTTGGAATTCAAGCCAGGTCAATGCATAAGTCGTTCTGTTATTCTAAATTTTGTAGTTACTTTGTAAAATTTAACTTGGTGGTATTTTATTAATTTTGTTTTGTTTTGGTATTTTATTAATTACGATGTTTGACGATTCATTGGCTCTTTGTTGTTAGTTTCAGAAATTTAAACTCATGGGAGCAGATAGAAGGTGGATGTATATGTCTAGATGGTTGCACAGATTTGAAAATGGGTTGACCTACTTTCTTAACATGTCATTTGCTAAAGCATCTCGGGGAGGACAGATCAAATGTCCTTGCAAACATTGTAAAAATCGGTATTGGTATCATAGGGACGAGGTGTATAATCATGTGTTGAGTGGGGGTTTTGTCGAAAATTATGACGTGTGGATTTTTCATGGAGAGGATCATTCATCATTGAATGGTGAAATAGAGTTAGATAACGTTTCACCAAAATTTCATGACAATATTGATGAATTATTGCATGATAGTTTTAGAGGCGTTCTAGAGGGGACAAGTGGTGCACAACAAGGCCCAAATGAGGAAGCGAGAAAGTTCTATAGGTTGGTAGAAGAGGGTAGCGGAGCTATTTCTGGGTGTAAGAATTTTACCAAACTATCTTTCATCCTTAGGATGTTTCTATTTAAGACGCTTCATGGACTTAGTAATGTAGCGATTGATGATTTCATTCATTTTATAAGGGAAGTTATTCCAGATGCAAGGCTTCCTGCAAATTTTAATGAAGCTAGAAACATCTTGAGGAATTTGGGTTTGGATTGTAAAAAAAATCATGCATGTCCTAATGATTGTATGTTATTTTGGAAAGAGTATGAGAATGCCGAGGAGTGTCATTTTTGTCATGCTTCTAAGTGGAAACAAAATATGAAGAAAAATCATCCGATTAAAAAAATTTCTCGATTAGCTAAAGTGTTGTGGTACTTTCCCTTAAAACCAAGGCTGCAAAGACTCTTTATGTGTGCTGAAACAGCTAAGTGCATGGTGTGGCATGAAAAAGAACGTCCTAAAGATGGTAATCTAAGACATCCTGCTGATGGAAAGCATGGAAAGAGTTTGATGCTTTGTATCCTAATTTTGCCAAGGAACCTAGAAATGTAAGGTTAGGTTTGGCTAGTGATGGATTTAATCCATTTCGAACAATGAGTATTTCTCCACATGACACATGGCTGTGGTGTTAGTTAATTATAATTTACCACCTTGGATGTGTATGAAACCAGTACTTTATTTTATCATTGTTGATTCACAGTCACGAATCTCGGTAATAACATTGACGTGTACTTGCAACCCTTGATATATGAGTTAAATGAACTCGAATGACGGATTAGAGACATACGATAAGTTTAAAAATGAAACATTTCAAATTTATGCTGCATTGACGTGTAACATGAGTGACTTTCAAGCTTACTCGAAGTTTTCAGGGTGGAAAACTAAAGGAAATTTTGCGTGTCCTTGTTGAAAATATAATACAAGATAATAATACCAGAATCACAGTAAGAAAACATGTTACATGGACCATCGAAGATTTTTAAATTTGGCACACCCATGGCGTCGTAATAGGAGTTTATTTAATGGTTGTATTGAGGACAGGCCACCTCCAACCCCTTTATCGGGAGTTGACGCTTTGAAAGTTGTCTAACTTTAAAAATCAATTTGGGAAGACTAGAAAGAAAAAAATGATGCCACTAGCCCTTGGAAAAAAGGTCGATATTTTTAAATTGCCATATTGGCAATTGATGCATGTCGGCACCACCTTGACGTGATGCACATTGAAAAGAATATCTGTGATAGCTTGATAGGGACTTTGTTGGATGTTACTGGAAAGTCAAAAGACCATAGTAATGCTCGATTTGACCTTTTTGATTTGGGCATTAAAGAAAAACTTCAACCTAAGCTATCTAATGATGGTGAACATGTTATTCTGAAAAAGGCATGTTATACAATGTCCCGGGATGAAAAAGACATTTTTTGTCGTGCCTTAAAGGGAGCCAAGTTTCCTTATGGATGTGCATCAAATATTTCAAGGTGTGTACGCATTTCTGAAAGAAAGGTGGTCGGTTATAAAAGTCATGATGCTCACATTTTATTGCAATACCTACTTCAAGTTGCGATGAAATCACTTCCTAAGCATGTTGCTGTACCTTTGATTAGGTTGGGTATTTTCTTTCGATGTTTGTGTAATAAAGTTGTTAAGCCTGAAGAACTTGATCAGCTGGAAATAGAGATTGTTGAGATTTTGTGCGAGCTCGAGAAAATATTCTTACCAGCATTTTTTGACATTATGGTGCACTTGCCCATTCACTTGGTAAATGATGTTAGGCTTGGTGGTCCTATGCATTATTGGTGGATGTTTTCTGTAGAAAGATATTTGGGTAAATTGAAGTCTTATGTTCGCAATCGAAGGTATGTAGAGGGGTCCATTGCTGAAGGTTATTTGATTGAAGAGTGCTCAACTTTTTGTTCGCGTTATTTGAATGAAGGTGTGAAGACAAAGGCTGAATAGGGGTGCTAAAAATTTCGGTATATGCTGTTTGTCAACTCAAATGGATCTAGTGGAAATATTTTCGCAAATGTGGGTTACCCTTTAGGAGGAAATAAAAGAAGGAGAGGAAAACTCTTCACTTTAGATCCATCCTCAATGGAACAAGCACATCGGTATGCTTTATTTAATTCTGATTGCAAGGAGGTTGACAATTATATCAAGTGAGTAAATATCACTACCATTTTGAAAATTAGTATCGTAATTGTTTATTTTCTTTAAATATACGTATTATTTATTTTATTATTTTTGATCGGTGATGTTTTATTGATGCGGTGAACATCAAATTCATATTAAGAATCAGCCGGGAAGTCGGTGGTCACAAGCACAAAACCATAGCAACCGGTTTGCAAATTGGTTCGAGGACAAAGCAATAAACAATCTATTCCAAATCACATTTTTGGTTAGCAAAGGGTCCGAGTCCTCTTGCTAGGAGGTACACAGGATATTATGTAAATGGTTACAGGTTTTATACAAAAGGACGTGATGAAAGATGTAAGACCCAGAATAGTGGAGTTTCGGTGACGGCTTTAACTCCTAGCTTTGCAAGCTCTAGGGATAAAAATCCTTTATTTGGTGATGTTGACTATTATGGTGCAATAGTAGATATAGTAGAGCTTAGCTACTGGTCCCAATTCAATGTAGTTTTATTCCTTTGTGAGTGGTACCAAGTGGAGAAAGATGAATATGGTCTTCCTTGTGTTAATTCGAACAAGTTGTGCTGTTCGAATGACCCTTATGTAATGCCTTCTCAAGTGCATCAAGTGTTTTATGTTCCCGATCCTCTAGTAAAAGGCTTGCAATATGTTATGACCCGAGTTCCTGGAGATTTGCATGAGGGTGATTATTGTATGAATGATGAGAACTCATATTGGTCCGAACCTAATGATAAAGCGGTGAATTCTTTGGTTAAAGTCGGTGACGAAGACATTCAGTTATCACGAGATGATATGCCTCCAATTATTCTTGGTGCAGATACATGCTTGGCTGACTTATATGGGGCTGATAATCAAGATGATGCTTCTGATGATGATGATACTTTATGGGATTGGATGAATGCGGAGGAAGAACAAGTAGCTGCTGATGTTTAAAAATGATAGCTATTTTTCATCTTTGTTTTGAAGCATCTTTTACATTATGTGTAATTTTGAAAATCGAGTTATAGTGCTTGAACAAATGCGATGAATGCGGAGGAAGAACAAGTAGGCTGCGATGTTTAAAAATGATAGCTATTTTTCATCTTTGTTTTGAAGCATTTTTTTACGTTATGTGTAATTTTGAAAATCGAGTTATAGTGCTTGAACAAATGGCGATTTATATCCTAATTGGTTGATGATATGTTTTTTCCTCTTCTGTCAAATTTTAATTGAGAATGTGTAATGCTTTAATGCTTCTTATTCAATGTTACGAATGTTATAAGCATACAAAATGTCTGATTTTTACGACAAGCTTGTTATTTCGGTCCCAACAAGTTAGACTCGATGAGAAAGGCAAGCAATAAGGATGATGGTGGGGAAGTTAGTTCAAATGCATATGAGAGAAGTCGACAACTCGAATTAAAGAGAACAATACAAGATTGCAAGAACTTGGATTGAGGATTTGTGACTTCTTTAACGAATCAAAGAGTGAAGAATAAGAAACAAAAATTGTTGGCTTGAGTGGCAATGTGCAACATATGTGCATAATTTGGAGAATGTTGTTGATGACTCTAATGATGAAGGAAGTTCTACGGATGTTAGAGGCCAAAGGCGATAAAGGTATACTTACTTTATTCTTATTATTATACTTAGTCATGGTGATTTGCATATTGTACTTTGAAATTTTTCTCTTCATGTGTGTTTTTATCTTTAAATGTTGATTCTTAATTTGTGCTTGTTTTTAATTCATTTGTTTACCACATGGATCTATTGTACCTCGTGTACCCACTGTAAGTACCTCGGTTTCCTCATTTGCAACACTAATTTTATAGATCTTGTCTTGCAAATAATATGTGTCTCAATGCATATGCTAATTCTTTTCTATGTAATTCTTTGCAAATAATATGTGTCTCAATGATATATCTCGGTGCTGATTTTATTTTGTTTTATGTTAAATATGATAAGTAACATGATTGAGCATGTCATTGTTGCACAACCAATCTAGTATTCATTTCGTATTATGTTCTTTTTTTTTTGAGATATTGGTTTATGATAATATAAAATTATGGAGTTAAGAATGTCCAACAAAAATATATTCCACCAAGGTCGATACAAAAATATGCGATTTAAGCAAAAGCACCGAGTAGCTGCTCCAAGAAGCGATGAATTCGGCCTTGATACTCAGGTAAACAAAGGGTATGAGCATACTCGTCAAATTGTCACCGACAATATTGGAAGAAAGAAAATAGATAGGAATATGACAACCATCGGTGAATTATTGTCACAAAAGAGGCAATCTCAGCCACATAATGATACTCAAGAACTCAATTTCCAACGCATTCTCAATGCAAGTGTATCAAGGTACAACTTATCACTTGCGAGAGCTGAGAATTTTGCTAGAGGTAAGTATTTTTCTCATTTTTTTCATGCTTTATGTAAGTTGGTTCTGTTTCTTTCATGGAATCATTTTATTAGCAAAATAAAATATGTTCACAACTTTATAAGTATAAAATAAATATTCTAGGACATAATTACTTACCTAAAAAATTATTGTCTTTACAATGACATAGATTCCAGCCTGGCTGATGCAGCAAGGGTTGCTTGTGGATATGATCATAATAAAAATCAGTCTCATATTATACATGAAGATGTTGCAAATGACATACATGAGATTAACAACAGACCCGAAACCATGGATAAGACTAAACAGATCTCATCTAGTGAAAACAAAGATGATAAAGATGACGAAGATAATGAGGATGATGAATTTGATGAAGAATTTTTGAACCTACAGCCACGAGCAGAAGGTATATTTATTGATGAATGATAACTTAATTTTTTTAAGATTAATTCATCATTATTTACTTTGCAATTAAATAATTTTTATCTACAAAATTCATAGTTCCAGCTAAAGTTAGTACCAAGAAAGCGTGGTCAACGATGATGCATCATGTTCATAGTCGATCGGAAAATGAACGGAAGGTTATCATTTGTAATTTGTTGGGACAACTGTTGGACTGTGGCCAGAAAAGAAGACACGCTGCATGAGTTTTCTCTTTTTTGGGCACATTAGGACGTGATTATAATTTTGCACCCTTGATCCACCGCTCTTGGCGTAAGGTACCACAAAAAGATAAGATGTGGGAATATGTATTGGTATGTTTCACTTTCTTTTTCTTTGCGATTCACACCTGCTAACTATACATATCTATCACTACAATGATGTATATATGTCGATTTGTCATAGAAAAAGTACATTGTGCCTGATGTGGCTAAAAAATGGGTGTTGAAAACTATTGGTGCTGCATGGAAGAGTCACAAATACCGAGTCAAGCTAGAGCATTTCTATGAGTACAATAATAATAATAAGACTAGATGGCAGAAACGTCCAAAAACAATTCCAGACCAAGATTTTATGACTTTATTGAAGTTATGGGATACAGAAGAGGAGAAGGTATATTAGTATCAAGTCTTTTCTATGAAGTTATTTCTATTAATATTTTTATTATATCAACAATAATTTTTAATGAATATATGTGCAGGAGCGTCTTTGCTATTTTAAAGTGCGTGGTAAGTCTATAAAGAATAGACATACAATGGGCCCAAAGAGTTTTGCTAGGGTACAGGAAGAGATGGTAAAATATCCTTCATACAAGATAATTTATTATTGCTTTCTCTACTTTCTTGATTTGACATATCATCTTATTGTGATTTTCATTTAAACTCAACACAAAACAGAAAGATGAAAATCCCGAGAAGGAACCACCATCCTTGGCTGAACTTTTTGCACGCACACGCCAAAGGAAACAAGGAAAGCAGTATGCTTATTCATTCGATGATACTGCCAAATTAATTGTAACTAATTTACTCTACATTTTCTTTACATACATTTTACAATCGTGATCTAGTTGCACTTCTCTTCACATTATACATATTTTTTTGCTTGATTTTGTTTGGTTGCTTATTTTCGGGAAGATATGAATAACTACAAGCCTCAGGAGAAATACGTGCGAGATCCTTTTATTGCTATTATGGGCAAAAATCACGATGGACGATGTAGGCTTTATGGCGGGGGTGTGACTAGAAAAATGTTGAATAAGGATACTGGTGCGAGACTTCATATGTTGTGCCTAGTGAAATTTTTGGGTCACTCACGGCTGCAATGTAACTCCAAAAAAATATGAGAAAGATAAGGAAGCGTTGGAGCGATTACACGGGAGATTTTAGTTGAACATGAAAGCGAAAGGCGAGCTGGATAATATTCAAAAGGGCTTGAAACTCAAAGGGCTGAAATTGTTCAAGATGCGGTAAAGATGGTTTTTGCGGTTTTACCTCCCGAAATAGTAAAACAGTATCTATCCTAAGGTATGATTTTATGCTATTTTATTTCCATTTGTCTTAATTGGTAGATTATGCTTGTAAAATATAAATTTGTTAGTTTCCTTCACATAATTAATAGCATTAAGTTTCCTTTATTTGCTTATACGGACTTATCTTGAGCACTATATGAAATTCTTTTAACAAGACGGACTTTGACATTTATCGAAGTTTTTTATCTTGGCGGGAGGTAATTTTTTTCCCTTGCACTTTACTTGGTTGATGTTCTAGTGGATATAATGCTTAAACAATGATTATTTGAATTCATCCTAACTTGTTTTGGATTTTAAAAAATCAAAGAATAATTTTCTTGGTTAACATCACTTAAAGGAAACACTTTATATGCATAGGTTTATTTGCAATTAGTAATATATTACTAAAGTCTGAGCTTCAATTTGTTATTGTAATTGGATGGGGCACTGTTATAAAAAAGGGACCAAGTTAATAATACACTTACTTGATGTTAACAAAAGCTCGAGGTCACCAACTCATGTTAAGTCCCAAGACATTTTGATTATGAAAATCATTATGTGTATTGAGTTATAATAGTGATATCATTACTATTTCGATTTATTAGCAATTGTGGTAATGAAATTTGATTGCCTATGGAAAATGCTATGCGATCTTTTTGTGGATTGACTGTGTATGGGTGTTTTGTCTATGTTGGACTAGCCTGTGTGAGGGCTTGCGTGTGGACTTTTTTGTGTTGTGGACTGTGATGCAAATTTTCCTCGATTACTAGAATTACCTTATTATTTGCTATGGTTTATTACAATTTCCTCATAATCGGCTGCTGCTTTATGATTATTTTAAGTTAGGATAACTGGTTTAGAAAAGTTCAATTGATTTCGTTTTCGTTTTGGCATTGTTCATATCTGAGTACTAGTTGAAATCTGACCTTCAGTTTTCAAGAAGATTGGTCTTAATGGTTGATATTTCTCAAGGCAACATTAGTATGATTAATTTTTCATTTTTATGTGGTTGATATTTTCCTTGGATGGAGTTCAATATTTCATTAAGATTTGATAAAACTTGATGTTTTATCTATGTTGATATGAAATTTACTGCTGCGTATTGGTATCATGTATTTGGTCCATGCTCGTTTAAATAGTGATCGAGCTATATTGCTTTGTAACATCATCTTTGCGAACAAGGAATATGATAAAATAGAAGATGATTTAAAGTCACTGGAGCATTGGACAAATTATAGGCGAGGTTTTGAGCCCTCGACTTCAATTCTACCTTTTTATTTGCTAAAATTTTCCAGTCAGGCTTTTCCATTGAAAACTCAAGTAAATGGACATGTTGGTGAAACTAAAGGTTTTATCGTTAGGAATTGATAGTCGTTGTGCGGACATAGGAGTCACGGACCGGTAGGAAGAGGAGAGATCAACAGCGAAACTACTAGCTACTAGTTTGAGGGGAAAGTCTTTATTAGAATTTGTAACTTCCTTTTAGGTTAGTTAGTTAGCATTAGCCTCTAGTTAGTTACCGATTATAGTAAGCATTACGAGTTGAAGAATAAAAAAGGTGGGAGATGGGTAAAATGAAGCGATCTGGATTGTGGAATGAAATTGGTTTTCCTTCTTTTAGAATACCTTCTGTGTTTTACCTTTCGTCTCTTTCATTTTCTCCTACGTCGGATCACGGCAGTGCAGAAATTTGCATGGATTCGACCTCTCCTCCTTCGTCTCCTTATTCTTCTTTTTTAATTATTATACTTTTGCCGGGCTTGTGTATTTCTGTTTTGCATTTCGATGTATAGTGTGCTAAGCTGGATTTCAAGATTAAGGACCGCCGAGATTAATTTATTTTCAACTTTTTATGAAATTATATACATTACCATCTATATAGTATCTCTTGGTTGTTGCTATTACATTTGTATAGAATTTGGAAATGTCATAAATGTACATTTTTTTTGTCACTGTAATTAGTATGAACTGTGTTCTTGCACTAATTCTGTATTTTCTTGGTATTACCATTTTTTCTCAGATCAAGAAGGAAAAAGAATGCATCAAGTGGAGAAAATCTAGAATCTGTTACTGCTTACATTCTATTAAGTTTTCGTTCTGTAACTATACTGATGAAAATTAATCACTAACTTGATCTGTTCAGTTAGTTCCTTGGTCTAGAATTTTGTTCATGTGATCATATTTTAACTTCTAAATTAATATTCTAGTATCCGTTTCTTTGTCCAAGTAAGGTGTATTGTCATCCTATGCGTGCTCACTATTTGTTGCAGAGGAGCATATCAGAATCTGCTTTATGATCTTATGCTCTTTCCTTTAGTGAAGTAAAAGTCATGTGGTGTGTCTTAATTATCTGAATCCATCTTCTCTGACTTGTTCGCGTACCTCGATGGTTGGATATTGATTGTTGAGCATGACATCTTTTTATCGAACTTACTTTCAGTCTCTAGCAAGGTTTATGAAATCCCCTGATCCTTGCCACAAGGAATATAACTCAAACCATAAAAGTGAAAGAATACCACACACATGTATCTCATAAAAATTACACCTACTGATCTTTGAACCCTGCTTGAAATCAACCTCACCCCCTTTTCCGCGGCACAAAGAAGATAACTCAAAACCGGATAGTAGAATACCACACATGTAAATGCGTGCAGAGTTCACCTGTTATGGACATGAAAGTTGCACCTATAGGCTCTACCTTCTCTTCGTTTTCCAGAAATCGGTTTATGTGGTGAGTAATTTCTTTGCGAGACCCACTGTTCTTGTTTTATTGCTTTTCAATTTTCATACTCAAATCTGCTGCTCCGCTCCCCAATTTTCTTGTTCTTGAAGATGCGTATTTTTGATTAATTTGTTCTTGGGTTGTTTCTTATTTCTTGTTGTAGATTGATTTCGGTAAAGATGATCCACTTTTTCCCTTTTTTTTGGTGAAACTTAATGCTAATACCTGGTATTTTGATGTGTAAGTAAGACTCATTATGAATAAGTTTACTGTTTACCCAATCCAAGAACTGTGTGAAGATGTTCGAGATGATATTCACTTGGACGTTTTATATATATGTATAATTTTTCTGTAGATATATAATTATATGTTGTTGAATTTTTTTTAAATTCTTTAACATGTTTATTTTTGACATACTAACAAATTTCTTATTTTGTAATCATTTTTCTGGCAGGAAAAATCCATAACATCTTTGCTCAAGTACGCTCCACTTGCATGAAAGGCAATGACAGCGAATCTGGATGATATTCGTAGAATCATAATACTAGCTACTATTAGTGGAAAACTATCACGTATTATGTATGGTCGTATTTGAGAAGATGTCATTAATTATTTATTGGAAACACTACATTGCTTTTGTATTGGATACTATGAATCGTTTGATACTCCTATAATCTGATAATTTTGGATTATATTGATGGAAAAGTGTTTTCGTTCTTTATTTAAGCAAGTGTTACTCTAATAGAATTAAAAACCACATAAAAGTGTTAGATATGTAAAAAAAAGTGATGAATATAAAAAGTGTAGAATAAAAAGAAATTATCAATTTAATAGAAAAAGTGTTGCATTATTACACTGATAAAATAAAAAAGTGTTGCCATAAATTATAACAAGTGATACATTTGAATAAATGCCACCACTAAAAAAGTGATGCCTCTGAGAGAAAAAATGTTGCCAGAAGAAAAGTGATGCTAGAGCTATATATTGAAACACTTTTTATAAGTGTCGCATAAGCGAGAAAAAAGTGTTTTCATAGGTCTAAGGAAACAGGACTTTTCAACCTACTTTCAAAAGTGATACATTAGATCTAAAGCAGCAATTTTAGGCTATTAAACAACACTTCTTAGGTGTTACTACATGTGCACGGACACATTTCCGGATCGGGCGTACTGTGACGTCCCTCTTGAGCCTTATTGTTTGGTCGTTCGTAACCCATGTTGTATTGGATATGTCCGACGATTTGCGACTGGTTGTTCATACGCCAAGGGGTATGTCAAGATCGAGTTTGTTTCTTTGAGATCTGTATTGTGATGATTTACTGACTTGAGTCATTCGACTTTCGAGCCATCGTGATATCTGACTTTGGGGTACATTCGACTTTCAGCCATTGTGATGTATCGGTATTTTCCGTTGGAGCCTTCGGGCATTGTGATTCGTATCCATTTCGGCATTGGTTTGGTTTACCTTCGGGTAATGTATTGTTGTGTTCTATATTGATGATTCGCCGTTTGGGCGTAAGTTTTCGGTTCTTGTGTATCTCGTCGAGTTTTTCCTGACGGGATATTTCTTCTCCCTACTTGTTTTAAGTTTGGGACGAAACTTCTTTTAAGGAGGGTAGAATGTAATACCGTAATTTTGATTTAGGTAATTTTCTATTTTTGGCGGAAGTCCATTTTGACGACTCGCTTGAGACCGTTTCGTCACCACGAGAATGATTAATTCTACACTTTTTGACATCCGAGTTTGTTTCGGTGTCTTTTTGTTGAGTTTCGTGCTTTTCAGCGACTTTTCCGCACTTGAGTTCGATTCTTGCGAATCTCGTTCTAAACTGCTGTTTCGAGTTTCCCGTAAGTCCGTTTAACTTTGTTAGACGTTGTAATACCCAGTAATTATCATTCAGTAATTATCACTCAGTAATTATCACTCAGTAATTATCATTCAGTAATTGATACTCAGTAATCTCATTCATCATTGATCATTTGTCACTCATATTCAGTCATGGTATTCATCATCCAGAGTAATTGTATCGTGTATCAATCGTCATTCATCACTAATCGATTGGAGTTTAGGTGTCGTGTTTATCATCATTTTCATTTTCGTTGCAAGTGAGCTTGAGGAGTAGCGCCGCTACATACTCCTTTTAGCGTACGCTAATTGGGTATAGGTAGCGCCGCTACCGCTCGGCTTTAGCGCACGCTAAGGCTACCTTGGCTGCGATCCGGAAGGTCTTGGGTGCAGTGAGATAATTGTAGCGCACGCTACGTAGTGGTAAGTAGCGCGCGCTAACGGGTTGTAGTAGCGCACGCTATATGTGTGGAGTAGCGCGCTAGGCGAATCGGGTTGAGTCCGGTGGCTCTTTGGATGCACCGGTTTATTCATAGCGCCGCTATGCATTGTTGTTAGCGTCTGTGGCGATATATTAGCGCACGGTAAATAATGGTTGTAGCGCACGCTATCGAGGTTAGATCGAGGCGAGATGGTTTTACGGACTCGATCTTGGCGTCAAATATTTCGCTAGCGCACGCTAACAATGGATATTAGCGCACGCTAGTAGTATGGCCGTAGCGCACGCTACAAAGAGGTACGTGCGCGCGCTCGTGTTCGGACGGTGGGTCTTGGACTACCCAAATTACTCGTTAGCGCACGCTATGCACAAGGCTAGCGCACGCTAACCTTGGGTAGTATAAATTGGGCCGAGTTTAGTCGAGTTCGTCATTTTCATCTCATTTCATTCCTTCGGTATTTACGGCGATTTCGGCGATTCGGAGGATTCTTGAGGTGTAATCATCAATCATCATCTTCAAGCTCACCTTTCGGATTGATCATCATTTCATCATCTTCATCACATCGAATCAAAGGTATTAATATCTTGGATCTAGAATTTGGATTTTGGGGTTTTCCTTCCGATTTCTTCGTGTAAGCTTGGATTATCATTGGAATATGTTAGTTATGGATTATCTAACTTGTATAAACATATTCCTACGGATTTAAGGGTTATTTTCGAATTATTTCAAGAACCCTTGGGGTTGACTTCGGTTAATTGGGGATTTTCCGATTGATGTTGTTGTAATCATGAGTTATGGATTCCTATTGGATTATTGATATCCTTGAAAGTGTTTTGATGGTTTGAAATACTCATATTGGAGTTGGTTTCGATTCATTCGAGCTCGGGTATCGTTGTGTCGACGTTTGAGTCGTTTATGATCGTTTTTGATTTGCGTAATGATCGGATTATTGGTAATTGTGTTATTCAAGGTTGTTCGAAGCGACCGACATTTCATTTAGGACGTTGTTCGTGGACGGACATTCATCATCGGTATTGTGTAAGTTAATTCTTACTCGGTTAAAAGGATATTCATTCCTTTTGTTGTTGTTCATTCATAATCATAACTCATTCATCATTGTATTAACCGTATCAAAAACTTCGTCATTGTCAATTAATCACCTCGGTCATAAGGAGCAGCGGTTCCGATCATTTCATTGAGCTATCATTCATTTCACCATCATTCAATCTTGGTGAGTCATTATTCATTTTCATTGTCACTTTTGTCATATTGTGGCATTAGGGTCATCTTGGCGTGCCGATTGGTATGTAGGATTTTCATGTCGGGCACATTATAGTCGTGTGTTGGTTGGTGGCCTCACATTGGGTATGCACACGAGTCGATTGCTCGTGAGGCGATTAGGTACAAGACCACGCGTGTTTGATCATTGGTGGCTTGTGCACGGACACATTTCCATCCGGACGTAGTGTGGCGCCATTCCTTTGAGCCGTCTTGATTAGTCGATTCATATAGCATGTTTGATTGCGTATGTTTGTGAGAATAATTCATAATTTGGATATATCATGATTGTGTATTTTCAACCCTTGAGGATTGTTGTTACGTATGGCCCGGCCGTTGGGGATGTTGTTTTTAGTCATGGCAAGGCTAAGGCACGGGGAAGCACGATGACGGCGAGGAGTCCCAGTGATACTAGTAGGGGCCCCGATCTGTTCGATCATTTATTGATCATTTATGTTTCCTTTATTTATTCCGCTGCAGACATTCCGTTTGAACACTCATTTCATTCAGCGTTGTGTATTTTATCGTCACATAAAATACACATGTATTCTATTTAATCCTGGGTGTGTTGTATAAAACTCCTCATCGGAGTAATTGATGTTGTAATGTGGTTCGGTACTACATTTACCTGTGTAATTCATTCATTCTCATTCGCCTGGTGGGTCCCAGTCGGGGGTCCACGACACTGTAATATCCGCCTAGTTTGGGGTGTTACAGAGTTGGTATCGGAGCGTGGTTTTGAATACTACCCTCCAAGTCATGTCTCATTTGAAATCATCGTCATCGGACTAGTATCATTGGACTTTCGCGTCACGTGTGACCTGTGCAAATGCCGAGCCAATCAGACCAAGAACTGTAAGATTTCTGATGCCATGGTATAATTTCTGGCAATAATCATTCATTCATAATTCATTAGTTAACAATCCTCATTCATCAATTTCAATTGTGATCAAGTCGATAATGTTAACTCATTAATCACTCAATTCATTTCATTACTCAGTTGTTGATCTTGAAGATCATATCATCAGTCTTGTTAAATTGTTCAAGATAATCATTTGATAATTTCATCGAAATCATGTCACGTCAACTAATCATTCATGTAATCGTTGTATTTGAGCGCGTATGCTCATTTTCATCATTTCATAATATAATCATAATGTGATACTCATGCGAGATGTATAATCATCATATGACTTTCCACTTGATATGGAAAGGGTGGCGAGAGGGCGTGGAGGACGAGGCCGTGGAGCGGGCGAATCCGAGAACTCGTGCGAATACCGTCTGAATGCCAGAATAATGCTAACTCATCGAGCGGTGATCTGCCACTCACTTACAGGCCGCGATCATTCACTATCGAGTCGTGCAGGACACGGCTCGGTCGGAGGGTGTCGGGTTGACCCACTCGCATTTATGCGAGGCATGATGGCCCAAATGACCGAGATGGCTCGGTTGATGGAGACGATGCATAACTCCGTCAATCAAAATCGGCGGGCTCCTCCGCCGCCACCTCGGAGGCAAGAGAGGGTGTAAGCAATATCATTAGCGATATCTCTGCGGCGACCACCTACTTTTGAGGGCTCATCGGCCGGCGGATATTGTTCAGCGGCTTGAGCATTTTGAGAAGTTATTTGCTATGGTGGATTGCCACTGAAGGGCATAAAGTTTCGATTGCGGCTTACTATCTCGGTAAGAGCGCTCATTCATGGTGGTTATCGTTGAAGCCCACAGACGGAACATGTACTTGGGATCGGTTCAAGACTCTCATGATGGAGAGGTACTATCCGGCCCCACTCGGGAGGCCAAGTTGTCGGAATTACTCACTCCCGACCTTTCGGCGGATGATGATGTTCTCGCCATCGCCGAAAAATTTGAGAACTTATTCCGTTCGCCTCATCTATCATTCACTCGAAGCGGACAAGATCAAGTATTTGACAAGAGGTGAAACCCCGTATGAGACTTGATTACTTAATCATAATTGCACCACGTTGGCGAGTTCATTGAGAAGGCTCTTACTTACGAGCTTACGGCTAAGGAAATTGCTAAGCGGCAACCTTCGTCGCTAGCAAGAAGTCCAAGAACCGTGTCGGTCGGCGGGAGTCGTGCCACTTTCAAGAAACCTCGGGCGGGCTCTACTTTTTCGAGCGACCTCCCTAGCGTCTAAACCCGCGGAATCTCGATCGCGGCGGCGATTCGGCCATCACTGTTTCAAGCGTGAGAAAGCAGGGTCATTTGACAACAAGTGTCCAGGCGATGCATCACGTGCCACAATTGTGGGATTCTTGGGCATAGGGCCGTTTTTGCCGTAGGGACTTTAAACCCACTCGGCGTCATCTCAAGCCCGAGTCATTCGGTGCGAATCGGGCCACTCGGTCGGCGTCGTTCAAAGCAGCGGGAGCTAAAGCGGGCAGAGCTATCGAGGCAGGAGGCGTCGGTTCGAAGTGGCAAGCCCAATTTATGAGATGAAGAAGACCGATGATCCTGAGGCCGAATGATCTCGGGTACACTCGATATTCTATCTCAACTTTGTGTGTACCCTTTTTGATCTTTGGTGCATCTCATTCATTCATTTCCGAGTCATGTATGAGTAGACTACGTCTAGGTAGTGCTACTAGTTATGAGCCTTATGTCATTGGCCTGCACGATGGTAGACGAATTATCGTAACCGTGAGATTGGAATTGTCGATTGACTTCATGGTCGTGTATGGCCGGACCTAATCGTAGTAGATTTCTGGGGACGACATCATCTTGGGTATTGATTGGATGGATCGTCATGATGCCATCATTAGTGTCCGAAAGCGTTTGGTCACTATCATTTCGAACGATGGGGTTGAATGTGTGTTTCGGGAGGTAATCCCATTTGTTCAGTAAAGTCATTAATTTGATGAAAGCGGTAAGGTTACTCAATCGGGGATGTGTCGGTTATTGGTGCTATATGGCCAAAACCGAGAAATCATCGATAATGTTAACGGATATTCCGGTGGTGAGGGAATATGCCGATGTTTTTCCGCACGAGTTACAGTTTGCCTCCACAGAGGATGTGGAATTCACGATTGAGTTGGAGCACAGTACGTCCCCGATATCGAAGGCACCGTCTGGATGGCCCGAGAAATGCGGGAATTAAAGAACCAACTTGAGGAGTTGTTCGAGAAAGGTTATATTCGACCGAGTGCGTCCCGTGGGGAGCGCCGGTGTTATTTGTCAAGAAGAAGGATGGTTCTTTCCGCTTATGTATTGATTATCGGGAGTTGAACAGGTGACGATCAAGAATAAGTATCCCTTACCCCGTATTGACGATCTCTTAGATCAACTTCGAGGAGCTTCGGTATTTTCCAAGATCGACTTAAGATCTGGATATCATCGATTCGGATTCGAGAGTCGGATATCGCGAGGACGGCGTTCGAACACGCTATGGTCATTATGAGTTTGTGGTTATGCCGTTCGGATTGACTAATGCACTGCGGTATTCATGGAATTAATGAATCGGGTCTTCATCGACTTTTTGGATCGGTTTGTTGTTGTCTTCATCGATGACATTTTGATTTATTCACGTGGCCAGGAGGAACACGAGTTTCATCTTCATCTAGTGCTCGGCGTGTTGAGGCGAGAACAACTTTATGGGAAGTTTTCTAAATGTGAGTTACGGATGTCCAAGTGACTTTTCTCGGACATGTAATTTCATCGAGACGGAGTTCATGTCGATCCTCGAAGACGGAGGCTATTCGAGATTGGCTACCTCCGAAGAGCGTTAAGGAAATCCAGTTTCCTCGGATTAGCGGGTTATTATCGGCGATTTGTAGAGGATTTTCTCGAATCGCTCAACCCTTAACGAACCTTTTGCGGAAGGATAAGAAATACACGTGGTCCGACGCGTGTCAACGGAGTTTTGAGGAACTCAAGAGCCGGTTAATGTCAAGGCTGTACTTTCCTTGCCGCGAGGGACGGAAGGATTTGTGGTCTATAGTGATGCGTCGGACGGGGTCTCGGATGTGTACTCATGCGAGCAGGAAGGTTATTGCCTATGCTTCACGGCAATTGAGACCTTACGAGGTTAATTATCCGACCCACGACACGGAGCTAGCGGTAGTGGTGTTCGCTTTGAAAATTTGGCGTCATTATCTTTATGGCGTTACATCGAGATATTCACCGATCATAAGAGCTTAAAGTATATATTTACTCGAAGGAGTTAAATATGCGTCGAGAGGCAGTGGTTGGAATTAATCAAAGATTATGATATCGAGATTCTCTACCACCGGGCAAGGCGAACGTTATCGCCGACGCCTTGAGTCGTAAGTCCGTCCGAGAGCAGATGCTTGCCGTTTAACGATTCGAAGGAGCTTCGGGAATTCCTTAGAACCGAGATCGAGGTCAGCTTGGCGAGTTCGGGCAGCTCGTATGTTAGAGATTTCATCGTCACTCGAGGAGGAAATCGAGAGAATCAGTTCGGACCCATCATTGTTGCGCATCCGAGAGGATGTGGCTCGAGGAAAGCCCACTGGATTTGTGGTCCACGAGGATGGACTTTTGAGGTTTAAGAATCGGTTGTGCGTATCGCGAATGACGAGTTGAAAGACTCGATTTTGAAAGAAGCTCATGCTACTCCTTATTCTGTGCATCCGGGTCTAGCAAGATGTACAAGGACTTGAAACAAAATTCTTGGTGGAGTAATATGAAGCGAGAAGTCGCGGAATTTGTTTCGAGATGCTTAACACATCAACAAGTTAAGATTGAACATCGGCCGGCGGGTATCTTTGAAACCCCTTCCTATTCCCGAATGGAAGTGGGAAGACATTTCTATGGATTTCATCACGAGTTTGCCGACGAGTCGTCGTGGCATGAACACGATCTGGGTAATCGTGGACCGCTTAACCAAATCAGCTCATTTCCTTGAGATCAAGGAGACGTGGGGTCCCGAGAGAGTTGCTCAACTGTTCATCAAAGAGATAGTCAGACTGCACGGTACTCCTAAAAGTATCGTTTCCGATCGTGACGGACGGTTTGTGTCGCACTTTTGGAAATCAGTTCATCGCGCTATGGGAACTCAGCTTAATCTCAAGCAGCTTTTCATCCTCAGTCCGACGGACAATCAGAGAGGACCATTCAGACATTAGAGGACATGTTGAGGGCATGCGTCCTCGATTGGAAAGACGATTGGGAAGCCCAACTACCATTGATCGAGTTCACGTATAATAACAGTTGGCATGCTCAAGATGGCACCTTACGAGGCCTTGTATGGTCGTCGTTGTCGATCTCCGTTGTGTTGGGACGACTTATCAGAATCAATCGGCACCGAGCCCGATATGCTTATAGCCGCCCGTGAGAAGGTAGCTTTGATCAGGAGTCGGTTGTTGACCTTCGAGTCGGCGAAATCATACGCAGATAGTAAACCGTCGACCATTAGAGTTCGAGGTGGCGACCATGTGTTGGTCAAGGTATCCCAGTCGTGGTATCTTCCGTTTTGGGAAGAGGGAAAGTTAGTCCGAGATTCATTGGACCGTTTGAGATTTTGGATCGAGTAGGCGAGTTAGCTTATCGATTGGCTTTACCTCCGGCGTTGAGCCGAATTCATAATGTGTTTCACGTCTCTCGATTGCGGAAGTATGTTGCTGACCCGAGTCACATACTTCAGTTCGACGAAATCGAGATCGCCGACGATCATTCATATGAGGAGCGTCCTATACGAGTTTTAGAGCGGCGAATCAAACAGTTGAGGAATAAGACGATTCCTTTGGTTAAAATTTAGTGGTCTAGACACGGAGTCGAAGAGGATACTTGGGAAACCGAGGATAGTATGCGGGAGAGTTATCCCGAGTTGTTTGACCCTTAGTTTCGGGGACGAAACTCTTTTAAGGGGGGGTGTATGTAATACCCAGTAATTATCATTCAGTAATTATCACTCAGTAATTATCACTCAGTAATTATCATTCAGTAATTGATACTCAGTAATCTCATTCATCATTGATCATTTGTCACTCATATTCAGTCATGGTATTCATCATCCAGAGTAATTGTATCGTGTATCAATCGTCATTCATCACTAATCTGATTGGAGTTTCGTGCCGTGTTTATCATCATTTTCATTTTCGTTGCAAGTTGAGCTTGAGGAGTAGCGCACGCTACATACTCCTTTTAGCGTACGCTAATTGGGTATAGGTAGCGCACGCTACCGCTCAGCTTTAGCGCACGCTAAGGCTACCTTGGCTGCAGTCCAGAAGGTACTGGACTGCAGGTGAGATTAATTGTAGCGCACGCTACGTAGTGGTAAGTAGCGCGCGCTAACGGGTTGTAGTAGCGCACGCTATATGTGTGGAGTAGCGCGCTAGGGCGAATCGGGTTGAGTCCGGTGGCTCTTTGGATCGCAAGGTTTATTCATAGCGCCGCTATGCATTGTTGTTAGCGTCATGGCCCGATATATTAGCGCACGCTAAATAATGGTTGTAGCGCACGCTATCGAGGTTAGATCGGAGGGCGAGATGGTTTTACGGACTCCAGATCGGGCGTCAAATATTTCGCTAGCGCACGCTAACAATGGATATTAGCGCACGCTAGTAGTATGGCCGTAGCGCACGCTACAAAGAGGTACGTAGCGCGCTACCGTGTTCGGACGGTGGGTCTTGGACTACCCAAATTACTCGTTAGCGCACGCTATGCACAAGGAGCTAGCGCACGCTAACACGGGTGAGTATAAATTGGGCCGAGTTTAGTCGAGTTCGTCATTTTCATCTCATTTCATTCCTTCGGTATTTAAGGCGATTTCGAGCGATTCGGAGGATTCTTCGAGTGTAATCATCAATTATCATCTTCAAGCTCACCTTTCGGATTGATCATCATTTCATCATCTTCATCACATCGAATCAAAGGTATTAATCTCTTGGATCTAGAATTTCGGATTTTGGGGTTTTCCTTCCGATTTCTTCGTGTAAGCTTGGATTATCATTGGAATATGTTAGTTATGGATTATCTAACTTGTATAAACATATTCCTACGGATTTAAGGGTTATTTTGAATTATTTCAAGAACCCTTGGGGTTGACTTGTTAATTGGGGATTTTCCGATTGATGTTGTTGTAATCATGAGTTATGGATTCCTATTGGATTATTGATATCCTTGAAAGTGTTTTGATGGTTTGAAATACTCATCTTGGAGTTGGTTTCGATTCATTCGAGCTCGGATATCGTTGTGTCGACGTTTGAGTCGTTTATGATCGTTTTTGATTTGCGTAATGATCGGATTATTGGTAATTGTGTTATTCAAGGTTGTTCGAGCGACCGACATTTCATTTAGGACGTTGTTCGTGGACGGACATTCATCATCGGTATTGTGTAAGTTAATTCTTACTCGGTTAAAAGGATATTCATTCCTTTTGTTGTTGTTCATTCATAATCATAACTCATTCATCATTGTATTAACCGTATCAAAAACTCGTCATTGTCAATTAATCACCTCAGTCATAAGGAACGACGGTTCCGATCATTTCATTGAGCTATCATTCATTTCACCATCATTCAATCTTGGTGAGTCATTATTCATTTTCATTGTCACTTTTGTCATATTGTGGCATTAGGGTCATCTTGGCGTGCGATTGGTATGTGGAGGATTTTCATGTCGGGCACATTATAGTCGTGTGTTGGTTGGTGGCCTCACATTGGACTGTGCACACGAGTCGATTGCTCGTGAGACTGATTAGGTACAAGACCACGCGTGTTTGATCGTTGGTGGCTTGTGCACGGACACATTTCCATCCCGGACGTAGTGTGGCGCCATTCCTTTGAGCCGCATCGATTAGTCGATTCATATAGCATGTTTGATTGCGTATGTTTGTGAGAATAATTCATAATTTGAGATATATCATGATTGTGTATTTTCAACCCTTGAGGATTGTTGTTACGTATGGCCGGCCGTTGGGGATGTTGTTTTTAGTCATGGCAAGGCTAAGGCACGGGAGAGCACGATGACGGCGAGAGTCAGTGATACTAGTAGGGGCCCGATGCATTGATCATTTATTCAGTCATTTATGTTTCCTTTATTTATTCCGCTGCAGACATTCCGTTTGAACACTCATTTCATTCAGCGTTGTGTATTTTATCGTCACATAAAATACACATGTATTCTATTTAATCCTGGGTGTGTTGTATAAAACTCCTCATCGGAGTAATTGATGTTGTAATGTGGTTCGGTACTACATTTACCTGTGTAATTCATTCATTCTCATTCGCCTGGTGGGTCCCAGTCAGGGGTCCACGGCACTGTAATATCCGCCTAGTTTGGGGTGTTACAGACGTGTTGTGAACTTCGGTTTGGTTATTCGATCACGTATTGTGATTTTCGGGCGTTTTGGGCTATTTTGTAATTTACCCAAAGTTATGGGTATTCGTATCTGTATTTGTTGTCTCGACCCTTTTCTTGGTCGCGTATGATTAATTATTGCATTACGCTTTCATTTCGGGTCGTTGATGTTGTCCGCAAACTTTTCGTTGTGTTCGTTCCGTACGTTTTCGGAAATCGAGTCGTCGAGCCCTGGTGGTCGCACCTTTGGACGGTTGCGGGTTACGGCCGGACGATGGCGGGCAGCCCAAGCGAGCATGGCGAGAACCGCGTAGCGCACGCTTCGGCCGGGAGAGGCTGCCAGCCTTCTTCGGCAGTGTAGCGCACGCATTGAGCGGCCAGCGCGCTATCGAGTGCAGGCGAGAGAGGTTCTGAGGTTCTGGACTCGGGTAGGATCGGCAGGTAGCGCACGCTACTGTCGGTCGTGGCGCACGCTAACCGGCAGGGGTAGCGTACGCTGTCGGCCGACTAGCGTACGTTACCTGGGCGAACTGTTTAGTCCAGAGGTCACTGGACAGGTCGGCTAGCGCGCGCAGGCTGCCGGCCGTAGCGCACGCTAGCGAAGTCGGGTGGGCCAGTCATGGTGGCGGTATTGGTCGGTGGTGCCGGGTCGTGCGGGCCACTGGCCAGAAGTCTTTGGGCGATCTTGGCCGATAGCGCACGCTAGTCCGGAAAGGCTAGCGCACGCTAGTTCCGGCCCAGTATATAAATGACAGAGCAGCCACTTTCTCACTCATTTTTCATTTCCTTTCTCTTCGGTCCGCGGCTGGAGCTTCGGAGAAGATGAAGCCATGTTGTTAAACAACAAATCCATGAAGTTCCTGAGTTCATATCATTGATCGATCATCCTATAACATCCTTCGATCCAGCGAATCAAGGTTAGATCTTTAGAACCCTACTTTTGGGGAGATTTGGGGGTTTTCGTGTTTTTGTCCGATTCATTCCGCTTTGTTGATTAATTCATGATGAATATGATTAATCTTGTTGGTATTCTTAGTTTCCCTACGGATTCATGGTATATTTCGTGGTTTTTACGGAATCGAGAGGGTTTGGTTGTGGTCCGCCCTCGTTGTCGTTTTTATACGAATATACATGAATCGTAGGCGGGTTTCCGGGTGTTTTCCATTTCCGTATTCGTTTGGAATTGGTTGTAATTGTATTCTTCGAATCATTAGGTTCAGTTTCGTGAGTTCCTATCATTCGTCGGTGACTTTCCTTCCCGTTCATTGCGTCGTCAACTATTCAAGGCAAGTATATATTTATGATTGTACGTTCTCGACTTTGAAAGTAAGAAATATTGATGGTATGATATGAACGAACCGTTTCTACGGCATTCATAGATATATTGATGGCATGATATGAACGAACCGTTTCTACGGCATTCATACATGTATTTATGGCATGATATGAACGAACCGTTTCTACGGCATTCATACGTGTATTTATGGCATGATATGAACGAACCGTTTCTACGGCATTCATACATGTATTGACGGATGATATGAACGAACCGTTCCTACAGCATTCATACACGTCTTGATATGACGCTATGAGATTTAGTTATTCCGGAATACTAGTCTTGAAATGATGAATTGACGGTTACATTTACTTTATTGTCTAGGAGTATTGTATTTCATACTGATATACTTGCACTAGCTATTCGACGGCTAACCCCTTTATGGGGGAAATACGTTTCATGTATTTCAGGTTCCAGGAGCACGGACAGGCGGGTATCGGGTCGGCATGAAGATGATGGGCAAGTGTGATACTGTGTTGTGTCTCCGGTTATCTTTTTGGATTCCTCCATTCAGTGTTGTTGTACTGGAATGGATTTTAAATACTCGAGTATTGTATTTTCAGTTTCCTTGATGTTCCGGCCTGTGTTGCCGAGGTATTGATTGTGTGGTGATGTATATGGTTTCATTGGTTATGGTTTTGAATACCATTTGTATTGTCCTTCATTTCTTTGTATGTAGACCTTCTCGGTCAAGTTTTATAGTTCCGCGTATGTTTAGCCTTGTGGGTCCCACGGCGGGGCTCACGGCGCTGCAATATACCCTGAATATCTTGGGGGTGTTACACTTCGGGTTAACTAATGTACCGGCCGTGTTCATGCAATTGATGAACAAGGTCTTTATCGAGTACTTGGATAAGTGTATCGTCGTCTTCATTGGCGATATTCTTATTTATTCGAGGAACAGGGAAGAGCATGCCCATCATCTGCGTGTGGTGTTAGACATTTTGAGGACCGAGCGACTCTATGCGAAGTACTCGAAATGTGAGTTTTGGCTGAAGGAAGTGATGTTTTTGGGTCACGTGATTTCAGCCGAGGGGGTCCATGTGGATCCACAGAAGATTGAGGCACTGTTGGATTGGGCACCGCCCCAGAACGTGATGGAGGTCAGTAGTTTCTTGGGTTTGGCTGGCTACTATCGTAGGTTCATCAAGGGGTTCTCGAAACTAGCTCGGCCACTTACACAGTTGCTCCAAAAGTCCGAGAAGTTCGCCTGGAATGACGAGAGGCAGTCGAGTTTTGAGGAGCTGAAGAGACATTTGACTTCAGCCCCGATTTCAGCATTGCCCTGTGGCGATGAAGGTTTTGCCGTTTATAGTGATGCTTCGGGTCAGGGTCTTGGGTCCGTGTTGATGCAGCACGACAAGACTATTGCGTTTGCGTCGAGGCAGTTGAGACCGTATGAGCTTAACTACCCTACTCACGATTTGGAGTTAGCGGCAGTTGTTTTTGCACTCAAGATTTGGCGTCACTATCTTTTTGGCTCTGCATGTCAGATTTTTACCGATCATAAAAGTCTGAAATACATATTTACTCAGTGAGAGTTGAATATGAGGCAGATAAGGTGGTTAGAGTTGATTAAGGTTATGATCTCGAGATCCTTTATCATTCGGGCAAGGCGAACGTCGTTGCCGACGCCTTGAGTCGAAAACCGATCGCGTTGCAGACGCTTGATATCCTTACGTCTAAATCTGAGCTTCAGCGGGCTTTGATCGAGTTGGATGTTGAGATTTGTTGTCGGGGGCTATCGGGCAACTTTGCGCTTTAGAGATTTCGTCGTCTCTGATCGATGAAATTAAACTGAAGCAACTGTAGGATCCGATGATTATTCAAATCCGAGAGAATGTTCTTAAGGGAAAGTCTCCTGGTTTTTGGATTCATGAAGATGGTATATTGAGATTCCAGAGTCGGATGTGTGTGCCGAACGACTGGAAATTGAGGCAGGGTATTTTGTGTGAGGCCCATGATACGCCTTACTCCGTTCATCCTGGTTCGATTAAGATGTACAAGGACCTGAGGAGGAACTTTTGGTGGAATGATATGAAGGAGGAGGTCGCACGGTTTGTGGCGAGATGTTTGACTTGTCAGCAGGTCAAAATCGAACATCAGCGACCGGCTGGTTTATTACAGTCGCTTCCCGTTCTGGAATGGAAATGGGAAGATATTTCGATGGACTTCATCACGAGTTTGCCGAGATCAAGGTCGGGCATGAATATGGTTTGGGTGATTGTTGATCGTCTGACCAAGTCGGCACATTTTCTAGGCATCAATGATACTTGGGGCCCGGAGAGGTTAACTCGTGTGTTTATTGCGCAGATTGTGAGGCTTCACGGTACTCCGAAGTCTATTGTTTCGGATTGTCATGGCCATTTTGTATCCGCACTTTTGGCAGGCGGTGCACAAGGCATTGGGTACTCGTTTGCGTCTGAGTACTTCTTTTCATCCTCAGTCAGATGGACAGTCGGAGTGCACTATCCAGACATTTGAGGATATGTTGCGTGCTTGTGCTCTCGATTGGAGCAGTGATTGGGAGGAACACTTGTTGTTGATCGAGTTCACGTACAACAATAGTTGGCACGCGTCGATTTGAATGGCACCGTATGAGGCGCTTTATGGGCGGCATTGTCGATCGCCGATTTGTTGGAATGAGGCGTCCGATTTAGTCGGGACCGAACCGGATATCGCTTTAGAAACGAGGCAGAAGGGGAATTGATTCGGGAACGGATGTTGACTGCTCAGAGTCGACAGTAGTCGTATGCCGACGTCCGTCGTCGACCTTTGGAGTTTGAGGTGGGAGACCACGTTTTGCTAAAGGTGTCGCCGATGAGGGGAGTTTTCCGCTTCGGGAAGAAGGGAAAGTTGAGTCCAAGATTTATTTGGCCCTTGGAGATTCTCGAGCGAGTCGGTGAGTTGGCATACCGTTTGGCGTTACCTCCGGCCTTGAGTCACGTTCATAGCATTTTCCATGTTTCCCAGTTGAGGAAATATGTTCCGGATCCTAGTCACATTATCGACTATGGTGAGATTGATGTCGCCGAGGATATTACCTTCGAGGAGTATCCCCTGAAGATTTTAGAACACCGCGAGAAGCGACTGAGGCATAAGACCATCCCTTTGGTCAAGGTACAGTGGTCGATGCATGGTGTCGAGGAGGCAACTTGGGAAACCGAGGATAGCATGTGTGCTAGGTACCCCGAGTTGTTTGTTTCTTAAGTTTCGGGACAAAACTTATTTTTAGAGGGGTAGAATGTAATATCTGCATTTTTCTTTTCCTAGTACTCTCATTTTTGGTGTATTTTTCGTTTTAAGCGACTCGCTTGTAACCACATTGATATTTTGAGAATAGTCAATACTGGACTTTTTGCCATCCGATTCTCGTAATTGTTGTTCGGAACCGCCGTTTCGGGGTTGCCGTGGATCCATCCTATGTTATCATGAGTGCTGTGATCTAGTGGTGCCACCGGGCCGTGAACCGCGGATTCGGGCCGAACAAGCAGTTCGGTTCACGAGAAGAGGTGAACTGAACGGCAGGTATTCAGCAAAAGGGCAGTTCGCGGGCAGGCAAGCCGGTTCCGGTCAGAGAAACCGCGGTTCGGGTTGAACCGCCGATTACATTTTTTTTTTTAATTTATAATATATGTAATATTATTTATATCTTATTTTTTCTAAATTAAATGATGAAATTTCTAAATTTTGTAATTTACAAGTGTTGACTTTTTGAAATTACTTAAGTTAATTTAATAAAAATATAATAAGTTATTAAATAATTTAGAAATTTAGAAATTTTTATGTTGTGTATTTTTTTTATATAATTTATAGTAACTTGTAATATTTTTTATGACTTTTTTTTTAAATTAAATTACTTGTGCTGAAAATTTGAAATATTGAAAACTTGAAATGCAATAAAGTAAAAATATTGGGGGAGTTGGGAAAAATTTGAATTTTGAATTTGAAAAAATTTGAAATTTGAAAATTTGAATTTTGTTTATAGATAAAATTGGGGGAGTTGGGAAAAATTTGAATTTTGAATTTGAAAATATTTGAAATTTGAAAATTTGAATTTTTTTTATAGATAAAATTGGGGGGAGTTGGGAAAAATTTGAATTTTAAATTTTGAATTTGGGCGGAAAACCGGCGGTTCTGGGCCAAACCGGCGGTTCGGGCGGAAAACCCGCCGGTTCACGAACTCGAGAACCTTGACCGTAACGGCCCGTCTGAAGCAGTTCCGGTTCGGAACGGCCAGCTTCGGTTCGAACCGGACCGTCGAATCGGGCCGCCGAACCATTCGGTTAAAATGTGGCACCACTACCCAGTAGTCCATGTATATAGAGGTGTCAAATGCGGGTTTGGGTCTGGGCCCGACCCGGTGGGTAGATGAGTCGGCCGACCAGTCCCGGATACCACCCATACATATGAAATGTACAGGTCAGGGGTCGGCCACGGGTCTAGATCCGGGCTCGACCCGTGATTTTTTTGCTTGAAAATGTATTTTTAAAATTTTATTTATTATCATTTTATACACGAAAAACAACTAATGAAGAAAGAAAACAATTGGAAAAAAATGAGCTTGTATTTAATTTTAATGTTTAATTAAAATTAAATTGTCCACGTATACTTGTGAGCAATCAAATCTTTACGTAGTTCTTTTATTTAAAAAAATTGACTTGTATTTAATTTTAAGTTTTACTTAAAATTAAATTGCGTACGTATCCTCGTGAGCAACCAAAGCCTTATGTAGTTCTTTACTTACCTGACTGACCTTAGTTACTTTTAGTCGAAGTCGATGTCATCGTCCTCTTGGTTGTCGGTTTGGCTCATTTGACTAGACTCTCCTTCAGTGGTGCCTTTTTGATAGGTTTCTTGGTCGGCTAATAGGACATCCCACTTATTTTCTTGATCTCGTAGCTCGGCTTTTGTTGCGTCCTTAAGCATCATTTGAGCCTCAAGATTTTTTATTTCCGCTCGTCCAACATATAACCTCCTTCACTGAAAGCACTCTCTAGTTCTATGTTAAATGTATTGGTAGTCCTAGTTCTTGTTTATTGAGTTTGAATCTTATCTCCATATTTAGCTAAATATTCAGCAAAAAGACTTTCACAACTATATTTTAAATCTATTTTACTTGTTCAACATTAGTAATATTTTCAAACATATTTTGACTCTCAATGGTATTTCAATAATAGGAAAACTCATATTAGCAAGAATATTATAATAGATTTCAAGTGATTGTTGTACTTGAGCTAAATTCAAATCGGCACATAAAACTGCACTAATTAAGAAAACATCACGAATACGATTAAAATACTTTATCCATTTTAAACACATATTGTAAATAGCACTCTCCAATCTTGAAAATTTACTACAAGCATCCATTTCGGAAACAGTAAAACAACAATGAAATAAAACTTTAGAAACTATAGGATAATAACAACCACTTAAATCTTTAGTTGTATTTTCAAAAATCTTTAATAAATTTATTAAATCTTTGGTTTCACCCCAATAGGTTGGCAATAAAAAGATCCTTCTAAGTGGGAAAAGTTTTCAAAAAATTCCACAATAATTCTTTATATTCATTACTAAATTTAACATCTCATAAGTTGAGTTCCATCTATGTTTTACATATTGAGTAAAAAGTTTGGGTTACATTTGTTCTGATTTTAAAAATTTAACATATTATCTTGCTAACTTAGTACGATTATGTAAAAACAAGACACATTTTCTAATTGGTTCTATTGCATCATCTACAGCTTTTAATGCATCTTGAACACACATATTTAAAATATGACATATACATCTAGTATGAAATAATCGACCTTGTAAAACAGGATTGCAAGCTTGTATTAAAGTTGGTACACTAGCAGTATTAGAACTAGCATTATCAAAATCAATTGTGAAAATTTTATCTTTTAAACAATAGAAAGTTAAAATTTTAATAATTGTTCTAGCTATATTATCCGCAGTATGTGTGCAGTTAAATTTTTTAAAGGCCAAGTAATTTTTTGTTTAAGTTCCAATTTATCAATCATGTGTATAGTTATTCCCATATAATCATTTTTTGTTTTAAATCTGCCTACATATCAGCAGCTAAACAAACTCTATAATTTATAGATTTAAAATATGCTCGTAGTCCAAGTTTATGTTGTTTGGCTAGGTATACTACTTGTCTAGTCATTATAATAAGTGGAATTCTCTTAATAGCAGGTTTATAGGCATTTTGCATCCTATATTCCCAACCCGTAAAGTTGAGATTCAAACATACCTTGAGTGTCGGCTCCAGTAGAAGGTTGGAAGTTGAGTTGACTTTCGGATTTTTGATCTCCATGGACCGAGGCGTGGTTATGCTCAAAATTCCTTTTAAAATTTCCATATCCATCTCCGACTTTATACGGATATTCTTTGTTGCAATAGTTGCAAAGAACCTCATAGAACCGTCCGATATTTTTTCTTTCTTAAAGTGTTTTGAAAAAAGGTCGGATACCGGCTTCCTTTATACAACAGGGGCATGCTTCTTTATCGCTTTAGATTTCTTACTCCCTCTTCCTTTCAGAGTTTCTTGCTCATTTTCGGACGATAACTCTTCAACATAAGGGGGTTGTTCTTCAACTTGGCTTGCCGCGGGACGTTTCGACTTTGATGTTTGTGTCGGAGTTGGTAAGCCATGAAGAGTGCGCTCAAACGTTGCATATGTTTGTGTAAACATAGCTTCATCGTTTTCGTGCTCTATTTCTTCGTCAATGTTATGCAGTTGTTGACAATTTGGGATATATCGAAATCCCCGGGGTCAACTTCTTCTTCATTAGTAGTTGTTGTACTACCATAATAGATACTTTATGTACCGTATTATTATATTCATCTTCTTGACTTTCATTTTCAAACCAGGTGGAGGGTGATTTTGAGGTTCCCGAATAGTTACGCCAGATGATTTATTCGATTTGCCCTAAAGAGCCACTGGTTCTAACTTGGATTTAATGATAAAATGTAATAGAAAGATAGAGATATTAGATTATAGAGATGAGAGATAGATAGATTATATTGAGAATGGGTGTGAAAAATGAAGAGGTTGGGGTGGTATTTATAGGTATAATTTATGATTTTCTTACTTTTTTTGATTTTTTTTATTTTTTTCGGTAGACCCGCCGGGTCCAACGATCACTTTTTAAAAAAAAAAAAAAAAGAATTTTATTTGGGTCAACAGGTCTCTAATATTGGGATTCGATGCCTAAAACAAAGACGCAGCGGAAGCAAAAACTAACTTTACCGAACCCCTAAAGAGGACCGATCATGCAAGATGTATACGAATATAAAAGGACAAGAGTAAAGATAGGAAAACATACCCTTGAAGTCCTTTGATTGAATGTTGAGGTTGATCCCGGTGACTGCAAATCCGATTTGATAAGTCCTTGATGATCCAAATGCCGCAAGCACCACGTCTCTGCTAGCCACCCACCGGGAGATGATCGGAACAACAACTACCCAATTATCCTCCAAGGATATAGTTAGAAAAGAGTAGTAGGAAAATGCTCTCTCAAATTTGTGATCACTCTAAGTGATATAAGTTTTTGTTCTTGATTTTGTTTCTCTCTCTAAGAGTGCAAGAACATGAACAAAATAAACTCTCTCTCTAGAAGTGATGATGGCCGATTTTTGGGTGTGTAAGTGGTGGAGGATGAACTTTGTTTTATAACAAAGTCCACACTAACCTCCAACCATCACACCTAAAGGTGATCGTGATAAGATCCCATCTTATCACCCTTTTGTCCCCAAGTGATAAGAAAAATCCTCAACACATGCAACCAAGGGGACAAATGTAACACCCGTGAGATATTCAAGGTATATTACAGTGCCGTGGACCCCTACATGGGACCCACCAGGCTAGACACGAATTACCACAGTAAAAACACACATCATCCAGATGAAAATCAAATAACCCGCCCGGTACAACCGGCGGAATAATCAACAGCGACAACGTAAATAACTTCAACGAATACAAACCACAATCCGAAGGGAAAAGCCTAAGTACTCGCGAGTACAATCTATAAGTTTATAAAGTAGACGACAACCATATCGAAGGGAACAACGAAAATAAAAGGACTCAAAGGCACATGTCAACGACCCTGGCCAACATCCTCGTACTGTCCCAGCGCCCGCTCGTCCGGCTGAACATAACTTGAAATTCATAACAAGAATTTCCCCAAAACGTGTCTCCGAAGGGTTAGCAATAACGCTAGTACAAGTAATCAAGGCAAACCATTCGCTTACACATTTCATAGTACAATGCACCAATTCATTTCAAAACCAAAAACCAGACATGTCTTTTCCGGAAATAAACAGTCAATCATCAATTTGCCTAGGACCGGGGTGAAGCCATTGGTCCCACTCGCGGCCTCTAAGGACCCTCCCGAGCTGGCCATATCATAAAACAAATCACGCACAGGCATCGCCTAGGACCGGGGTGAAGCCACTGATCCCACTCGAGGCCTCTAAGGACCCTCCCGAGCTGGCTAGCGAATCAAACTCGTGAATCCAGAGTGAAGTCATAGATTCCCTCGAGGCCCCGTAGGACCCTCCCGAGGTGAGCAAAGCACACACAATATACATTACCATTTCATGTTAAGCATAAAGGTTTCCAAAAATACTTGTCTTGAGTAATTGACGACAACTCGAACGGAAAGAATCAAACACGACCGCTAGGAAACGACGACACCGAACCTAACGATTCGAAGAATATAATCACAACCATTTCTAAACGATTAGGGAAATGGAATACACTCGAAAACCCGCCTACGATTCATGTGTATTCGTACAAAAACAACAACGAGGGCGGATCGCAACCAAATCCTCTCGATTACGCAAAAACCACGAAATACACCATGAATTCGTAGGGAAACAAGAATACCAACAAGATTAATCATATTCATCATGGATTAATCAACAACACGGAACAAATCGGACAAAAACTCAAAAATCCCCAATTTTCCCAAAAAATAGGGTTCTAAAAGATTTACCTTGATTCAAGAGGTGGATGATGATTAGATGATGATAAATCGGTGTTATAGACTCAAGATCTTGAATGGATGGTGCTAATTGCTCAATTCCACGCTCCAAAATGCTCCAAATCGCCTATCTCACGGAGAAGAAAAGAAGAGGGGGAGAAATGAGCTGCCCTGGTCAACTCTCTGGTTTTTATAGCCAGAGAGTTATTAGCGTGCGCTAACCTTCAAAGTTAGCGTGCGCTAATGGCCAAAAACCTAGTCTAGAGAGTTAACACCCCAGTCCAGAACCTATAGTTCTGGACCGTTAGCGTGCACTACCAATAATTAGCGTGCGCTAATAGCCTCTCGGTAGCGCGCGCTATCGGGTCATAGCGTGCACTACCTGGACACCAAACCGAGTCCAGAAGCAACTGCACAGTACTGGACTATCACATTAGCGCGCGCTACCGGACACCTAGAGCCTGCTAGTCCTCAACAACAACGTGCGCTAGACAAAACGTAGCGTGCGCTAATCTGTCTATCCAGAGAGCAGAGACCAGAACCAAATTCACTGCCACTGCCAGACTCGACTCGCTAGAGCGCTACTAATGATGCTTAGCGTGCGCTATACAACGATGATAGCGCGCGCTAGGGATATGATAGCGACAGTTCCAAAACACCGAAACACGGACGAAGCATCAAACGGAAGATCAAAGCACTCATGATAACATAGGATGGATCCACGGCAACCCCGAAACGGCGGTTCCGAACAACAATTACGAGAATCGGATGGCAAAAAGTCCAGTATTGACTATTCTCAAAATATCAATGTGGTTACAAGCGAGTCGCTTAAAACGAAAAATACACCAAAAATGAGAGTACTAGGAAAAGAAAAATGCAGATATTACATTCTACCCCTCTAAAAATAAGTTTTGTCCCGAAACTTAAGAAACAAACAACTCGGGGTACCTAGCACGCATGCTATCCTCGGTTTCCCAAGTTGCCTCCTCGACACCATGCATCGACCACTGTACCTTGACCAAAGGGATGGTCTTATGCCTAAGTCGCTTCTCGCGCTGTTCTAAAATCTTCAGGGGATACTCCTCGAAGGTAATATCCTCGGCGACATCAATCTCACCATAGTCGATAATGTGACTAGGATCCGGAACATATTTCCTCGACTGGGAAACATGGAAAATGCTATGAACGTGACTCAAGGCCGGAGGTAACGCCAAACGGTATGCCAACTCACCGACTCGCTCGAGAATCTCCAAGGGCCAAATAAATCTTGGACTCAACTTTCCCTTCTTCCCGAAGCGGAAAACTCCCCTCATCGGCGACACCTTTAGCAAAACGTGGTCTCCCACCTCAAACTCCAAAGGTCGACGACGGACGTGGGCATACGACTACTGTCGACTCTGAGCAGTCAACATCCGTTCCCGAATCAATTCCACCTTCTGCCTCGTTTCTAAAGCGATATCCGGTTCGGTCCCGACCAAATCGGACGCCTCATTCCAACAAATCGGCGATCGACAACGCCGCCCATAAAGCGCCTCATACGGTGCCATTCAAATCGACGCGTGCCAACTATTGTTGTACGTGAATCGACAAGTGTTCCTCCCAATCACTGCTCCAATCGAGAGCACAAGCACGCAACATATCCTCAAATGTCTGGATAGTGCACTCCGACTATCCATCTGACTGAGGATGAAAAACAGTCCCCCACTCTCTAATGCTCACCCGTGGCCGACCCGTGACCTGTACATTTCATATGCACGGGTGGTATTCGGGTCTAGTCGGCCGACTCATCTACCAACCGGATCGGACCTCGACCCGGACCCGGACTACTGGGTTTTTCCAACAAGCAGTCCCCCACTCTCTAATGCTCATTCCCATCTATTCTGTCGTCGTCGTCGTCGAGGCAGCATATCCTTTGCTAACTTCGCCGGCGCTGATGATCGGAGTCGCCGAAATATTACCGTGACCAACATTTCCTCTCTCATTCCACTAACTTTAATGCAATATTATTGCTTGAATACATAGTACAAACAAAGATAATGCTCACACTCAGATACGCGAGGCAAACCCGAGCCTTCTTATGCCCGCCACCCTGCGCCGTCTCCGCCTCCGCCGCCGCGAGTAATACCTCCTCTATCATCGTCTTCTTCTTCTCCTCCTTCACGCCCAATTTTCGTCATTGTTCATCATCCTATCCCTTATCTCCTCCCCCCACTGATCTCAATACTTCAAATGGATTCCAATCCGAGATACCGACAAAAGAAGCTGCTTACTACTTTCGAGAATGGTTTATGTCTCGAAAGAAACCCCTTTTCGACCGTATCTTCGGTATCCTCCGCACTCAGGACGAGTCCTCCGCCGATTCAGCCCTTTCCTGCTTGAACCTTAGACTCTCGGAAACCCTAATACTTGATGTATTCGATTACGATAATAAGGATGTGCTCTCCTGTTTGAAATTCTTCGATTGGGCGGGTAGGCAGCCACGTTTTCATCACACTAGAGCGACGTTCAATGCCATTTTTCGGATTATATCCAAAGCGAAGCTAATGAGCTTATTGTTAGACTTTCTAGAAAACTATATGAAACAGAGGTATGTTAATAAGATAAGGTATTACAATGTCTTGGTCATTGGTTATGCTGTAGCTGGGAAACCCGAAACTGCACTCCAAGTATTTGGTAAAATGAGATTTGTGGGTCTGGACTTAGATGGGATAGCGTACCATGTTCTAATGAACTCTCTCGTCGAGGAGGGTTATTTTGATGTTGTGGAGACGGTGGCAAAGGAGATTAAAATTCGTGGTTTCCAGAATGAGATCACACATTCGATTATGATGAAGAGTTTTTGTAAGCAGAATGAGTTAGAGATGTGCGAAGAGTATTTGCGAAGCCTTGTGAAGGATGATGTGAAGCAGTTGGGTGAAACTGCGGTGGGTATCTTTGTGGGCGCCTTGTGCAAGGATAATCAATTTGAGAGAGCCTCATTGGTAGTTGAGGAGTTCAGCAGAATGGGTTTAATTCGGATGGATCATGCCTATGGTGTGTGGATTAGGGATCTTGTCAAGGTTGGGAAGTTGGATGGTGCTTTGGAATTTTTGAAACATAAGCAGGCAGTTGAGGGTTATGTTCCCGATATCTTTCGTTATAACATGTTGATTTGCAGGCTTTTGAGAGAGAATAGGATGGAGGAAGTGTATGATATGTTGGTAGACATGAAAGAAAAGGAGATGTTGCCGGATAACAGTACTATGAATGCTACCTTGTGCTTCTTATGCAAGGCTGGAAGGATGGACATTGCAGTGGACTTGTACGATTCAAGGTCTGAGTTCGGTCTCTCTGTTAATTACATGGCTTATAATTATCTTATAAATACTCTATTGGGGGATGCCAGTGTTAATGAAGCTTATCGTGTGTTGAAGAATTCGATAGAACAGGGTTATATGCCTGGGCAAAAGACATTTGCCATTATTTCTGATGCGCTTTGCAAAGATGGAAGGCTTGATAAGATGAAGGAGTTGGTTCTTTTTACATTAGATCAGAATACCGTGCCCAATAATTCGACATATGACAAGTTCATATCTGATCTTTGCAGAGCTGGGAGGGTTGAAGAAGGGTACTTGGTACACGGACTGACCACCACGTTAAATAAAACATCTCGGGAGTGTACTTACATGAACCTAATTAGTGGATTTAATAAATCAAGTAGAGGAGTTATTGGTGCTAGATTACTCGTTGAAATGCAAGAAAAAGGCTATAAACCGAGTAAGAAATTGTTTAGAGAGGTGATTTGTTGCTTATGTAAAGCGGATAATTCAGGGAACCATTTTTTTGGATTGCTTGAGATTCAACTTGCTCGCCATCATTTGTCTACCTCTGACGTCTACAAATTTTTCATTGATGGAGCGGGTCATGCAAAGAGACCCGAACTGGTTAGGCAAGTATACGGAATGATGAGAAGAAGTGGTATTGAACCAGACTTAAAATCTAACATCCTGGTGTTGCAGAGTTATCTGAAGAGCAAAAAAATTGCTAATGCTTGGATTTTGTTCCATGATTTGTCCATGAGATGGCATACGAGAAAATTGTGGCACACTATGATTATTGGTCTTTGCAAAGCCGAAAAACCAGAGTATGCATCCCAGATATTGGATGATATGAATGCAAACAAGTTAAGACCGAGTATAGAATGTTACGAGGAACTTATAAAGGTGTATTGTGATCTGGGGCAATATTATAAAGCTCTAGATATTGTAAATGATATGACTCGATTGGGTCGTTCAATATCTTCATTCATTGGGAATGTATTTCTATTGCATGCTTTAAAAACTAGGAAAGTATACAGGTGTTGGGCCATTTTAAGTCGCAAACAAAATTTGTCACATGCATCTTGGATGATGGGTCAGGTCATTGGTGTGTTTTCTGGTTCGATTGAAGGGGATTATGATTATGAGGAGTTGGAGAAACTGATTCAGCAGTGCTTCCACATAGATATATACACTAATAATATGCTGTTGAGAAAATTAAGCATGAATGGAATGGACCATCCTCGTAAATTTTTGGACAGATTAAGTGAAAGAGGGTATGAGCCAAATAGATGGACATATGATATAATTGTTCATCGTTTAGCGAAAGACGGCCGGACTGCAGAGGCTAGATTATGGATGAATGAGATGTTCCATAAAGGGTTTTACCCAACTGAGGTTACCAAAAATGTTATCTAACATGAAGGGGAAGTCGTGTGTTTCACAAATAGGTGCAAAATAATGGGCTGATGCAGGACTTCAAAAAAATCTTGGGTGAGTTTTCTGTACAATCTTTGGTTCGTTGTATCCTATTTTCTCATCATGTGTACTTACTGGTTCTATGTTGGATCGAAGAGAAGTAAATTTGCTCATCATGTGTACTTACTAGTTCTATGGTGGATCAAAGAGAAGAAAAAGTTACTATAGATTGTTATTTCCTAGGTGTTAGTTACTGATGTTTGTTTCCCGGTGTTTACAAGACCATTTCATTATGTTTCGATAAGTGACTGTTCAGAGTTAATGCTAGCTCAATGCACTATATCTTCTTGAAATGTAAAACAAGTGGTTAATCGGTTAGTTGGCAGTTAAGTGGAAGTTTTCTTCATGTTTCAGATTTTAGAAAAACTTTAAATTTGGACTCTTCGTGTATAAAATTATTTACACCTTGCTGCTTCTTGCAGTTTATCGTACTCCATCATCGTATGCCTTGATTACGAGAAGGGCTATGAATTCTTGTTCAAGTTTTCAGTGCCAAGAAGGTACAACTCTGGGTAAATTCATCAGTGACGAGGCTATTATTTATTCCAGGGCCAGGGTGTAGATGCTGCAAGACTGCAGTTGTTTTCTGAAATTATGTGGAGAGAGACTCAAGTAACGGATCATTGCACAGTTTGATCTCTGCAGAGGTATATGTGTACATTAATTTTCTATGGAGAGGGACTCAAGTAGCGGGTCGTGGAACAGTTTGATCTCCGCAGAGGCATGTGTGTACATTAATTTTCTTCATGTACAAGTATTTCAATTGGAAACCAATGATCCCATCACAGCCTATTTTGTTCTTTTAATATATGGAAAAATATTAGATGTATATTTCCATATTGTGAAAATTTGAGGCGAGCTTGCTTTTTATGCAGGTTATGGAGCAAAGCGTCTATGCCATTCAGATTAACTTGTTAATGTACTTTATTGCTTGAAGTCCCGCTTTTACTGCTAGTCATAGGTCTGTACAGTCTTGCCACGTGTTACCAGAGTTCAGTTATTGCTTGATAATATTCATAAAGCTTTTTAACGCCTTCTTTCTTTTTACTCTTTCTCAAGAATTGCTTGAAGTATTAAAAAAATGAGAATAATATTATCATCTCCTTTTGCTAGGTTGGCATTTACTGAATTCTCTAATGGATCAATTCAGCTTGAAACACAAGAATTTATGAAGAGGTCCATCAGATCAGATGAATTGCCTGTTATCTATCTTGTTCCTACCAACTATTAACTAGCATTGTTGCTTTCGGAGGAACGACATGTAGGCAACTTCCAGGATCTATCTGCAAGGTAAGCCTGTGTTTAGAATTTAATTAGTGAACCAGTTCTACATACGTGTGTCAATGTCTTTGTGTTTGGTTGTGGGCAGAGAGAGAAAAGGGAAATAGAATTCAGGACTATGGTTTTTGACCTCAGGAGCTAAGCTCGAGGAATCAGTTTGTAGCATCATAAAATCGAGGATATTGGTAATAATGATTTGATGATAAGCTCATTGAGGGCACATGGTAGGATGCTTTTCATGGCGGTAATGAGTCACTACTTCTCCTAGAGCATTGGCATATTATAGTTGTGAGGCATAAAGAACTGTAAGCTACAATTGAAATATAAAGCTTTGAGATGGTAAGGCCCTCATGGAAAAAATAATGCATAAAAAACTAGACAAGATCAAATATAATGAAAAAGAAGTCTATACAGTTTATTTTCAACCTCATAGCAATGCACAAAGAAATGCTTTGGTACCTGAGGGGCTTGATCAAAACTGAAGATTAATAATGTGCCTTTAACTTGTCAAGTTGAGCTATTGTTGCATTAAAATAAGTGCTTTTAACTTATGTGTATATGTTAAGATTTTCTTGTCCAAGGGTCTTTACTCGGAGAAATTTAGGGCCTGTTTAGTTAGGGAAAAGTATTCCATTATTCTATTCTAAATTTTTCAAGAGTATTCCAAAATATTCAATTTTCAGAAAAATATGGAAAATTAGAGAAAACATGTTCAGAAACAGTCCAGTTTTCTAATTTGGAATATGCGGTATTCCATTATTCCAAATTTTTGTAATACTCCAGTTGAAATTTAGAAAATAATCTGAGATTGTTTTCCAAATTTTGACTTGATTTTCCAGAAAAATGGAATATTGGAATACCGTCTATTCCAAATTATTCAAACTGAACTGTTTCTGAACATGTTTTCCAAATTCTCTTGTATTCTAGAATATTATTCTGGACGAATATAAACTTTGAGCTCTCAAAGCCACTTTGTTGTACTATATCGTACCCGTACGGGGGAGTGGATACGGATATGGACACAACACGACACATGTATGGGCATATGGATTTTCAAAAAATTTAGGCTACGACTTTGCAAGAATATGTCTATTTATTTATATTTTACTATATAACCCTATAAAATATAGAAATTTTCAAAAAAATAAATAATTATAATAATCCAATTGTATGCATATTCACATTTTTTGTCATTTAAAAAATTGAGGAGACTAAAAAAAAACTAAAAAAGTGTCAAAAGGTTGAGATTTTTGAGGGAAACATTTTATGTTAGGTTGGAAAATTGCAGAACGCCCTAAAAAAGTTCAAAATTTTCAAAAATACCCAATCGCATATCTCCAAGTGGAATATCCATATCCTCGTGCGTCCTTTTTTTTTATGCTCCGATGCGCCCGGTGGCGAATCAAGGTATGTGTCCGACGTGAATCGCACCTGCACCCATATCCCTGCTGAATTGGAGTCTTCATACCCCAAAATTTTTAAGAATCTGAGCATTATAGCCATTGTATTGACCCCTCACTCTACCCCAGCAAGCTCACTGGAAAAGCATGCACGCGCGCATGTGCACGGCCGCGCGCACACACTCATTTCAGTTAATTCCATGGAGCAGTGACGAGTTAAATTCAAAGATATCGTGGCTTCATGAATATCACACCTGTTAATGGCATATATCCGGATCCAATAAATAAGAGCAACCAATATAATATGCAAATTATGAAATTATCATCATTGACTTGGGATGTTTAGCTTAAGGTTTTTCTATTTCTGCTTAATAACATTAAATTCAAGGTCTCTCTTACTGGTTCTCATTTTGTTTTTGGACTCTTTATTTCTTGTTTGGCAGTTGGCTTTATCGCACGGCTTGGCATTGTCTTCATTGCAAGAATCTCTTGTGTTCTTCTCCTTCTGCTGGCTCAAGAACTTTCTAATAGTCGAGAGGTAATTCACAAGATCGAACAGAATCACTTCTCGAAAGGCATTATGAAAGTAAAAAGGAAAAAAAAAAAGTCGAAGGAAAGTGTAATATACAGAAGCTTGCATGGTACATTACAGATTAATGGAAAGCATGATATCTATGTTGAAGGGTACCACCCCTGGGGCGTAAGTCGTAACCACGAGGGGGCGATATGCCGCGGCCGCACCACCAGGGCATTCCCAAATTTTTTATTAAATAGCAAAGAATATAGAAAAAAAGCATTTCTAACTAAAAAACATAGCGTAATAATTAATAAGAGAAGTTTCTCCAGTTTTCCCTCCCCCTTCACGCAACTGCAAAACTTGCTGGCGGATCGCCTTCTTCTCCACACACGACACACTGGAGTAGGGAAACTGGGAAAGGGTCTCGTGCTTGCTCTTGCTTTTCTCCTCTATGGCTGCCCAAACTCTATTGCAGAATTTCCAAAAATAGGCCAGAATTCAAATTTTTTTTCTTCTCCAAATTTTCTCGCTTTTGATATTTAATGTTATATCATATATGAGTGGGAATTATGTGATTGATTGCAGTTTCTCTGTTGAAATTTTGTGGAATGATTGAAGTTCCTAAAGTGATTTTGTATATGAACTAGTGGATTACCTGTGTCATAAGGCACGATGGCAGTGTCATAATTAGATTAAAACTTCTAGAATTTCTGGTTAAAGATAAAGAGGAAAAAAAAAAAAAATCTTAAAGAATGCTCCATAAAATCTCAAGTTGACATCGCCTACAATTCAATAAGACAGTGTCAAGTCTTTTACACCGGTTACAAGTGCAATCATTAAATAAATAGGTGATCAGTGTTTTTCAATTTTAGTTGATGAGGCTCGTGATATATCCGTAAATAAGCAAATGGTAGTTGCTCTAAGTTTTTTGATAATATGGAATTTCTTACCGAACGGTGTTTAGGGATTGTACTTGTTAAGGATACTACAGCTTTATCACTTAAAGGCCAAGGCTGCTATCGAATTGTTTTTCTAAAAGCATTGGCTTAATCCGGCTATAAACGGGCTTGAAAGCTCGACTCGATTTGGAGGGTTCGGCACAAAATGATTTAGTTCGTGGTTTGGTTTGGATAATCAAACATAGAATCGAACCTATAAAAATAAGATTCTGTCAAACGAGTCGAACTGTTCAGCTCGATCCAGGATGTAAAGGGCTTTGTCTCAAAATTTAAACCCCAGTCTATTTGCTCAAATAATATATTTGATATCATTAATTTCCTAAGCTTCAAGTACCAAATCGAGTAGAACTTAGGTTTAACTCTTTCAACAAACGAGCTAAAACAAAGTTTATTCGAACGGTTTGAAAAAATAAGCTGAATCGGCCGAATTGTAAATTGTAATTTATCTATCGAACTCGAATTGAACCTTAAAAGTTAAGGTTCAAAAGTTCGAACCCGATTGAACCTAAAGTTCTAAATACTTTAGGCCAGACTCGAACTCTGCAAAGTTCGATAAGGTTCATTATTTCCAAGTCTAGGTATAATATATTAAATTTGCATGAAGATGATGGAGCAATCAATATGTAATGGTCTTAGAAAATTGGAGCAATCATATGTAATGGTCTTAGAAAATTGATATTATTGGAGAATCATTCGGCATGTACATTGTTTTGCTCACTAGCTACGATTAAACACTTGTTGATGCGTGAGATCACTCAAAAGATATCTATTTTGTTAAAATCTTGCAAAGCGGTGTTAGAGCTTCATGTAGGAAATAAAGAGATTTTTTGAGAAAGATGATTTTAAAAAAAAAAGTGGTGAAGTCATTGACGCTGGTCAAATTTTCTGCCATTTTTCAAAACCTCTAGATCAGAAATCCTGCAATTTCAGTGATTGACTTATTTCGGCGAAGGCTCCGTGGCACGTTTTTCCTCTTCATTCTGTCCCTTTCATGGGTGTATTCTTAAGCCTTTCGTGTCATTCCTGATTTTTCCATACCTTTAAATTCTTCTAGGACATTATGTCTTCTAATTCTGATTCTCAAAAATTCTCATGAATGTTCATCCTCGGTCGATATGAGTTTTCTGAGGGACTTATCTTCTTCTTAAGAGGAGGTAGAGACTCCTCTAGTTTGGAGATCGTCCTCAATAGCTCAATCAACTCTATTTCTAGTAGATGAACCAATCGAGGACATGAATTGGTCCGTTTCTCAAGGATTGACCTAATCTTCTTCCCACCTGAATCTCTTTAGTAATTATAGATCCCTCTTCCAACTAGGTAACAACTACCGGAGGCTGGGATTACTTGCATTCTTCTGCCTAACTCTCTCTCTATGACCTCCAAGGACGTTATTGATGGGTTTATATAGTTTCTTAGGTTGCCCCATAGTTGGGGTTTCTCCATTCCTCAGGCTTCTGATATTCCCGAGTTACCACCTACCCGTCACATTACTTAGTTTGTGGGCTAGGTGGATAGTGGTTTGGGGTTTCGTCTGTAACCTTTCCTCATCTCAATCTCCAACAAATAACGCCTTCTCCTGAATTAATTTTCTCCGAACTCTTTCTCGATATATGGTCGGCTTCCTATTATTTGTCATTACATGCATGGGCAGCCCGACCTGGAATTTTTTTATCATTATTTCAGGCTCAGGAGTTTTAAGGATTCTTGCTCACTTCTATACACGAGGCCCATTTTATGACCCACCTTACATTGAACGTGAAGGATTTGAGAACATGATTCTTCTACCTTCACCCTAGTCTTGGGATTTTCTGACAACCTGTGTACAAGATTCTCTTATTCAAGATCTCATCCTCAACCGCAGCTCCATTTGGGCCGCTTGGGCTACTAAGGTACGTGAATGGAATAAGACATCCTAAGACACCTTCTACTTAACGCACATTCATAATTTGCTCTACTGTTGCCGGTTGAGCCCAAACCCTTATTCTCATATCCTGGATATAGGTGGGTCTTCTGATTTTTTTAAGCTTATTGTTAGGTATCTATCCGGAATACATAGGATTACACAACTTAACAATAAATGAATTACAAATAAAGAGCCTATGGTTACGGAGATTAAGGATTACACAATAAACCTAATAACAACGAATTACACAAAGTAAAAAATGAATTAACCTCAAAGAACCCGAACACAAAAAACAGAAAATTAAGGTTCAAGAATTCAAACCGAACAGATCACACAAAATTTGAAAACCAGAGGCGAAGGTGGTGAGAGAAGATCACAAGTCGGCTCAGTCCTCCACTCTCGATGTACCCACGTCCAAGGCTCAGTAGTTAGGCGGCCAGCAGTCAAGAAATACCCAAAAAACCCAATCGGTTTCACAGATAAATTATGAGAAATCACAAATCGCCACCAGATTACCCGAAACCCTTATACTCACCCTCAAGATTTTCGAAAGCAGAGATTCACACAGAAAAAACCTCATTTTCACTTAGAAAGATAAGATTTGTTCTTGCTTTAAAAATCTCACTCAATTTTTCTGTGTTTATCCCTCTCAAGAATCTCCAGAATATATAGAACCAGGAACCGTAACAAGAATCACCATCGACCGGGGAATTCGCGGCCATCCTTATCATCAAATTGAAGGGGCTGCGGTTACCTTCTAAATCGGAACGGGAACGAGTTCACAGAAGAGAGAGAGGGAGAGAGGGAGGCAGAGAAGACGGGAGTGAGGAGAAGGAGGCGAGGGTAAGTGATTAGGGTTAGGATAGAGGGTTTTAATATAACCGGGTGGATGGCTGAGATTCCTCCTCAGGAAGGGACGGTCCAGATTAATCTCAGGGATGTTCTGGAATTCGGGCTGGGCTTTTTGGGTATTAATTGGACTGGGCTGCTCAATAATGTTATATTATTTGGGCCAACTCATAAACAAACCATTTGGGCCTTAACATAAACCAACATTTCTCCACCCGGACCAAATGAGCCATCAGGGTACACTGTTTTGAGAGGGAGGTCATCATCGCCGAACTTCACACCACCTGCACATCACACAAAGTTTAGTACAAATATAAATACATAAATCAATCACTAAGAAAGAAAACTAGGAATCACAAAGAAAACTAGAAAAGCTATCACAAATATAGCAACTGAAGAAACTGGAAGGTCTTCAGTTATGGGAATCGATATTCAGTATCGACTTGCAGGATCTAATTTTCTCGACTGGTAGGGACTTAGTGCCCATATCTGCAGGATTAGAATGATACGGGATCTTCTTCAACTCAATTATGCCTTTTTCCACGATATCACGGATGAAGTGGCGCCTGACGTCAATGTGTTTAGTACGATCATGGAAAACAGGATTTCTACACAAATGGATACTAGATTGACTGTCAAAAAATATCACAACATGATCACGAAGAACATCGATTTCACGCAGTAAACCTTTCAACCAGATAGCCTCCTTAAAGGCTTCAGTGGTGGCAATGTATTCAGCTTCAGTAGTAGACAAGGTAACTATGTGCTGAAGTTGCGATTTCCATGAAATGCAAGAACCACACAAGGTAAACACATAAGATGTTGTGGATTTACATTCATCTCTCTCATTAGCGTAATTGGAGTCAACATAACCTTTAAGATTTATCCCATCTTCAGATTTAGAGAAAACAAGGCCATCAGATACCGAATTTTTTAAGTAACGGAGTAACCACTTAAGGGCCTCCCAGTGAGGTTTACCTGGATTAGCCATATATCTGCTCAAACAACTCATTGCATAAGCAATGTCAGGCCTAGTACTGACCACAAGGTATATAACTGATCTTATAGCATTGGCATAAGGGACAGATCTCGTTTCACTAATTTCAGAGTCAGTTTTTGGTGACTGAGTTTTAGATAATAAGAAATGAGGAGCCAATGGCACACTAGCAATTTTGGAATCAGTCAGAAAATTTCTCAAGGATTTTATCAATGTATGAAGACTGATTGAGAAATAAAGTGCCATTGGGTCTGTCCCTAACAATATTCATGCCTAAAATCCTTTTTGCATCTCCTAAATATTTCATATCAAATTGTTTATTTAAGCAACTTTGAACATGATAAATAGATTCAATGCTAGAACTATTCAACAACATATCATCTACATAAATAAGCAAGAAAGTAGGAACATTAGAATCATTCTTGAAATAAAGGCACAGATCATATGCACAACGACAAAATTTCAAGGAAAGCATGCAGTCATTGAACTTTTTGTTCCACTGTCTAGGAGATTACTTTAAACCATATAAGGATCTCTTAAGTAGGCACACATGATCAGGATGGTTAGTGTCTGTAAAACCTTCTGGTTGTTTCATATAAATGGTTTCTTTCAATTCACCATGCAGAAATGTTGTCTTAACATCTAATTGTTTCATCTCCCAATTATGATGTGCAACTAATGCTAGCATGATGCGAACAGTGGTGAATTTAACTATAGGTGCAAAGATCTCAGTATAATCAATACCTTCTCGTTGAGTAAAACCTTTAGCTACTATCCTCGCTTTGAATCTGACGTTATCTTCATCCTTTTTGACTTTGCACAACCACTTACAATCAAAGAACAATTTTTAGGTTTTGGAACTAGTTTCCAAGTATCGTTCGCATGCAAGGATGTCATTTCTTCATTCATTGCATTTAACCATTCATTTGATTTATCAGATAACAAAGCATCATTATAAGTTTTAGGTTCATTCCCATCAAGCATATCAAACACATTGAAAGCAATAGAAGCCATGTGGAAATCATCTAAATATATTGGTCTTCTAACGTTCCTTCTAGGCCTATCCCTAGTTAATTGATAATCAGACAAGTCAGGAACAGATTCAGATTCATCTTCATTTTCAGAGTGGTTTTTAGATTGAGCATTAGAAGATTCAGGATTTTCCAGATTATCAGATTCAACAGGTAACTCATTATCACTAAGATGCTCCACCCTAATCTGAACAGGGTGGGGAGAAATATCAGCTGCTAACACAGGAGCAGGTAAAGTATTATCAAGACAAGGAAATTCTGTTTCATTAAAGACCACATCCCTACTCGTGATCACCTTCAATCCGGGTTCAGATCTGACCCATAAACGATAACCTTTAATACCATCAGGATAGCCAAGAAAAATACATCTCAAGGACCTAGGTTCAAGTTTATCAACATTTTGTTGCACATAAGCAGCACAACCAAACACACGAATGTTTGAAAAATCAATAGCATGACCCGACCACACAGACTCAGGGTAATTGCCATTCAATGGAACAGAAGGGGATCTATTAATAAGATAGGCAGCAATTAAAAGAGCCTCACCCCATAAACTTTTGGACAATCCGGAAGTGGCGGACATAGCCCTAACTTTTTCAAGGAGGGTTCGGTTCATTCGCTCAGCCACCCAGTTTTTTTGAGGGGTATAAGAAACTGTCTTATGCCTAAGGATGCTATTCTCGGTACACATAGTATCAAATTGAGCATTGCAAAATTCAAGACCATTATAAGTCCTAAGTTTTCGAATTCGTTTACCTGTTTGGTTTTCCATTAAAATTCTCCAATTCTGAAATTTTTCAAACACATCAGATTTTAGTTTGAGTAAGAATACGAAAACTTTCCTCGAGTAATCATCAATAATGGACAGAAAATAATGATTCCTACCATGTGTTGGAACACTGGCAGGACCCCACACAACAACATGAACATATTCAAGTACATTAGAACTCTTACTTGTATTTTCAGAAATAGGATCAGGGGGATCAACAGGTTTTGGAAATTGAGTTTTATGGTGTTTGCCATACATGCAAGAGTCACAGAAAGACAACTTAGAGATATTATCCTTTCCAAAACACTTTTGTTTATGCAAGATATCTAATCCTTTCATGCTCATGTGTCCTAACCTATTATGCCATAATTCAGTTTTATCAGCACAAACCAGATTAGAACATGCAATAGTTTCAGTATGTCAAATATATAAGTTAAATTTCCTAAGGCCTTTAAACAACATCAAAGAACCCCTACAGATTTCCATGCAACCATCCCCCCAGCAACCTCTAAGATCTTGATCTTCCAAGGTAGTGCAAGAAATTAAATTATGAGATAAATCAGGAATATGTCTAACATTTTTAAGAGTGAACTGAGTACCAGAAGCAAATTTCAGACAAACATCACCAACACCGGCCACAAGTCGTTTCAATTTATCAGCCATATACACATATCGATCACCAAGATTAGTGTAACTAGTGAAATGTTGTTTATAAGGTGTCATATGATGAGTGCATCATGAATCAAGCAGCCATTCATTTTCACTTAGACCAGCCAGCACAGAATTCACAGAAGCATGCATTTCATCAATTACCATAAAAACATCACCCATAGCCATATTAGTCTGGTCATTTTGCTGATTCTTCTTAGGTTTAGTACATTCTTGAATGTAATGACCAGTCCCCACAATTATAGCATTTGCGATTCTTAGGCCAGAACTTAGATTTATCCTTCCATTGCCTATTTTTCTTATTAGGCTTATCAGAATCAATTTTGTTAAAAGGTTTCTTTTTAAGGTGTTGCTTAGCCCTTACAAAATTGACATCAGTTATGGGTTTAGAAACCTTATTAACCTTCAGGTCTAATTCCTTGCTTTTGAAGCCACTAATAACAGTATCTAAAGTGACAGAATCCCTTCCATATTTGATAGCAGATTTAACATCATTATAGGTATCAGGAATCGCATTCAAGAGCACAATAGGAGTATAATCATCGATGTTTTTATCACCAGATTGTTTTATATCTTGTACTAACTTTGTAAAAGCATCAAGATTACCATATCCTTATTTAAATCCAGCTTATATCGGAAGAATTTTTCAAGAAGGAATAATTTATTGGGCAGAGAGGTTTCAGTAAATGTCTCTTCCAGTTTATGCCAAAGTTGTTTAGCATTTTCAGTTTTGCCTATTCGTCTAATCACAGAATCAGACAAGTTCAAGATTATGGATGAATGAGCAAACTCAATCAATTCTCCACGTTTCTCAGGAGTTACATTAGACTGAAAAGTACCTTCAATAGCCTTAAAATATTTTTGTTGGACAAGTATAGATTTCATCTTCTGTTGCCAGATTCTGAAATCTCCTTTGCCATCGAAAGGTGCCATGGTAAATGAAGTAAGAGAACTCATTTTAATGTTTATAAAAATCACACAAGATTTTAAACAAAACACCATAGTACTAGTAACAACGTAATAACCGAAACAACAGTTGCAGAGCACACAAATATCGCAAAGATAAAAATCACACAAGATTTTAAAATAATACGAGCTGGAATCGTATCCCCAAGCCCCTACAAGATCCGAGGAACACTCACGGTCTAGGCAGGAGGGTTTGGTGTACTCGGAGGTTACGACTACCATAGTCTCAACACAAAGATAGTAAATTGAAGTAATCACATTCACACAGACAAGATAGAGTAAACAGACAGAAGCTAACAAATTAATAAAGAACAGCACACCACAATACGGAAAATAACCAAGATAGAGTATAAGATGCAATACCTGAGCGGATCCCTCGGTTGGAATCCGTACGCCCTTCTGAATAGAAACCACATTTAGTGGCTCCGATACCACTGTTAGGTATCTATCCGGAATACATAAGATTACACAACTTAACAATAAATGAATTACAAATAAAGAGCCTATGGTTATGGAGATTAAGGATTACACAATAAATCTAATAACAACGAATTACACAGAGTAAAAAATGAATTAACCTCAAAGAACCCGAACACAAAGAACAGAAAATTAAAGTTCAAGAATTCAAACCGAACATATCACACAAGAGAAACTATGAGAAATTACAAATCGCCACCAGATTACCCGAAACCCTTATACTCACCCTCAAGATTTTCGAAAGCAGAGATTAACACAGAAAAAACCTCATTTTCACTTAGAAAGATAAGATTTGTTCTTGCTTTAAAAATCTCACTCAATTTTTCTGTGTTTATCCCTCTCAAGAATCTCCAGAATATATAGAACCAGGAACCGTAACAAGAATCACCATCGACCGAGGAATTCACGGCCATCCTTATCATCAGATTGATAGGGGCTGTGGTTACCTTCTAAATCGGAACGGGAACGGGTTCCAGAAGAGAGAGAGAGAGAGGGGGAGGGAGGCGGAGAAGACGGGAGTGAGGAGAAGGAGGCGAGGGTAAGTGATTAGGGTTAGGGTAGAGGGTTTAATATAACCGGGTGGATGGCTGAGATTCCTCCTCAGGAAGGGACGGTCCAGATTAATCTCAGGGATATCTTGAATCCGGGCTGGGCTTTTTGGGTATTAATTGGACTGGGCTGCTCAATAATGTTATATTATTTGGGCCAACTCATAAACAAATCATTTGGGCCTTAACATAAACCAACACTTATGATGATATTTGGTACTTGCATGAGTCGACCTTCTTTCTTAACTAGATCGTCTCAAAAAGACATGCTAATCTAACTCAACGGGGCCAACCCGAGAGTTAGAGAAAAAGCGGAATGATCGTAAAAAGCTATCTTCGAAACCTTCTGGGACAAAAATCGCGACCCTTGTCTTACCTAGCTTAACTCACCTCTCGGTCCCTGGAGTCTTATAAAGCTTTCTCAAGATAAGGCGATTCAGGGCAAAAGGTCTAGGTCTCCGAGCTCATCAAAGACTCCTAAGAAGACTAAGCGGCTGGATCGTCTATCCTAGGACCTGGCTTGAATTTATCTAGCCTTATGAGATGTAAGGACTCGAGCAAGTTTCTTCCTTACTTCAGTTTCCTTATCACCAAGAGGGATAAGAAAATACTGAAGGGTCATTCCAAGGAATCCTGGCTAGAGCTGATGATGATGCAATATGTAAGAGTAATTAATTTTCTTTTATTATTTCCGACCTTGTGTTCCTTGCATTACGAGGTCTGATTCTTGTTTTTATCCAGGTTTTTACCTTGCTGGCAGACATTGATGAGGAGGATACTACATAATGCCAATTCTCACTGGCTTCAAATAATTGAGCTCGAAGTCGAGCTTCAAGCGGCTAAGAAAGAAGCGACTACCTAGATGGCTCAACAAGAGAAGGAACTAGAGTTGGCCCGAAAGAAGACGTCCGATCGAGAGGCCATGCCAGAACATACTAAATGGCCAGCATGGCAACAGAGAATAAAGAATTCCTAGTTAGTCTGCAGTTAAAATATGAGATAAAAGTCATCAAGGCTCGATCTAAGTCCGAGGATGATTAGAAGGGCACATATTGCCAGACTCGAGGATGAGAAATTGCTGATTCACATGGAATGGGTTGCTGAAAACCATCGCACTTTCCTGACCAATGAGACCGGACTGGCTTTCTTGGATGCTTTGGAAAACTATTTCGCATTCGATAGAAATGAGGACACTTTCTTTTCGTGAAAAACTTTCGGAAATATTCGACCCTCGGGTCTAAGTAAAAGTGTTTCTAAAATATTGAAAATATCTCAAAACATTTTGGTCCTCGAGGTAGAAGAATCTTGAAACATATTGTGGCACCTTGGATGTACCACGAGAAAATAATTTATTTTAAAAGTACGTCTCGAAATTTATTTTCTAAGGTACTCAAAGTTTTCAAAGATAATTCAATGGGCTAGAATGCCCAAAAATTTCAGATAATTACACAGAACATTATAGCGCCGTGGGTCCCGCGCCGGAACCCACCAGACTAAAAACCATTTACAAAATGCCAAAAAGGTCGATGACGGTAATATTTCAAAACTCACAAAAGCCATTTGCAAAATACTAAATACCGTTATAAGAATTTCGCCAAAACGATCAAGGCCATAATGCCAAAAACTCGGTTAAGGGAATCAGTTTTCGAAATAAAACTCAGCCGGTAAAATACCGAAAGCCATTACAAAAGAACTCACGCAGCGGAAAAAGGAATACAGTCTAACATGCACAATCCAATTGAATACATCTCACAGCATCTAGTTTAAACATACAACAAAACCATTCCTCGGAGTTTCTCACGAACTCAATCGTCGATACCTTATTCGAAACCCAACAAGGTTCTCAATTTTCACACCATACCACCCCTCACAGTGGTTCAAAGGTAAAATAACAATAGGCCCAGTTTTATACGTATATTATATGTCACACGTAATAAATACAACTATATTCACAACACCGTGCAAATAAAATTATGCACCGCAATTAACTCATTTAGATAAAATCATGATACACAGGTATTTCGCATAAAAGAGGAGACTTACGTCCACAGGACGCATGGAGATGACGGTCGCCCACGATACTAATCTCATCCGACAACATATCTGACACGTTGTGACTACGCACAACTCAACTTGTCACCTGACGACTCGAACGACAAGACAACACATTACTCGACAAACCACGATTCGACTCGACCCGACAACCTAGGTTTCCGCAACCTATGCTCCGATACCATAAATGTAACACCCCCCAAAACCGTATGGGAATGTTACACGCCGTAGACCCTCTCCGCAAGGATCTACCAGGCTAAACATCCATAAACAACCAAATGCTTGCCCGACCAGGGTCAAACAACATAATAATACAGACCGTTAAGGTCACTTACACATAAACACACAGACCGATGAGGTCACACAACCTCATTAACAGAACTGACTAAACAACATTACCCACACAGGGGTCGAAACACAATACAACGGAAGACTGAATCAACTCTAACAATACAATCAAACTCTACCAACTCTCGACTCTTGATTAGTATCGCAGCTCGTCATCCCCTTATGCCAATCTTGTGACTGCTCCTCTGAACCTGCATGTACCTGGACGCAGAACAGACATCCACCCCCCGATTACTCGGGGGTTAGTAAAACTCCACTGTTTTACTAGTGCAAGTATAAAACGATACGAAATGCAACAAGTAAATAGCAACTACGAATTTAATACGGAAATCAATTATCAAAATGTTCCCAAGAAGTTTTAGAATTTCGAACTCAAGTAAGAGATATTTGAAAAGTAACACATCATCTCGGGGATTTTTAAAGCACAAATTCTCTTGGACCTCTTGTCCCAATTTACAAAACCTTTTCGTAAACATTAGGGCCTTAGCCCGATTCTCGTTTCAAAGCACACTAAATAATATATCATTATGAGTCCGAGATCTATATTTAAAATGTTACCCAAACAATCACTGCTACACGATCATTGTTCGTACACATCATGTACCGAACTCCGGAGGCCTCAACGGACCCTAGCCGGCCACACACATCGTTCGTACACATCATGTACCGAACTCCAGAGGTCTCGTCAGACCCTACCTGGATCACATACCTTGTTAGTACACATCATGTACCAAACTCCAGAGGTCTCGTCAGACCCTACCTGGATCACACACCTTGTTCGTACACATCATGTACCGAACTCCAGAGGCCTCGTCAGACCCTACCTGGAACACACGCACACACATCGACACGACACAACTCATAATCATCAAATGTCAAGCCATTCCACATTACACCGAAATGTACAATCAAGTATGTAAACCAAAACAACACAAATATCATGATCATCACAACGACTCAACAATGACCAACCACGCCCGGCACAAACTTAGATGATTTGCACATCCAACACAATTCCACGATGTTAACTAAGTGAAGGTATTATCGTTACCATCAATTGTTCGTAATAATCAATTCATACGAAGCATATACACGAAAGTAAACCAATGCATCACAACCATAATATGACGTCCCTATTCACAAGACACAATTCGTATAGTAAAATACTTGCCTTAATAACCGCTACCGAATACTCCGAAGAACACGGTTCGATCGGGAAGCTCGGACCCCGAAGAAGACAACGAACAGAAGGGTTCCGACTCGAGTTCTTCACAAGAATTTCGTCCCTAAGTCATACCAATGATAAATCAACAATCGTACGATGGATAATAATCATACAATGCCCAATCCCCCCTCTAAGACCTCTTGTCGGACACCTTGAAGGCGTTGACTAAGAACTCGACGAAAACAACGAATCGAAACGATCCAACCATGGAATAACAAGGGAAATGATAGAATACATCTAAATAATCATCAATACATCACAAATCTAAGTTATTACGGTTAAATCGGACAAAACGAACAAAAACCCCCAATTCACCCAAAAGTAGGGTTCCAAGAATTTACCTTGGATTAATGATGAAGAACAATTGTTGGTATCATTAATCCACACCAAGAACTTGAAGAATATAAAGTTCTCTGGGATTGATGATGCAAAAACGCCCAAAAATCGCCCACAAGATCGCCCAAGAGGAGGAGGAATGAAGGAAGAGATGAAATGAGCATTCATCTCACAAAATCCGCACAAATAGGCTGATCTGCACTGTGTACCGCGGCCCAGCCTAAGTGTGCCGCGGCACAGTCTGTTGCTCGGCCAAAACTGGAAAATGAGTGTCTGAGCTATTTCGACCATAACTCTCTCGTCCGGACTCCGATTGACTCACCGTTTGAACCATTGGAAAGATAACTTGATGCTATATAATATTGAAAAGATTCAAAATCTTTGGAGATTCCAAGAATTTATGGTGATTTTACAAAGTCGACTCATACTTGGAAAAGTCGTTTAATAACACTGAACTCAAGAAAACGACATCGAAACCCGAACCTGAATACGAATCGAAGATACGGTCACGAAGTACTCGCAAAGACGAATCTAAAAGCTAAGAGAACACACTATTCCGACCACCCGAAGGCTCAAAATTCGACAACGGAAGGTAATTACCCCAAACTTTGGGAAATTACGAAAATGGCCCAAAACGTCCGAAAATCACGATATGTGATCGAATAACCAAACCGAAGTTCACAACACGTCTAACAAAGTTAAATGGACTTACGGGAAACTCGAAACAGTAATTTCTGACGAGATTCACAAGAATCGAACTCGAGTGCGGAAAAGTCGTTAAGAAAACACGGGACTCAACAAAACAATACCGAAACGAACTCGGGTGATAAAAAGTGCAGAATTAATTATTCTCAGAATGATGAAACGGTCCCAAGCGAGTCGTCAAAATGGACCTCCGTCGAAAAAAAAAATTACCGGAAATCTGAAATTGCAGATATTACATTCTACCCTCCTTAAAAGAAGTTTCGTCCCGAAACTTAAATCAAGTAGGGAGAAGCAATATCCCACCAGAAAAACTCAACGAGATACACAAGAACCGAAAAAATCGCGCCCAACGGCGAAATGTTACAAGCAACGCGAAAGAACATACAGCGTGAAAACACGCCCCACAACGACCATAACAACGCCACCGGCAATGATTCAAAACAATAACGAGCAATTAACGACGCATCACATGCACACATTTAATCAAAGAAACGTGTGCGACAACAAGTCGCACCCGACCACAACGACTATGCGGTAGAAACAAATATAGTATTATGATAGAATTCACTCCGATTCTCGTCAACAAGAAAATGTCCGACGTCAAGACACAAACAATTCAAGATAACAGAAAACGAGAATACCGGACATTACATTCTATCATATTAAAAATAAGTTTCGTCCCGAAACTTAAAATAAAATATCATGGTAGAATACAAGCAAAACCAAAAAGTTCACGCAACAAATATCAATTTCTACACGAATTACAGCACGAAGTACGATACACACTACATCACGGGACACCACGAGGCACTCCCCGAGTAGGAACGAAAATCCAATTCCCGAACATCTTGGCAACGGTCTCACAATGCACCGCTCGGTGACCCACTTGGCCACACTCGAAACAGTTGACTAATGGTGAACGACAATTCTTCGCAGTACGAGATCAGGCAACAACAGTCAGACAACCCCGTTCGAACAACAACGATCGAACAACAACGATCAAATAACAATGATCGAACAACAATGATCAAATAACAATGATCGAACAACAATGATCAAATAACAATGATCGAACAATAATGATCAAATAACAATGATCGAATTACAACAGTCGAACAATGACTCCGAAGTCCCCACTTCAACTCCAGGCATTAAAAGAACTCCTAGAAAGTGAAAGATATTACTTCCAAACAAGGTTCACAAGAATCGAACCGAACTCGGGAAGGTCACGATGATAAACAGGTCGATCTAAAACAAGGTCACAACCAGTTTGAACGATGACAACTGAGACATCAAACAAGTTCAAAAAGTATCGACGAACACGTGCAAGTCGATAGAATTTAGAAGGAGAAACTGCAGAAGTCAAATATAGTACGGGTATTACATCCGACCTCTTATAAAAGAAATGTCGTCCCCGCAATTCACAACAACGAAAACAAGGTAACAACACAAAAAGCATCCGACAGGAAAATCTCCCATGGGTCTCTCAGAGCCGATCCTGATATCTGTGCTGAAGCGCGAACTCCGAAAGTCTCAGTAGCCAATTCACAAAACTGAATTCGGTGTCCCTCGAGTCCGCACTTGAAACGCGTTACTGACGAGAAGGACAATTTACACGTGCATGCCCCGGCACATCACGGTTGAAACACCTCGGCTCGGCATACCGAAAATACAAATGCTAGATACAATGGGGCATAACGTCGCAAAACAATATAGCGGAGATGCCAACTCAGCACAACAAAGAATCATAACACATATCATATACAACGATTTCCATCGTAAAGTAATACACACACAAACACTACAACAACGACAGTATCGTTCGGCGACCTCAACGGCCCGAACGATAACCAGCACATAACTACAAACATTATGAAACAATCACACATGTACACAAACATACAAACCCAAGCTTCAACAGCTCACACTCGTGCGACAACACGCAAATCACCACGAGGTGATAAACAGTAAACACCAATTCACACCTCTCACAGAGGGCTAGTACAACAAATGCGTGGCAGCGCCTCGACGTTCATGCCACCAATTCGATCATACTCGGGAGCAAACATCATAACGACAATGCGAACATCACACATACATACCCAGCCCTCAAACGGGAATGGATAGGTTTTAAAAACGAAAACCTCCTTTTTAAAATAATTTTGGAAACACCGATTGATCTTGAGTATCACCCTTCAAAAAAAAGTACAATTGTGAAACATCGTTATCGAGACTTTGGAAAACTATTTCGCATTCGATAAAAATGAGGACACTTTCTTTTCGTGAAAAACTTTCGGAAATATTCGACCCTCGGGTCTAAGTAAAAGTGTTTCTAAAATATTGGAAATATCTCAAAACATTTTGGTCCTCGAGATAGAAGAATCTTGAAACATATTGTGGCACCTTGGATGTACCACGAGAAAATAATTTATTTTAAAAGTACGTCTCGAAATTTATTTTCTAAGGTACTCAAAGTTTTCAAAGATAATTCAATGGGCTAGAATACCCAAAAATTTCGGATAATTACACGGAACATTATAGCGCCGTGGGTCCCGCGCCGGAACCCACCAGGCTAAAAAACATTTACAAAATGCCAAAAAGGTCGATGACGGTAATATTTCAAAACTCACAAAATCCATTTACAAAATACTAAATACCGTCATAAGAATTTCGCCAAAATGATCAAGGCCATAATGCCAAAAACTCGGTTAAGGGAATCGGTTTTCGAAATAAAACTCAGCCGTTAAAATACCGAAAGCCATTACAAAAGAACTCACGCAGCGGAAAAAGGAATACAGTCCAACATGCACAATCCAATTGAATATATCTCACAGAAACATACAACAAAACCATTCCTCGGAATTTCTCACGAACTCAATCGTCGATACCTTATTCGAAACCCGACAAGGTTCTCAATTTTCACACCATACCACCCCTCACAGTGGTTCAAAGGTAAAACAACAATAGGCCCAGTTTTATACATATATTATATGTCACACGTAATAAATACAACTATATTCACAACACCGTGCAAATAAAATTATGCACCGCAATTAACTCATTTAGATAAAATCATGATACACAGGTACTTCGCATAAAAGAGGAGACTTACGTCCACAGGCCGCACGGAGATGACGGTCGCCCACGATACTAATCTCATCCGACAACATATCCGACACGTTGTGACTACGCACAACTCAACTTGTCACCTGACGACTCGAACGACAAGACAACATATTACTCGACAAACCACGACTCGACTTGACCCGACAACCTAGGTTTCCACAACCTATGCTACGATACCATAAATGTAACACCCCTAAAACCGTATGGGAATGTTACACGCCGTAGCCCCTTTCCGCAAGGATCTACCAGGCTAAACATCCATAAACAACCATATGCTTGCCCGACCAGGGTCAAACAACATAATAATACAGACCGTTAAGGTCACTTACACATAAATACACAGACCGATGAGGTCACACAACTCCATTAACAGAACTGACTAAACAACATTACCCACACAGGGGTCGAAACACAATACAGCGGAAGACTGAATCAACTCTAACAATACAACCAAACTCTACCAACTCTCGACTCTTAATTAGTATCGCAGCTTGTCATCCCCTTGTGCCAATCTTGTGACTGCTCCTCTGAACCTGCATGTACCTGGACGCAGAACAAACATCCACCCCCCGATTACTCAGGGGTTAGTAAAACTCCACTGTTTTACTAGTGCAAGTATAAAACGATACGAAATGCAACAAGTAAATAACAACTACGAATTTAATACGGAAATCAATTATCAAAATGTTCCCAAGAAGTTTTAGAATTTCGAACTCAAGTAAGAGATATTTGAAAAGGAACACATCATCTCGGGGATTTTTAAAGCAGAAATTCTTTTGGACCTCGAGTCCCAATTTACAAAACCTTTTCGTAAACATTAGGTCCTTATCCCGATTCTCGTTTCAAAGCACACTAAATAATATATCATTATGAGTCCGAGATCCATATTTAAAATGTTACCCAAACAATCACTGCTACACGATCATTGTTCGTACAATCATGTACCGAACTCCGGAGGCCTCGACGGACCTTACCCGGACCACACACACTGTTCGTACACATCATGTACCGAACTCCGGAGGCCTCAACGGACCCTACCCGGCCACACACACTGTTCGTACACATCATGTACCGAACTCCAGAGGCCTCAACGGACCCTACCCGGCCACACACATCGTTCGTACACATCATGTACCGAACTCCAGAGGTCTCGTCAGACCCTACCTCGATCACACACCTTGTTCGTACACATCATGTACCAAACTCCAGAGGTCTCGTCAGACCCTACCTGGATCACACACCTTGTTCGTACACATCATGTACCGAACTCCAGAGGCCTCGTCAGACCCTACCTGGAACACAAGCACACACATCGACACGACACAACTCATAATCATCAAATGTCAAGCCATTCCACATTACACCTAAATGTACAATCAAGTATGTAAACCAAAACAGTACAAATATCATGATCATCACAACGACTCAACAATGACCAACCACGCACGGCACAAACTTAGATGATTTTCACATCCAACACAATTCCACGATGTTAACTAAGTGAAGGTATTATCGTTACCATCAATTGTTCGTAATAATCAATTCATACGAAACATATACATGAAAGTAAACCAATGCATCACAACCATAATACGACGTCCCTATTCACAAGACACAATTCGTATAGTAAAATACTTGCCTTAATAACCGCTACCGAATACTCCGAAGAACACGGTTCGATCGGGAAGCTCGGACCCCGAAGAAGACAACGAACGGAAGGGTTCCAACTCGAGTTCTTCACAAGAATTTCGTCCCTAAGTCATACCAATGATAAATCAACAATCGTACGATGGATAATAATCATACAATGCCCAATCCCCCCTCTAAGACCTTTTGTCGGACACCTTCAAGACGTTGATTAAGAACTCGACCAAAACAACGAATCGAAACGATCCAACCATGGAATAACAAGGGAAATGATAGAATACATCTAAATAATCATCAATACATCACAAATCTAAGTTATTACGGTTAAATCAGACAAAACGAACAAAAACCCCCAATTCACCCAAAAATAGGGTTTCAAGAATTTACCTTGGATTAATGATGAAGAACAATTGTTGGTGTCATTAATCCACACCAAGAACTTGAAGAATATGAAGTTCTCTGGGATTGATGATGCAAAAACGCCCAAAAATCGCCCACAAGATGGCCCAAGAGGAGGAGGAATGAAGGAAGAGATGAAATGAGCATTCATCTCACAAAATCCGCACAAATAGGCTGATCTGCACTGTGTGCCGCGGCCCATACTAAGTGTGCCGCGGCACAGGGTACAGGCTGCTCGGCCAAAACTGGAAAATGAGTATCTGAGCTATTTCGACCATAACTCTCTCGTCCGGACTCCGATTGACTCACCGTTTGAACCATTGGAAAGCTAACTTGATGCTCTATAATATTGAGAAGATTCAAAATCTTTGGAGTTTCCAAGAATTTATGGTGATTTTACAAAGTCGACTCATACTTGGAAAAGTCGTTTAATAACACTGAACTCAAGAAAACGACACCGAAACCCGAACCTGAATACGAATCGAAGATACGGTCACGAAGTACTCGCAAAGACGAATCTAAGAGCTAAGAGAACACACGATTCCGACCACCCGAAGGCTCGAAATTCGACAATGGAAGGTAATTACCCCAAACTTTGGGAAATTACGAAAATGGCCCAAAACATCCGAAAATCACGATACGTGATCGAATAACCAAACCGAAGTTCACAACACGTCTAACAAAGTTAAACGGACTTACGGGAAACTCGAAACAGTAATTTCGGACGAGATTCACAAGAATCGAACTCGAGTGCGAAAAAGTCGTTAAGAAAACACGGGACTCAACAAAACAATACCGAAACGAACTCGGGTGATAAAAAGTGCAGAATTAATCATTCTCATAATGATGAAACGGTCCCAAGCGAGTCGTCAAAATGGACCTCCGCCGAAAAAAGAAAATTACCGGAAATCTGAAATTGCGGATATTACACTCTCATGATGTAAGATTCAGGATTCCTAGGACTTCCTGGGACCTATTCAGTAGTTTTCTGCAAAATTGTATTGTTATACATCAGGCAATCAATAGAAGCCTCTTTTGCTGTAGTGGACCTATTATTCTCTCATCATAATTAGGAGAAGCTTAGTCACAGATTATTTCTCAGCTCATCACTGCTCACCTTCAAATTGGCATCAGGCCTAGCTTTCTGTATTGGCATCATATGAAGACAATGTGAAAGCACTACAAATGATCTTGGGAAAATACTAAGCTCCCCCTCTTATTTTTTCCTGAGTGAAAGGATATGAATAACAAGTGACTAATCCTTTATGCCCAGGTTCCACAGAAATCTGCTTATAATTTATATATTTAGATTCAAAACTGAAACTAACACATTGTTTGTTAATTATTAGTATGTAAGGTTGTTAGTTTTCACAAACCTAGAAACCTACTAACACGATCACCATGCTTAATATTAGAGTGGAACCTAGAAAATTCAGCTTCATCCAGCTCCGATTTCCTGAATTGAAAAACTTCAAAACATTCTTAGAAATTTTGACTGAAAGGAAGAAACCATGGGAGTGGGGAGGAAATAACACTTTCAATCTTTATGTTTGCCTTCTGATCTACAAACTATATTTCACTTGTAAAGATCAAGATGTTTCCAAGTGTTGCAAAACTATCTATACAAAATTGAGTGTTACTCAAGCTCCACAAATCTTTGCACTAAACAGGACAACTACAATTATTTGCACTAAACAGGAAACTAAAGTACATTTCTCCATTCATTGCACTACAATTGGAGTTATAACATATCCCCCAAACTGAATATGCGGAAAAAATATTCCATACATCAAAAGATGCATACACTCATGTTGAAGTTAATCATGGATCCAAGATGGTAAAGACACACATAAATACTTGAATGTGCAGTAACAAGAAAATAGTTCAGCAACCAACTAATCAAATAAACATAAAGTCCAAGCAGAATCGATTAGTAATTAAAAGAAGAAAAGGAAAAGAGAAAATATACCTCAGCTTTCATAACCATCTGATCAACATAGCCTTTAAGTTTATTAACCCTAAGCGCCTCAGTAAAAAACCTGAACTGCTCCTGCCTAATAGTATAATACACATCACACTAGTATAATCCACACCACATCAAGAGCATGCCATAGCATCAGAACAAGAACTGAATAGATAGATGAAGTAAATAGGCAAAAACACTTCAACAAACCTTATGATTATAGACGAGTTTGTTTCATCTGCAAAATTCCCAAATCGTAGCAAACACAAATGAGATTTGAAATATATGTCAACGGTAAGGAGCATTCCAAATAATTTTAGAGATTGGACAATACCTTTCATCATATCATTGTAAGCTGTGTCAGCAACAGCATACACATGAGGGTTGTCCAGAAGATTTTGTCTATAAGCTGTAACAAAGTCATTTCCATATAACGGCACATCTTTGAAAGGATTGACTGCTATTAAAACGGGGCCTGCCTTACTCTAGGAAAAACAGGAACAGATTTTTCAAGAGCACAGACAGCTAACATAGTACATAACACAAATGCTTGACCACTAGTTACTTACATATACAATGTCTTGAGAATATCTATACTTTAGATTGTGAAGAACTGAAGGCTCGTTCAAGTAGCTAAGTTCTATAAGATCATCCACCCCCTCAAGAATGTCTGGATTGGCAGGTAAGAGACAACAAAACCAGAAGGACAAAAGAAGAACGTTTTAAATTCAACTAGCATGATTCTTCTATCAGAATGATAACATTTTTCAAATATGCTAGCGTGGAGAAAGTTGCCAACATCACATTTTTCTATCAGTGTGTTTTTCTTCTCCTTCATACGATTCCTCAGGTGGTGGAGGCTAGTGCACGTTGCTGTGGTCATCTTGGTAACGAGAACTCATCTCCTTATATGCCACACTTGAGCCTGCTCTTTGGGGATCTAACAGATGAACAGAAGAAGAAAGCGCAAGAGAAGGCTTATGTTCTTCATGACAGCGTTGACAGTTTAAATTTCCAGATATCACGTTTATCATTGTACAAGACCGATACTGAAGATAAAAGCTGCAAATCTTGGGAGAAGGTGTCTGAATACACGCTCATACATTGAGCCATGGAAGCATGTATTAAAATCAATATACATATAACATATTCATTTCACACTCACTGCCTTCACAGATGAGACAATATACTCTCTTCTGGGTGGACTTAACACATTGAATGGTAGTCTTACTCTAGAGAAGTCATCTCCTTCCACCAGTCTCTGTGATTTCAATGGAGAAAAAAAAGAACAAAAGAAAAAAAACATTCTCAAATTAACAACAGTAAATCAAAAAGATTTAAAATCGGGCCATCTCTTTTAGTCCGAAACCTCAACCATAACCGATCTGGCCGCCAAGTTCCTTCACTGGTTCAAAAAAATTTCACACAAACACACTTCATTAAACCAACCATTTCCAGAATTCACATAACACATGAAACCCATTTTCTTTTGGAATTTAAAATCGGAACAGTAAGAAAATGAACCTGAAATTCATTATTTCATTCGCGACAAAACCCAACCCTCCGTCTCGCTGACACCTTCAGTCCATCCACGGATAGTCACCGTCGAAGCTTATCGGAGACCTTGGATTCCACCTTTTTTCCACCGGTAGTCGGATCTAGAATTTTGGATTTCCAAACCAGGCCCTTGAATCGGGCTGAGAGGAGGCTGTCGCTCCGATTTACTCTAATTAAGGACATGTACACTCCCGATTCAAACGGGCGGTGGTCACGCTGGAGATAGAACGCTCAGAAGCATGTTTGAGAGAGGGAGAGATAGAATGATGAGAGAGAGAACAGAAAGGGGGCGACGAGAAGAGAGAGAGAGTGTGAGATGAGAAGACTTTTTCATCGGGATAATGATTTAGCATCTTTTTTTATTTCTGATTTAAATTACTGATACCTTTGTGTCAATATATTTTGACACATTTATATTAAAGTCAGAAAATAGATCAAATGTCGTAAGTTACTGACACTTTTGATAAAGTGTCAGAACAAAAGTGTCAGTAAAAGATATTTTTGTAGTAGTGTTTCCCTCTGTATCCTATAAGCACCTCAAATAAGGGCTATACAGTTCTCATCTAATAAAACAAATCAATTTATTTTCCTCATGGCTTGCCGATTACCGATTGCTAGTTTGTCATCGATGAGTATGGCCTATATAGGGGTCCGCCAATCCTCTTTCTCCCCAACACTCGTGACCTTGCCCCCTATGCAGATGGCTTCCATCTACATTAGGGCCAAACTTCGCAATCTGCAGTCTACTACTAAAGTAGCTATCGTGACTAAGTATTCTCGGCTTGGGTATGTGATGTAACTCGAAGCTCTCGAACTATAAGCTCATACTTTTAACTTCCTCCACGCGCCTATATGTCCTTTCTTCTTTGACTTCAAATGTTCCCCCTCCTATTGGGTCACCAGCTGGGAATCTGAATAGGCCACCTCATACCTTACACCTAACATGCCCAACATCTATATACGTTTTTAACAGGCCCTCATACTCAGCCTCATTGTTGGATGACTTGAGTTTGATCTTTACTGCATATTCCAAATCCCCCCTTCCGGGCTTGTCAACACTATACCATCCCAGCTCCTCCCGTATTGGACGACCCATACATATGTAACCACCATTTTACGACCGGAGACCTTCGTCGCGTCCCTTATATGAAATCTGTCATTGCCTGAGCTTAATGGCATTCTGGGGCTCATATGCTATATAATACTCGCTCATTCTAACTGTCCACTTTTTAACACGAACTGACATATTAAGTTGGCCTAAGATCTTTTTCAAATGGAGGTTAGTCTGCAAGATCACCTAATGCACTAAGAAATACGACCTCAACCTCCTGACCATCACTACCAGCTCCCAAACCACGTTCTCTAGATCCGAATATCGCTGTTTAGCACCCTATAAAAACTTTTTGGTGTAATATATGGGTTTATGTTGTCCGCCCTTTTCTTCGAGTAAAAATGAACTTATAGCCCTATCTTCTACACACACACACACACACATATATATATATATATATATATATATATATATATATATATATATATATATATATATATCGGTCAGTGCCTAAGCTTAATGGTGGGTTATGGAGTGAAATGGTTTAAGTATAAGAAATAAGAATGTATCCTAACCTTACATCTATAAAGAATTAAGGGTTCAGATTTAACTAGATTTGATGCTGACATCATCATTGATTCACCCGATTTTAACAACAAGGGTATTTGTGAAATGAAATTTTTTTCTCACTCCTTTCCATTCATCTTATCCATCTTTTAAGGGATTCTGAATTTATTTTCAAAATTAATTTTCTCTCCCCTCATTTCAATCTATCCCTAATTTCGTCCGCTCATTTTCTCTCCCCCATTTCTTCTCATTCGCTCCCCATTCCAGCACTGCCGCCGTCGCCGCTGTATATTAGCACGATTATTCTGAGTAGTTAGCACAATCTTTGTAATTAGTAAGCACATTTAATATTATTTTGCAGCATAAGTGTGTTTATTATCAGCACATTTAGTTGATTGTTTCTGCACATTTATAATAATTTTTCAGCACATTTAGCTGATGGTTTATGCACATTTAGAAAAAAATAAGCAGTAATATTTGTGTTAAGTAGTGTAATGTGATTTATTAGTAAGCACAATAAATATAATTTTATTTTATTTTTTGCAATCTGTAAATTTCTTGAGAGCTTAAGTTATTATTATTATTATTATTATATTTTTTTACAGATAATGATAAGGGTAAAGCAAATGAAGATAAGGGTATAAATGATGGAGGAAGGATGAAGGATGAAGGAAAGAGATAAAATGATGGAGGAAAGAGAAAACAAAATCACTACGTTGGGAAGAGATGGGAAAGTGGGATATGAAATCCCATGATTATAGGAAATATCAAACATACAATCTTATTAATTACAAATATATCCCCACAAAAATATTGCGCATAGCACACTTAGGCTAAATTCTTAGCACAACGTGACCAAATCGCAGTCATTGATCACCAAAGATCAAAGGCCCAAAATCATTCTTATTTCTTACGGAAAAAAGCTTTCCTACCTGAACCTATTCATATATATATATATATATATCATATATAGTGAAAGATTGAGTCCTAAAAATAATTGGGGAGTATTAATGACACCAATTTTGAAACATTTATTATAGTTTTGCAATTTAGCCCTCACATTTTCCTGCAGCTTTTAATTTAACCCTAGAAATTCTGTATATTTCAATTTAAACCCATTTTGATTTATGATTCTTCGATTTTAACCCAGTCAGCTTCTCAACTCTTACAATTTGACCCCACTCAACTTTAAAACCTCCAATTCAGTCCCATTTTGACCAAGACATTAAAATATTGACCTTTCAATTAATATTAATAATTAGTCCGATTTTATACATATATATTTTAATTTCCGTCATTATATCGTAATATTTTATAATGATTAAAATATTATTACATGTAGACTTTATCGAGGATTTACGGGCTTAGGACTGTGAATCGAGCATCTCTATATTCAAGTCAGACAGCATCATTTATTCGTGGGAATTTTCAATATCACTTTAATTGCTTTAATTGGATTGTATATGTGATATTCAATTCATGTTTAAAAATTGACGATACATGTTGTGAATCAGGCTCACATGTATACGTGTAAAGAGGCTATCTTAAGATATATGTTGTTGCGGGGACACCTGCGCAACCTCAATATTCACATGCGTGCTCGATTCATGTTATATGTGGTATTTTGTGTATGTTTCATGTTGTTGCGGGGACACATGCGCAATCTCAATATTCGTGTTATGCGTGCTAGATTCATGCTATACGTAATATTGTGTGTATGTATTCATGTTGAGAAAAAGATATGATAGATTATTCATTTTATGCTTTCTATGAGATTATATATTACTGTGATAAGTGAGATTTCCACGAGCTGAAGGAAGTCACCCCCACCTTTATTGATCCCGCAGTTAAGCTAAACCGGATGAACGAAGGAGCGGTGAGAGGGCATATGAATGAAATTTATTAAATAATGTTTTTCTTATGTCAAATGTTTCAAATTCTTTTAAAACTTTTGTTAGAAATTAACAATTTATAATTTATTCTTCCGACGCATTTTATTTCGTATCTATGACGTGTTATTGCCTTAATTAAAGGTATTTAATTTATGTCGATGAATGACTCGACTTTGTAGGCGTTATTCTTCACAAATTTACCTTTATTTATTTTCCCAATAATTACCCCTAGAAAGTCGGACATTACATAGAGATATAACTTATATTATACACATTAACGCAACCTTGATACAAGGTATATAAACATCTGCACAAATATTACGTACAAAACACGTAGATATTCAATCAAAAGCACAGTCGGTGCATCGCACGGGTTCGTAACGCCTCGTATATATATAAGATTAGGTGCTCGTAAGGATTGACTTTATTAAAAGAGGCAACTCCGCTAAGAATTCTATAGTTTTTTGAAACACTGTTGTGCCTCCATAGTCCACTCGAATCAAGCTTCCTTATTTAATATTTTAAAGATGGGGAAACTCCTCTCAGCTGACTGAGAAATGAACGTGTTCCATCCTGCTACCCGTCTTTAACACGTGAACATCGCGTATTCCAGCACAACTCGAACTGTTTACGGAATCACTTCTATCCCTTTCCTCACCACCATATATCCTAGAAATTCGAAATCTTACCCCAAACCAACCCTTTGCTAGGTTAAGTTTTAACCCATTAGGGGAGAGGGAGTGGGGCTCGGGTAAGGGAATCGGGTACCCTTACCCGAGCGGTAACACCGCCGCCGAGGCCTCAGGTAAGGCGGGCGGTGTTCTCATTCGGCTTCTGAAGCCGATCGGTGTGTGTGTGTTTGGTTTTTTTTTTTTTTCCTTTTTTTTTGTTTTTGAAACCCCCAGCTTTAAATTTGGATATATATATATATATATATATAATGAAATGGTATGTTTTTATTTTAATATTGTATGTGATTTTATGTATGAAAAAAAATCGGGTATGTTTTTATGTAATGTTTTTTTTAAATATTATGTAATGTTTTTATTTTTAATGAAATGGTATGTTTTTATTTTAATATTGTATGTGATTTTATGTATGAACAAAAAAAATCGGGTATGTTTTTATGTAATGTTTTTTTTAAGTATTATGTAATGTTTTTATTTTTAATGAAATGCTAAGTTTTTATTTTAATATTGTATGTGATTTTATGTATGAACAAAAAAAAAATCGGGTATGTTTTTATGTAATGTTTTTTTTAAGTATTATGTAATGTTTTTATTTTTAATGAAATGGTATGTTTTTATTTTAATATTGTATGTGATTTTATGTATGAACAAAAAAAAAATCGGGTAGTATATGTGACCACTCCCTCCACTTAGGGTAGTGTTAGGGTAGAATTGAGTAGTTTTGAGTTGGAGGGTTTTTATTGGATAGAGGTGATGTGGCACCTAAGGTATTAGGTGACCACTCCCTCCCCCCTTATATCCGCAAAATCTAGGTAAGTTTCCTCCAGGTCTGACACATCAGTACTTCCGGCTATTTGACCAACATATTATTGACATAAACCTTCATGTTTCCCCCGATTTGACCTTTAAACATCCTATCGATCATTCGCTGATAGATAGCTCCCACATTATTCAAGCCAAAAGGCATTACGACATAGCAATATATTTCCTTGGAGGTCATAAAACTAACCCACTTTTGGTCCTTCTTAGCAAGGAGAATTTGGTGATACCCTTGCGAGGCATCCGTCAGTCAGAAGAGATCACACCTCGATGTAGAATTTACCAAATGGTCGATCAAGGATAGTGGGGAATGATCCTCTGGACAAGCTCAGATTAAGTCCTTTAAATCTATACACATTCTCCATTTTTCTTCCGCTTTCGCACCATGATTGTGTTGGACAGAAAGGAACTGGATTTCCCTAATTTGCCCTGCCTCTAGTAACGTCGCCACTTCTTCCTCAATCACCTTATCTAGCTCGGCCCTAAAGTGCCTCCTCTTATGTTTAATAGCTCGGCCCTAAAGTGCCTCCTCTTATGATCTCCTCTAAGCTCATTGCTTACACTAATGCTGATTGGGTTGGCTGCCAGATACATGTTGTTCGAATTCTGGTTAGCGTAGTTTTAATGGTAATAATCTTGTTTTGTGCTCTTTCAAATGTCACCATGTTATCTCTCGTTCTAGTGTTGAGGCTCAATATGGATGTGTTGAAAATGCAGTCGTGAGTCCTCTTGGTTGCCCTATCTTCTTTTGAAACTTCACTGTCCTGTTCTTAAGTCTGTTTTTATTTCTATGATAATGTATGTTCTGTTTATATGTCTACTAATCCAGTACAGCAACAACGTGTTAGGGTTGTATACATCAAAGCATATTTTATGCTTGTATTACCTACTTTCCCGATCTTTATCTATGAGAATATTTAATTCTTTCATCACATGTTTTGCATATTTATTCATGCTATTGTTATGCAAATGTTGTCTAAATTACTTTATATTGTAGATAATGCGGTGTGTCGAGTCACACAGAAGATCACATTATCGGTTCCTTATATAGTAATATTTAGTTTACAACCTATATAACATTAGACTGTTATGTGAGAGGTTGTAGTATATGCTTGAGATTGGTTGGTCTTGACCATTAGCATATATTAGCGTATTTGGTATACGTTGAACAGGATCGATGTGAGATAGATTCTTATGTACTGACTATAAGAAGAACGTACATCTCGGACAATTATTATTTCTTAATTCTAGTGATTAATATTTAATTATATATATTTAATATTTATTATTTTGATTTATCATGGGTGAGAGGCAGAATGATTGACTCAATATGCTCGATATTTTAGACAATATTATTATTTATATGTAATTAATAATATAGCTAGAAATCATGTCCCGACCAGTCGGGTTGATCATGTCCCTTGAGGCGCTCGAAAGGATTATTATATTAAACCCTGCAGGTGGAATTAATTTTCCGGTATAATAGTAAAAGACGAGTGGTATACTCATGTATAATATATTAATTAATTAAAAGTTGTCAGTAGCTTAAATTAATTAATGGACATGGAATATCTTAAACACGGGAAATAATTAATTCAAAAAAGAGTCCAATTTCGTAATTTGGGATTTTGGTAGGAAGTGCAATATCAATTTTTTGGTGGACTAAGTTGATATTTAATAGAGTCATTATATTAGGAAGAGTTCTAATATAGGAAGATGATATCTATTAAGAGTTCTTATCATATCCTCCTTAAGGTCCCTAGAGTAGCCCAAAACACCTATAAATATGATACATGGGGTGGCCGATTTTATCATCATAATTTGAGCCAAAATTTTCGATTTTTTGCGTGTGTTTAATTGTGGATCTTGACTTGTGTCTTGAATTCCATAATTTAGTTAACACAATATTTTTCTAAAATACCACAAATATTCAAGAAAAATAGAGAGAAAATCGAAAGGAATTTTGGAAGAACAATTCGGCCGATCTCTGCTGCTGTCCAAGTAGTCCAGTAGATTGTTACCCACACGACATCCGAATAATAGGCGGAATATACTCTAGAAGACTTTGAGGTAGAAATACAAGTAGATTGAAGAAGAATAGAGGGAGTAGTTCGATCGATCCAAGGAGGAAATTTCTACCACTTCGCGTCAAAGGTATTAATTACCGACTCCCATGCGTAAATATATTTATTTGATTGTTTATTAATCTGTTTAGTTAATTAATTGACAAGCCTAAATATATCCAGTTTTTTATGTTGGTGGTTAGTTTATAAAACCGTTTATAAAATATTTTCACCAACTAGCTTCTGCTGAGTTTTATATTCCAACAATTGGTATCAGAGCCGGTCTTTAGGTTCTGTTCAATTTAATTAATTTGGTGATTAATATGCTAGCAACTAAATATTCATATAGTATGATTTTTGGAATATTTTGCTACTGCAGGAGAATATGATCCAATTATCATGGCTATGTGATGTTTTTTATTTATTTACGTGTTTTTGGTAATTTGACCCGGTTTAAGGCATGTATAAATTTTTCCCGTGAGAAAATCCACGGGTAGAATAAGATTTATTTTTCTTGTAATTTGCTGTAAATTCGATGTATTTTATTTCGAATAAAATTGTAATCGAATTGGAACACACGAAGTACGAAAGAGAAAGAAGTCCAGCGCGAAGAGGAGTCCCGATCGGACGAACTGACCGAGACCAGCAGGCTGCCGGTCTAGACTCGTCCGAGTGCTGACTGTCGGGCCGTAGGTCCTGTCGGCCGCAGGTCGGGTCGGGCAGCAGGTCGGGCAGTTCGGGCAACGGGTCGGGCAGCGGCCAGCGGGTCAAGTTGTCCGGTTCGGGTCGTTCGATGTATGGTCCTAGTCGTTTTTCCGCGAGATGCTTGAAGCAGTGGGAGCAAACGAGCCGAGGATTTTCTCGTTATTCAAAACGAGGAATAAAAGCCATGATAATTGGATTTAATTATCCAATTTTTTATTTATTGTTGGTTTTTATTGTTTTTGATGAATGGCATGTATGAATGTATGCGTGATATGTTTCTTACATGTTAAGACGAGAAAATTAAAAACCTTATATTTTTCAAAATAACTAAGTGATTGTAAATTGATTTTTCAAAATCAAATTGGCCTCCATAATTGGTTTAAATTGTGAAATAATTAGCATGTGCATTGACATTAGAGTCTTCCTCCACATCGGGTGTGCTAATTGTTGGCTCACTAGTTTTAAACTTCAAATTTGATAACAAAAAGGTGAATATTATTTTTTATGATATGACCTCTCCATTTGTAGGACTATTATCATTAAATGATATTCTAAGGTTTGTTAAATTATGGTGTTCACTTAGGTGTATTGATTAATAAGCTCCCCATCGGAGTCTATGTTAATTAAATACATGGCCAATAGTAACCAACTATTAATTTTACTTGTCAAAACACATCTTGGCTAGATAGTAAAATTAAAGACGTTAAAATCTACTTGAAAATGTATGTGTAAACGCCCACACTATCATGGCTTGCATGTGCGGTTTTTCAAGGTATTGGTTGATTGCATATATATTGTGTTTTAAGGTTTTTCAATATATTTTGCGTCGAATTATGTGATGAATGGTGTTTTAAATTTTATTCTCAGATGTCTTTCAATCCACTAGCTGTTATTCTCAAAGAAAACAAACTTGATGGCACTAACTTTGCCGACTGGAAAAGAAATCTTGATATTGTCTTGACTGCCGAGGGGCATAAATTTGTTTTAACTGAGGTGAGCCATTTGGAACCAGAAACGGATGCCACTCCTAAAGAGTTGGCTGAATTCCGAAAATGAAAAAAGTCTGATGAGATGGCTCGCTGTTACATTTTGGCTTCACTGACAAATGTATTGCAACATCAGCATCAGACGATGGGCTCGACCGCGGAAATGATGAAAAATCTCACTGAGATGTTTGCTCATCAGAACCGGGCGGCTAGGCAAAATGCAATGAGGGTTTTGATGACAACCCAAATGTCTGAAGGGACCCCAGTAAGGGATCACATTCTTAAAATGATGTCTCATTTGAACGAACTGAGCATACCGGGGGCCACTATCGATGCGGAGTCGCAAGTCGATATTATCTTGGGCAGTTTACCAAGAAGCTTTGAGCAGTTCCGCCTCAACTACAATATGAATCGTAGGACTTACACATTGGCAGAACTTCTGACAGAGCTTCAGTCTGCCGAAGGTCTCTTCAAACAAGGTTATCATCAAATTCTTGCAGCAACCGGTGTTGCTTCTTCAAAACCCAAATGGGGAAAGAAGAAAAAGCAAGTTGGCCAGAAGCAAGTGGAAACCTTCAAAGCTAAGGGCAAGGCTCCTCAGTCCGAGGCGGACAAAAAGCCGAAGGGCAAGTGCTTCAATTGCGGTCTGAAAGGGCATTTCAAGAGTGACTGCCCTAAGAAAGGTACGCCTCATACACTAGTAGTCAAAACATGTTTGGCTGCCTGTTCTATCACTTCGTGGATAGTAGATTCGGGCTCCACTGATCATGTTTGTTATGACTCACAGGGGTTCCAAGTAACCAAGGTACTTAGTGCAGATGAGATTACTATTAGCTGGGGCGACTATTCCAGGCTGAAGGCTGTTGCAGTGGGAGTCGTGCAGTTAAAAGTTAATGATAGGATTCTAGTCCTAAATAATATGTTATTAGTGCCTGATTTTAGAATGAATTTAATTTCAGTTTCTAAATTGCGTTGTGATGGATATTGAATTTTTTTTGAAGATAATGCAGTTATTAAAAGAAATGGTAAATATGTTTGCACGAGTACTTATAATGAAGGACTTTATATCATTAATGCTGCACCAGCTCCCTTGCATAATTATAAATCACTTAATCCTTTGACTAATCATAATAAAAGAAAAGAACCTTCGAGCATAAATCAAACATATTTGTGGCATTTACGATTGAGTCATATTAACCTTAGAAGGATTCAAAGATTGGTGAGCGATGACCCATTGGATTCGCTCCAAGTTGAGTCATTTCCAATTTGCGAATCCTGTCTAGAAGGGAAAATGACTAAAAGGGATTTCCAAAGCAAAGGAAATCGTGCACAAAATATATTGGAATTAGTACACACCGATGTATGTGGTCCAATGAACATCCAGGCTAAGGGTGGTTTCGAATACTTCATCACGTTTACAGATGATTATTCGAGATATGGATACATCTATCTGATGCGACGTAAGTCTGAATATTTTGATAAGTTCAAAGAATTCAAAGCTGAAATGGTGAAGCGTCATGGACAGAGTATCAAGTCACTGCGATCTGATCGTGGTGGCGAGTATCTTAGTGGAGAGTTTCTGGATTTCTTGGCACATGAGGGGATTACTTCCCGGCTCACTGCACCTGGTACATGACACGCTTTTAGTGTAACTATCGCAAGTGCACGATATCGTATCAAGTAGTAAAGTGGACTTTTTGAGTCCTGTTTATCGATCCCACAAGGAAGTTTGGTTATAATTTGAATTATACACTATTAGTCTATTTTTATAGATACTATGATAAGTGAAACACACAATTAAAAAGTTTGGTTTAATATTTGCAAAGAAAATGCAATAATAGTTCTAATATTATAAGGAAATAAAAAGATAGCAATAATAATAGATTGATTAACGATAAAATGAAATAGTTGGGATTACAAACTTAGTTCGTTATTAGTTATAAAATATGTATAGGAGATCATAAAATGAATTTACTTATTATGTTGTGTAGATTCGATTTTCCTTAAAAAGACGGTTTCTATTTCGAACTATAAAACGCCCCTTACATATTGAATCAATCCACTATATTTCTATGTTGATTGACTTCAATACATAGCATTAGGATTTATGAAAATAACTCAAAGAATCATCTAAGGACTAGGGGTATATTTCTATCCCCTAGAACAACTTAGAGTGAAGATCATTTGATCTAATCAAACATATTTTCTTTCGAAACATATGAAGACCATAAATATCGTCATTTATTGGCCAAATAAATAAAGATTGTTAAAACAATGAAAATCACACACAATAATAAGTAATTCACAATAGATCTTTATACAAACATAAATAACATGACTAACCTTGTTTATAATCCCAACTAAAGATTACTTAGCCCATGAAGGGTTTATTACACATGTTACAAGCTTGTGTGGTCATTATTAGTTGAATCAAGAGAAAGAATTGATTTTAACTCCCTTAGTAGATAAAGGAGATAGAAGCAATAAACTCTCTGAACAACATATGTTATACCACACTTACAAAGATCACTCAAGAACACAAGTGTGAATATCCGGGGATAATTTTTTTTGTTTTTTGTGTTACTGTTGAGTTGTACATATTCATTTGGAATTGTACAAGTGTTGTTGTTTTGGACTGATACAATGTATATTGTATTGGAATATTTCGGGATCGAAATATTATACTTGTCGTCGGGTTAGTTTCGTCGTTTGAATGATGGTTGGAGAGTTTGGATTTTTGGCTAAGTACACTAGCCTTAACGTACGCTACATGGGTAGACTTACGTACGTTATGGGCTGAGTATTACGTACGTTATGCCTGTAAGGTTACGTACGTAATGCTTGGTAGGTGACAGGAACCTTCCTCGTAGTCACTTTCGGCCGGTGGGTCCCGAGCATCTTCCGATCGGATCTCACTATTGCAGTCAACGGACCCTTACGTACGTTAAGAGGTGAGCTCTACGTACGTAATGTAGGTCTTGTTAACGTACGTAATAAGTTCTTGTTTACGTACGTTAAGGCCTTCGTATTTTAGTCCAGTTAGTTCTGGATTTTTCATTACGTACGTTAATGTCTTAGTATAGCGTACGTAATGCCTCTTACGTACGTTAACCATAGTGTATAACGTACGTAATGAATTGGTCAGTCTATTTATCTTGGTTTCGTCTTTCATTTCCTCACGAACCAAAACACTTTTTCTCTCCCTAGAACCGTCCGTTTGGACTTGTTATTGATGTTTAGCCTCTTCCAACTCGATCTTGATCATCCTAGCTTGGATTGAAGCTTGAAGTTGGAAGCTTGTTGGTGCCCCTTTGGTGTTTGGAGGCTTCTTCTTGTTCTTCTTTGGTAAGTTCCCTCAATCTCTTGTTCTTCAAGTGATTTTCAAGTTGTTGTTGTTGTTTTCTTCTGGTATTGTTTGATTCATGGAGTATATCATGATTCTTCATGGTTTTGATAAACTTTTGATGAAGAACATGTTGGTATAGCTTGAGTATGATTATGTTCTTGATGTTTTAGATTGTTGGGAGGTTTTTAATCATGTCTAGGAAGTATTATGTTAAGATTGTTATATGATTAACATAAGTCTTGAGATGATTATTGTTGTTGGTGGTGTTCTTGAAAGATTTTAACCATTTTAGTAAGGATTTATGATGATTTAGGAGATGATTATCATAATTTGGAAATGGTTGAGTGAATCTTGTGGTTTAATCCGAATTCATGAGGTTATGATGAAGGATTTTTATTTCAAACATCATGGTTATTGAGTTGATGATGTTCTTGGGGTGATAATGATAATATTGATAATATTATCATTGTAGGAGGATCAATTTGATGATATTGGTGATATTATCACTTTGAGATGTTTGTTTTGATGATTGTTCTTAAATGAATCTTGTTGAATGAATTTCACAAGTGTTAAGAACGTAATGATCATGTTAATTGATCATCGAAGTGTTGGAGAATGTTAGAATTCATAGTTGAGGACTATGATATTCGTTCGTGCGGTGTGATCGATTCGTGTTTGAATCGGGCTTTGTCCTTGTCATTGTTTTCTATTGATTTTGTGTTTTTGAATGAATCGTTTTCATTCAAGGTTGTTCGAGTGTTTGTGATCTTCGGGAGGCGCCGTTCGTCGTTTCGTGCCAGGACGTAGATCGTGGAAGGACTTTCTCGCCTTCGGTTTGAGGCAAGTTTTATACTTGTACTGGTCAATGAGATTAATGTTATCATATATGTGTATGAATGTGTTGTATCATTTCGAGACATAGTCTCTTCGTGATTTATTGATATTTGGGGATTGTTTGATACAATACCCTTCGGTGATTTTACCAGTTGTGATTGTTATTCGTTAACGGCCGGTTTAAGGCATTGAGATTCTTGTTGTCGATAGCCGGTTCGCGGTATCGATGTATCGATTATTATTGTTGACGCTAATGTCGTTCTGAGGCATCGTTGAATCGTTATTATCGAATTGGAACTATTACTATGATGTTGCATTGGCCGATTGAAGGCGTTTGATATATTCGTTATCATATCTGCTTCGGTGGTCGGTTTAGAATGCCGGATATCTATTCTACCGTATCATTGGTTATCGATTAACCGCTCTAAGGTAATCGATGTATTTAATTGGGATTATCAAGATAATTCCCATCCGTCAGATCATTGGTTATCGATTAACCGCTCTAAGGTAATCGATGTATTTAATCGGGATTATCAAGATAATTCCCACCGTCAGATCATTGGTTATCGATTAACCGCTCTAAGGTAATCGATGTATTTAATTGGGATTATCAAGATAATTCCCATCCGTTGTTCATTGGTTATCGGTTGACCGCTCTAAGGCAATCGATGTATTTATTTGGGATTATCAAGATAATTCCCATCCGTTGTATCATTGGTTATCGATTAACCGCTCTAAGTTAATCGATGTATTTATTTGGGATTATCAAGATAATTCCCATCCGTTGTATCATTGGTTATCGGTTGACCGTTCTAAGGCAATCGACATATTTAATCGGGATTATTGAAGATAATTCCCATCCGTTGTGTCATCGTTATCGATTGGACCGTTCTAAAGGTAATCGATGTATTGAATTGGCACCGCTGCGATAGTTTCCATCCGCTGAGTTGTTGTGATCGATTGGCCATTCCAAGGCAATGAGGTATTTGAATTGGGACCGCGTGGACGGAGCCCATCCGTGAGTTATTGTTGTCGTGTTGGCCGACTCAAGGCGCGACATCTTTATTATTCTTGTGACTTTGGTAATCTTTGGATTGTTACTGTTTTAATTACTTATTTTTTGCAGACTAGTCTCGGCTAGTGATCGATGGGTAAGCTTGGGGCTTGAACCTTCGCGGTTGGTTTCCCAACACCTACTATACGGTGGGGCACGGTCAGGGTAATGTTGTCGGTATGGGTGAGCTTGGGGCTTGAACCGGCGCGGGTGGTTTCCCAACACCTACAATTCAAGAGTCACGGTCATGTTAATGATCTCATTATGGGTAAGCTTGGGGCTTGAACCTTCGCGGTTGGTTTCCCAACACCTACAATTCAGTAGGTCACGGTCATGTTAATGATCTCATTATGGGTAAGCTTGGGGCTTGAACCTTCGCGGTTGGTTTCCCAACACCTACAATTCAGTAGGTCACGGTCATGTTAATGATCTCATTATGGGTAAGCTTGGGGCTTGAACCTTCGCGGTTGGTTTCCCAACACCTACAATTCAATAGGTCACGGTCATGTTAATGATCTCATAATGGGTAAGCTTGGGGCTTGAACCTTCGCGGTTAGTTTCCCAACACCTACGATCAAGAGGTCACGGCCACCGGGTGATCTCATTATGGGTAAGTCCTGGGGCTTGAACCTCGCAGCTTGGTTTCCCAAAGACTGCAATTCAGCAGTCACGGCCATTGGATGATCTCATTGTGATACGGCTTCGTGCCGTGGCTTCGCCCTCATTGGTACAAATTGATGCTTTTGGCTTCGGGCCATTGTGGTGATTGATGACTTACGGGTGAGTGACATTCGGTGGTATTATGATGATAAACACTTGGGCATTCATTAAGGCCATTGTGATGTATCGGTATTCCCGCTGAGCCTTCGGGCATTGTGATTCGTATCTATTTCAGTGTTTGGCTTGGGTTACCTTCGGGTGATGTATTGTTGTGTTCTGTATTGATGATTCGCCGGTGGGCACTTGTGTTCTAACCTGTTGAGCAGGTATTGATCGGATGCCGTGGGCATAGTATTCCACGAATGCTCGATTCTTACTTTGGTTTGTGAGCATCTCGTATTACCATTACTATACTATTCATTCTGCCCTTTGGATGCATATCATGTTGTACATGTATTTGATAATCATTATCTGGATGATTGACCCCGTGGGGGCGGAACATGTTTTCATGTTTTAGGTGTTTGCGAGGAGAGAGTTGAGACACAGGGGCATGGCGGTGGCGACGAGGCATTCAAGCGATACTAGTCCGAGATGTTTTGGTGTTCATGTCAGTCAGGCAGTTGGAGTACTCCAGTTTTGTCAGTTATTGTCATTTTGTATTATCCGAGCAAGGCTCGTGGATGTCGTTGTATTGTATTTGGGCCATGTAGGCCCACTGTTGTCATTGAAATTCCATATCGGAATATTATGTTGGATGTCAGTGTAGGGATTGTGATTCCTCTTTTGGTCAGTTAGTTGTATTTTTGGTCGTGTTAGCCTGGTGGATCTCCTGGTGTGGGGTCCACGGCACTGTAATAACCCAATAGGATTTGGGGGTGTTACAAAAGATGGTATCAGAGAATTGGGTTGTGATATACCCTGATATGTGAGTTATGTGGTTCTACCGACGCGGTAGTAGTGGACTGTCAGGTTATGACAATCTGGACAGTCAGGTATTGTGAGTCGTGGTAGTTGAACGACTGTATGGGTCATTCTTTCATCGAGTCGTCGTCGATGAAGACTAGTATCGCAAGACCTCGAAGCGTCGTATGACCTGTGTAAGGACTCGATTCTCTTGTATGTTCATACATTCAATATGCCATTGATTATGCATGTTTTGTTGAAATCTGTATGTAACATTGTGTTACGACCCATTCATGATTAATTGCTTTGGAGCGTGTCGGCCCAGTATTGGCTATAATTAGCATATATGAAGTGATTGTTTATTTGTTGAGTATGTATATTCATGTTTGGCTAATGACTTAGCATTGTGGATTGGCCGTTGAGGCATATTTGAGCTTTGTTCATGATCGAACGTTATTCTTTCAGTATGGAAAGAGGAATCCGAGGACGTAGCAGAGGGGGTAAAGGCTGCAGAGCAGGCCGAAACCCAGAACCTCATATTTATATGCGTACGGGTGCCGATATGGATCAGAATTCAGCCGGAGATGTGACTTATGCGACAGGTTCCCCTTCGGAACGTCATACTCGAGGAGTCGATCAGACTGACATCGACCCTTTCTTGCTTATGAAGGGCATGATGACCCAGATGACTCAGATGACGCAGATAATGGAAATCATGCAGACCTCGATGGTTCGTGGTACACAGCAGCAGGGACTCCAGATGCCGTTCTATGGACAGGCCAGGAGAGTGAGTCAAATTATCGGCGACATCTCTCGTCAGAGGCCACCTATTTTTGAGGGTTCATCGGAACCAGCTGATATTGTTCATTGGCTTGAACATTTTGATAAACTCTTCGACATGGTTCGAGGTCCTAAGAGAGTAAGGTGGCGATGGCGGCTTATTATTTGAGTAAAGGCGCTTATTCTTGGTGGCTTTCAGAAACCCACCGATCATGATTGTGCTTGGAGTGAGTTTAAGACTCTCATGTTAGAGAGGTATTATCCGGCTCCACTCCGTGAAGCCAAGTTGTCGAGGTTTTGAACCCCGAACTGGCCGAGGACGAGGGTGTTATTGTTATTGCGGAGAAGTTTGTGGACTCCTTCATTTTCATCCGTTATCCGTCTCGAGGCGGATAAGATCAAGTATTTTAGCAAGAGGCTGAACCCGCAGTTGAGGATGCAGTTGTTCAACCATAATTGCAATTCACTTGGTGAATTTATCGAGAAGGCTCTTGGAGCAGAGCTTTTGATCAAGGAGCTTGCTCGGAAGAACCCTTCAGTTTCTTTCGGAGAGAGGAATAGGATGCCGGTTCATTCAGAGGGACATCGGGCTCCGACGTCTAGGAGGTCGTTTTCTAGTCGTCCTCGTGCTGGGAGAGCATCTTCTTCTCAGGCGACAGGTTCGACCGTTGTTTGCTTTAACTGTGATACAATAGGACATCGCAGTACTCGGTGCTCGATGCGGTCTATTGCTTGTTTTCTGTGTGGGAGGCAGGGACACCTTCAGAAATACTGCAGGGGTTCTAATGCCAGTAGATCTCAAGGAAGCTCACGGGCCTCGAGAGATTTTGTTGCTTCAGTCCGTACTCCATCCAAGGGGTCGTATCGGGCTTCGGGAGCCAGAAGTATGGACACCCGAGGAGGAGCGGCGAGCTCAGATTTGGATCTTCCTCAAGTCGATCAGATCGAGGAGTTCGATGACCTGGAGGATGTTGATTTTGGATACATTTGAGATGTAGCCTTAATTTCTTTCTTTATTTTTCGGATTGATGTTTGACTCGGTCTGTACTTTAGTACTGTGGTTGCGAACCATTTATGGTTGATCTATCTTGTAATGATTGTATCTGAGAATCTTGAGATTTGAGGTCGTGTGATGTGTTTTTCCTTCCTTTTTGGTGTTATACCCGAGATTTTGTAATAATCTGGGTAATTGTTCATTTCAATCCGAGACGCCGAGTCGTGAGGACTTGGGTGTGCAGTTGATATGGTCCCGAGGACCACATATGCGTTGTTATTTTCCTTTTGTGGCATGAGTCAGTGTTTGCTTGAGCGTTTAATGCCGATGAGAACTGGGGAGTGTACACCGATGATTGTTGACATGTATAATCGGCGGCACCCGCGGGGTGTGTACGCCGGTGTTATGAGTCTTGCGGGTGGTGCGACTTCCTGGCTGGTCTCTGACGGAGGAGTTATGATTCGATTGATCTCGCACTTGATTGAGTATTTTATCCCTTGTTTTTCGACGTGTTCAGGCAGAGGAGACGCGGGAACCCGTGGGGTTGGCCCGTTTACTCAGGCGAAGTGGTTCGCAGTGAGGAGTATTCCTGGAGATGTTGTTTTCTTATCCTGATGGATAATTCGTACCCCGTGTTTTTTCACCCTGAGTTTCGGGGACGAAACTCTTTTTAAGGGGGGGAGTATGTAATATCCGGGGATAATTTTTTTTTTCGTGTTACTGTTGAGTTGTACATATTCATTTGGAATTGTACAAGTGTTGTTGTTTTGGACTGATACAATGTATATTGTATTGGAATATTTCGGGATCGAAATATTATACTTGTCGTCGGGTTAGTTTCGTCGTTTGAATGATGGTTGGAGAGTTTGGATTTTTGGCTAAGTACACTAGCCTTAACGTACGCTACATGGGTAGACTTACGTACGTTATGGGCTGAGTATTACGTACGTTATGCCTGTAAGGTTACGTACGTAATGCTTGGTAGGTGACAGGAACCTTCCTCGTAGTCACTTTCGGTCGGTGGGACCCGAGCATCTTCCGATCGGATCTCACTATTGTAGTCAACGGACCCTTACGTACGTTAAGAGGTGAGCTCTACGTACGTAATGTAGGTCTTGTTAACGTACGTAATAAGTTCTTGTTTACGTACGTTAAGGCCTTCGTATTTTAGTCCAGTTAGTTCTGGATTTTTCATTACGTACGTTAATGTATTAGTATAGCGTACGTAATGCCTCTTACGTACGTTAACCATAGTGTATAACGTACGTAATGAATTGGTATCTTGGTTTCGTCTTTCATTTCCTCACGAACCAAAACACTTTTTCTCTCCCTAGAACCGTCTGTTTGGACTTGTTATTGATGTTTGGCCTCTTCCAACTCGATCTTGATCATCCTAGCTTGGATTGAAGCTTGAAGTTGGAAGCTTGTTGGTGCCCCTTTGGTGTTTGGAGGCTTCTTCTTGTTCTTCTTTGGTAAGTTCCCTCAATCTCTTGTTCTTCAAGTGATTTTCGAGTTGTTGTTGTTTTCTTCGGGTATTGTTTGATTCATGGAGTATATCATGATTCTTCATGGTTTTGATAAACTTTTGATGAAGAACATGTTGGTATAGCTTGAGTATGATTATGTTCTTGATGTTTTAGATTGTTGGGAGGTTTTTAATCATGTCTAGGAAGGATTATGCTAAGATTGTTATATGATTAACATAAGTCTTGAGATGATTATTGTTGTTGGTGGTGTTCTTGAAAGATTTTAACCATTTTAGTAAGGATTTATGATGATTTAGGAGATGATTATCATAATTTGGAAATGGTTGAGTGAATCTTGTGGTTTAATCCGAATTCATGAGGTTATGATGAAGGATTTTTATTTCAAACATCATGGTTATTGAGTTGATGATGTTCTTGGGGTGATAATGATAATATTGATAATATTATCATTGTAGGAGGATCAATTTGATGATATTGGTGATATTATCACTTTGAGATGTTTGTTTTGATGATTGTTCTTAAATGAATCTTGTTGAATAGATTTCACAAGTGTTAAGAACGTAATGATCATGTTAATTGATCATCGAAGTGTTGGAGAATGTTAGAATTCATAGTCGAGGACTATGATATTCGTTCGTGCGGTGTGATCGATTCGTGTTTGAATCGGACTTTGTCCTTGTCGTTGTTTTCTATTGATTTTGTGTTTTTGAATGAATCATTTTCATTCAAGGTTGTTCGAGTGTTTGTGATCGTCGGGAGGCGCCGTTCGTCGTTTCGTGCCAGGGCGTAGATCGTGGAAGGACTTTCTCGCCTTCGGTTTGAGGCAAGTTTTATACTTGCTGGTCAATGAGATTAATGTTATCATATATGTGTATGAATGTGTTGTATCATTTCGAGACATAGTCTCTTCGTGATTTATTGATATTTGGGGATTGTTTGATATAATACCCTTCGGTGATTTTACCAGTTGTGATTGTTATTCGTTAACGGCCGGTTTAAGGCATTGAGATTCTTGTTGTCGATAGCCGGTTCGCGGTATCGATGTATCGATTATTATTGTTGACACTAATGTCGTTCTGAGGCATCGTTGAATCGTTATTATCGAATTGGAAATATTACTATGATGTTGCATTGGCCGATTGAAGGCGTTTGATATATTCGTTATCATATCTGTTTCGGTGGTCGGTTTAGAACGCCGGGATATCTATTCTACCGTATCATTGGTTATCGATTAACCGTTCTAAGGTAATCGATGTATTTAATTGGGATTATCGAAGATAATTCCCATCCGTTGTATCATTGGTTATCGATTAACCGTTCTAAGGTAATCGATGTATTTAATTGGGATGATCGAAGATAATTCTCATCCATTGTATCATTGGTTATCGATTAACCGTTCTAAGGTAATCGATGTATTTAATTGGGATTATCGAAGATAATTCCCATCCGTTGTATCATTGGTTATCGGTTGACCGTTCTAAGGCAATTGATGTATTTATTTGGGATTATCGAAGATAATTCCCATCCGTTGTATCATTGGTTATCGATTAACCGTCTAAGTTAATCGATGTATTTATTTGGGATTATCGAAGATAATTCCCATCCGTTGTATCATTGGTTATCGGTTGACCGTTCTAAGGCAATCGACATATTTAATTGGGATTATCGAAGATAATTCCCATCCGTTGTGTCATCGTTATCGATTGACCGTTCTAAAGGTAATCGCTGTATTGAATTGGGACTGTCAAGGATAGTTTCCATCCGTTGAGTTGTTGTGATCGATTGGCCATTCCAAGGCAGTCGAGGTATTTGAATTGGGACCGTCGTGGACGGAGCCCATCCGTGAGTTATTGTTGTCGTGTTGGCCGACTCAAGGCAGCATGCTGTTATTCTTGTGAGTTTGGTAATCTTGGGATTGTTACTGTTGTGATTAATTATGTTTTGGAGACTAGTCTCGGCTAGTGCTCGATGGGTAAGCTTGGGGCTTGAACCTTCGCGGTTGGTTTCCCAACACCTACAATTCAGTAGGTCACGGTCATGTTAATGATCTCATTATGGGTAAGCTTGGGGCTTGAACCTTCGCGGTTGGTTTCCCAACACCTACAATTCGATGAGTCACGGTCATGTTAATGATCTCATTATGGGTAAGCTTGGGGCTTGAACCTTCGCGGTTGGTTTCCCAACACCTACAATTCAGTAGGTCACGATCATGTTAATGATCTCATTATGGGTAAGCTTGGGGCTTGAACCTTCGCGGTTGGTTTCCCAACACCTACAGTTCAGTAGGTCACGGTCATGTTAATGATCTCATTATGGGTAAGCTTGGGGCTTGAACCTTCGCGGTTGGTTTCCCAACACCTACAATTCAGTAGGTCACGGTCATGTTAATGATCTCATTGTGGGTAAGCTTGGGGCTTGAACCTTCGCGGTTGGTTTCCCAACACCTACAGATCAGTAGGTCACGGTCACTGGGTGATCTCATTATGGGTAAGTCTGGGGCTTGAACCCTCGCGGTTGGTTTCCCAGCACCTGCAATTCAGCAGGTCACGGTCATTGGATGATCTCATTGTGATACGGCTTCGTGCCGTGGCTTCGGCCCTCATTGGTACAGCTTCGGGCTGTTTTGGCTTCGGGCCATTGTGGTGATTGACAGCTTCGGCTGAGTGACATTCAGGGTATTATGATGATAAATGACTTGCCATTCGGGTCATTAAGGCCATTGTGATGTATCGGTATTCCTGTCGGAGCCTTCGGGCATTGTGATTCGTATCTATTTCAGTGTTTGGCTTGGGTTACCTTCGGGTGATGTACTGTTGTGTTCTGTATTGATGATTCGCCGTTGGGCACTTGTGTTCTAACCTGTTGAGCAGGTATTGATCGGATGCCGTGGGTATAGTATTTCACGAATGCTCGATTCTTACTTTGGTTTGTGAGCATCTCGTATTACCATTACTATACTATTCATTCTGCCCTTTAGATGCATATCATGTTGTATATGTATTTGATAATCATTATCTGGATGACTCACCCCGTGGGGGCGGAACATGTTTTCATGTTTTAGGTGTTTTCGAGGAGAGAGTTGAGACACAGGGGCATGACGGTGGCGACGAGGCATTCAAGCGATACTAGTTCGAGATGTTTTGGTGTTCATGTCAGTCAGGCAGTTGGAGTACTCCAGTTTTGTCAGTTATTGTCATTTTGTATTATCCGAGCAAGGCTCGTGGATGTCGTTGTATTGTATTTGGGCCATGTAGGCCCACTGTTGTCATTGAAATTCCATATCGGAATATTATGTTGGATGTCAGTGTAGGGATTGTGATTCCCCTTTTGGTCAGTTAGTTGTATTTTTGGTCGTGTTAGCCTGGTGGATCTCCTGGTGTGGGGTCCACGGCACTGTAATAACCCAATAGGATTTTGGGGTGTTACATATACAAACATAAATAACATGACTAACCTTGTTTATAATCCCAACTAAAGATTACTTAGCCCATGAAGGGTTTATTACACATGTTACAAGCTTGTGTGGTCATTATTAGTTGAATCAAGAGAAAGAATTGATCCTAACTCCCTTAGTAGATAAAGGAGATAGAAGCAATAAACTCTCTGAACAACATATGTTATACCACACTTACAAAGATCACTCAAGAACACAAGTGTGTTCTTCACACAAAAAGAAAAGTTTACAAAAAATGGAAAATTATAAGATGAATGATGAATGATGAAGGATCTAAGGGGTCTATTTATACACCTAAAGTCATCTAATAGCTCCAAAACTCCAACATTATTACATTAGATCAGATCAATGCCAGCCATCCCCTCAATAATACACAAAAAGTATAAAAAATTAGACAAATCATAGCAATCTGTCAAGAGTTACAGCCGTAACATTCAGGAGTTACGGCCGTAACTAGGGTGACTTACGGCCGTAACTCCTGAATGTTACGGCCGTAACGTGGCTTCGTAAATTTGCTCATTTGAAGCTTTGATAGTGTAACACCCCGAGATATTCGGAATAATTACAGCGCCGTAAACCCTTTAAGTAAGGATTTACAAGGCTAATTTAAAAGAAAGGTAAATATAAAACATCATCATCATCGGAAATTCAGGTTTACAAAACCGAACAACTGGTTCAACGAGTAATTTATACAACCATATCGAAATAATTTTAATACGACACGCGTACTCGAGTACTGAACTCAAAACAAGAAAACAAATCACCAACAACAACAAACATCAACCCCCGTCGCCGCCACGCCGGTATCGCGGGTCGCTTTCCCTGCTTCCTGTTACCTGAACATCAAAACAAATGTCCACCCCCAAAGGGGTTAGCAAAGCGATGCTAGTACAAGTATCATATTAAACAATTCGAATATGCATCAACAATACATAACAAGATACACCACACGGACTTCCGCTACCGGAATCCGACAATGCGAATCCACAAGATTTCATTAACACAGTATGGGTATTCCAATGATCCAGCGCCCTCAGCATAGATCCCAAGATGATCCCGTCGGACCAACACGAGGTGGAAATAACCCGTCCAATGATCCAGCGCCCTCAGCCTAGACCCCAAGATGATCCCGTCGGACCAACACGAGGTGGATATCCGATACAGCGCCCTCAGCATAGATCGTACAACGTACACAAACACAACTCATGCATACACATATGCCAAATCATTATGTCCATAAACATGAACATACAAACACTAGACAACGAATATCATGACAATTCAACGAAATAAATCTCATGTTCAACAACATGAAAAATCACACGCATACTAAAAATACCAATATTAATATATTACGATACTTGCCTCGAAGATGGCAAGAACGAAATACTTCAATAATCTCAACACACTCGAAGGCCGCCTCCTTCGATCAACGTAGCAAGCTCGAACCTTAACAAAAGGAATGATATACAAATCATCTCAAGTCGAACGATGGCCTAACAATTCGGTCTACGGCCCAAATGCTCAAAATAAACAATGCTCGATCGCTTAGCATGCACTACGTACTCTACGTGCGTGCGCTAAGCTCACGCTAGCGTACGCTATCGTATACGCCTAGCGTCGCTAGCCACGGATCGATTTGACTCGCTCGACATCATAACGTACGTTACGTACGTATCGTGCATTAACTTATCCCCGATAGCGCACGTTAACTTACGTATGTTAGCGTGCGCTAACCTTGCATGGCAGATTACTACAGACAGAAAACTGGATTGAATGGTGATGAACTCATAAATTTTATGATGATAAAACTAGTCATCCTCGAGCATATCTTGCTAATAAGGTTTGTGAAAGTTCTATACGTACTAAATGACCATGCGATACAAAGATACGTATAATTATCACAACACCATAGTTCATCTTAGATCTTCAAGGTATATTCTGAGTTCAATCCGATATAAGTCTCAAAACGTACGATCCTTCTATATAAACGCATAAGAACTTGAAAATCTCCATCTACTGATCACAAATCGGTTTGAAAATGCTAGGAGTCCAATTACTAAAAAGGTTCAAGGGTTCATACGATATATAGTGCCGATACATCAAAAGTATCCTTCTAACATGTGATGACCGATTATAAACGAAATAACTGGCTATCAAATGATCAAACGTCCTTAAGAACATTACTAATATCGGTGAAGAATCACCTACCTCAAAGTAGTGAAGAACACGGAGGAAATCGAAGCAATCCAACACCGAAGGCTTGAACACCAATCTCCAACGATATACGATCTTCAATCACGAGCTAGGATGTTGATATGAAGTGTTTAGGATGAAGGAAGTTATGTTCTAAGTGTGAGAATTCGGGTATGGGAGAAGAAAGAGCTGAAATCACGAATAGGATGCTGTCCTATTTATAAGAAATGGCTATTAGCGCGCGCTAGTCCCTGCTCGTAGCGTGCGCTAACGACTCACTGACTTAACTGTACTCAACGCTTAGCGCGCGCTATGCACATTCCTGTAGCGTGCGCTAAGGCGTTGACTTGGCTTTTCCCGAAAGCCGTCCAGGTTCATCCCGACACAATCCAACAGGGGTCCCCGGCCAGATCTCACCTAGCGCATGTCTCAATTAAATTGACCACGCATAGCGTGCGCTAATATTCCTTTGTAGCGTGCGCTATGGAGTCCATGCTAGCGTACGCTACACATAGCCGATAGCGTGCGCTACATGCGCAGAATTACAATTTCTAAATCACATACATGAAATCATACTCTCGACAACATCGGATTATGAAATACGGAGAATAATACTCAGATCAAGTACAACGATTACAATATCACAAGTTCCAAATACATATCAGAAATCTCGGGTATTACATCCTTCCTCCCTAAAAAGAAGTTTCGTCCCGAAACTTAAAATGAAAACAACTCTGGATATCTAGCCTTCATACTGTCCTCCGTTTCCCAAGTGGCCTCTTCGACTCCGTGTCATGACCATTGTACTTTAACCAAGTGTATTGGTTTATTTCTCAATTGTTTGATCCGACTCTCAAGTATCTTGATTGGTCTCTCTTCGAAGGTGCCATCATTAGCTATCTCGATCTCGTCGAAATCAATGACGTGGTAGGTCGGTACATACTTCCGCAGTTGGGATAACACATTGTGAACGTGACTCAGCGATGGCGGTAAGGCCAACCTGTATGCTAAATCTCCAACCCTCTCGAGGATCTCGAATGGTCCGATATATCTTGGACTAAGCTTGCCTCTCCTCCCAAAACGGAAAATCCCTCGCGTAGGAGACACCTTCAATAGCACAAGTTCCCCAACGTCGAACTCTAGAGGACGACAACGTACGTCTGCGTAAGACTTTTGTCGACTCTGGGAAGTCAACAGTCTTTCTCGAATCAAAGCTATCTTCTCTTGAGTCTGAATAATCAATTCCGGTTCCGTTCCGATCAAATCCGAAGAATCATCCCAACACAGGGGTGATCGGCATCTTCTCCCGTACAAAGCTTCAAATGGTGCCATCTTAATGGAAGCATGCCAACTATTATTATAGGTGAACTCGATCAAGGGCAAGTGAACTTCCCAATCAGTTGACCAATCTAATGCACAAGCTCTAAGCATGTCTTCTACTGTTTGTATAGTCCTTTCGGACTGACCGTCCGTTTGGGGATGATAAGTCGTACTAAAGTTGAGCTCAGTCCCCAAAGCCCTGTGAACTGCTTTCCAGAAGTGCGACACGAAGCGACCATCTCGATCCGAAATAATGGTCTTCGGCGTCCCATGCAATCTGACTATCTCCGCAATAAATACTCGCGCCAATCTCTCGGGTCCCCATGTATCTTTAATTCCTAGGAAATGAGCCGACTTGGTTAGTCGATCAACTACAACCCAAATCATGTTCATTCCCATTCTAGTCCTTGGCATACTGGTGATGAAATCCATCGAGATGTCCTCCCACTTCCATTCAGGGATTGGAAGCGGCTTTAACATTCCGGCAGGTCGCTGATGTTCAATCTTAACTTGCTGACAAGTCAAGCACCTCGAAACATACTTTACTACGTCCTTCTTCATATTCCCCCACCAGAAGTTTTGTTTAAGATCTTTATACATCTTACTGCTGCCCGGATGAATAGAATAGGGCGCGCTGTGAGCTTCCTTCAGAATAGTCCATCTCAGATCATCATCATCGGGAACGCAAAGTCGACTCTGAAATCTCAGAACTCCATCGTCTTGTAACACGAATCCTGGGGCTTTTCCTTTCTTTACTTCGTCACATAATCGAAGGATCAGAGAAACGTTCAACTGCTTAGACTTGATCTCCTCGACTAGTGATGAAGTCAGTTCCATCACATAAAGTTGCCCTTGGATTCCTGGTGCCCATACTTCAATCCCCTCGCGGATCAGTTCTCGTTGAATACTGGTTTGGGATGTAAGTGCTTCCAACACTCGAAGAAAGCAGTTTACGGCTCAATGCATCGGCTACTACGTTTGCTTTCCCCGGATGATAGAGAATCTCCAAGTCGTAATCCTTGATCAATTCCACCACCTTCTCTGCCTCATGTTTAATTCTTTCATTGAAAATGTACTTGAGGCTCTTATGATCGGTAAAGATCTGACAATGAGTGCCGTACAAATAATGTCTCCAAATTTTCAATGCAAAGACCACAGCTGCTAACTCCAGATCATGAGTCGGGTAGTTAACCTCGTATGGTTTCAACTGCCGAGAAGCATAGGCAATCACCTTATCTCTTAGCATCAACACACATCCTGACCACGATTTGAGCGTCAGACACCATGAACCCATCAGTTCCATCTGGTAATGCTAATATAGGTGCTGTCATTAGTCTCTTCTTAAGCTCATCAAAACCAGCCTGGCATTTCTCGTCCCACTTAAACTTTTGAGTTTTCTGTAACAGCTGAGTGAGCGGACGAGAAATCTTGGAAAATCCTTCTACAAAGCAGCGATAATATCCAGCAAGTCCTAAGAAACTCCGGACTTCTTTCACGTTAATAGGAGCCTTCCATTCCAAGATTGCTTCGACTTTCTTCGGGTCCACCTGAACTCCGTCAGCTGATATTACATGCCCGAGGAAAGTTACTTCCCTGAGCCAGAACTCGCATTTAGAAAGCTTTGCATACAGCTGTTCCTTCCTCAAAGTGCTCAAAACCACATGCAAATGTTCGGCATGCTCCTCTGCGTCCCTCGAGTATATCAAGATGTCATCAATGAAGACGACCACAAAGTTATCCAAGTATTCCAAGAATACCAGATTCATCAATTGCATGAACACCGCAGGAGCATTGGTAAGTCCAAACGGCATCACTACGAATTCATAATGCCCGTACCGGGACCTGAAAGCAGACTTTGGTATATCCGATTCCTTAATTCTCAACTGGTGGTATCCTGATCGCAAGTTAATCTTCGAGAATACCCTTGCCCCTTGCAGTTGATCAAACAAGTCGTTGATCCGAGGTAGAGGATACTTATTCTTGATCGTCATCTTATTGAGCTCCCTGTAATCAATACACAGTCGGAGGGATCCATCTTTCTTCTGGACAAAGAGAACGGGCGCTCCCCAAGGAGAAACGCTAGGTTGAATATGGCCCTTCTGTAACAATTCCTCCAGTTGCTTCTTGAGTTCATACATCTCGGTTGGCGCCATGCGGTATGGTGCTCTGGAAATAGGAGCTGCTCCAGGCTCTAATTCAATAGTGAATTCCACTTCTCTCTGCGGAGGTAACCCAGGTAGTTCGTCAGGAAATACATCTGAGAACTCATTCACAACTGAAATAGACGAGAGCTCTACTCCTTCCTCTTTCCTCATGCCATAGCACCAAAGTCCGTGACATCCCTGCTTCAGTAATTTCACGGCTTTCATTGCTTTGATCAATTTTCCCAAGCTTCCTGGTCTCCATCCTCGGAATAAGTGTTCAGATCCGTCATCAGCAATGATAGAAATGACTCTCTCTCGGTAATTCAGAATAGCTCCATAACGGTTGAGCCAATCGTCTCCGAGAATTAAGTCGTCACCGTAGATGTCAACTACAATAAGATTCGATGGCCAATCTCTCCCTCCTATAGACACTGGAAAATCTCTAGCCTCTAGGGTTCCCACGATTCTCTCTCCACTCGGCAAACCCACAACATATGGTTCACAAACAAATAAGCATGAGATTTTTAAACGATTTACACAGTTCAATGATACAAAAGAATGTGTAGCTCCGGAATCGAATAAAACACTAACTGGTTGCAAAAGGATCTGAATCGTACCTGATGCAACAACAGTGTTCTGATCGTCAGATGTCCTCATCTCGTACAGGCGCAGAGGAACGGACCCAGCACTGGATGTCTCTCTCTTCCCGACGTTCTGCTGCTGAAATCCACTCTGCTGCGTCTGGTTCACACTTGTCTCCTTCGGAACTGGCGCTGGAGTGCGAGTACCAAAAGATCTAGTAGCAACTCCACAGAAGGCCGCACGGTGCCCTTCTTGTCCACAATCGTAACAAGTCACAGAAGACGTGGGGCAATCACGTCGAATATGCCCTGCTCGACCACAGTTGTAGCATTTCTTTGATGCGTCCGGAACTGCTGATGTAGTCCGGAACCTATTCCCACCTCTAGAAGGATGTGTAGGTTTCCTAGCCGAATAAAAGGAAGACTGGCCCTTGCGAGCCCCACCACTCTTGTTTTCTGAAAAGTCGCCGGTCACCTTCTGCTTCTTTGCCTCCACTGATTTCTCCACCGCTGCCTCTTTCATGTCGTAGGCCAGTGCTTTGTCTTGATATTGTCGCAACGTAGTACACTCGAATCCGGACATGTACTGCTGAATCTCCGGCTTCATCCGCATATCGAAATGAAAAATCTTTTCCGCCTCCGTTCTGACCAAGTGTCGCACACAAGTCAGCTGATGATTAAAAGTTTTGATTACATCTGTCACAGATGCTTCCGAACTCTGTGGTGAGAAAAACTCTCGGATCTTTGCCTCTCTAACTGGACGAGGACAATACTGTGCTTCCATCATTAATTTGAATTCCGTCCAGTCCGCATTATGATTCTCGGGTCGGATAGCTTCCCACCAATCAAAGGCCTCCCCAGTCAGAAAATACTGGGCAATGGGAACCTTCCGGTCCTCGGGACAGTTAAGACCCGCGAAAATCTTCTCTAACTCCTTGAGCCAGTGATCCCAAGTAATTGCCTCCGCAGCTCCGTCAAATTTTGGCGGGTGCAATTTGACCACCTCAGCAAGCCATCTGTCTCCCCGGTTATCCTCGTGGTGCTGCTGTCCCATCGCCGTCTGCATGCGGTCGACTACAGGCGGCCCGGTTTATCTGCGCCACCACTGTTGAAGCACTCCGGCATGTTAGGATTTGCGTCGTCATTCGCCGATCCTTGCGCCCTCCGTAATGGGAATCGGTTCGACTAGCCGATAATTCCGGTAGTTGTGGAATCCTCTGTCTCATGTTACCCGTCTGCGTCCACGGCCGCGTCGCATACACGTCCTCATATCAACATACTGTAAACTCAATTAATCAATATCCGGGACAAAGTTTTGAAATAAAGTCCGTCAATACTCACAAACAAGAATTAAGTAAAGCGGTAGTATAAGAGATTAGGAGACTTACAACCACGGTCCACATGACGACTTTTGGTGAACGGTGATGTTACGAACGACTCGTAAATCAATAACGTAAATGCACCCAACTTAAAACCCATTTGCCAAGATATCCATAAATCTTAGCTCTGATACCATATTCTGTAACACCCCGAGATATTCGGAATAATTACAGCGCCGTAAACCCTTTAAGTAAGGATTTACAAGGCTAATTTAAAAGAAAGGTAAATATAAAACATCATCATCATCGGAAATTCAGGTTTGCAAAACCGAACAACTGGTTCAACGAGTAATTTATACAACCATATCGAAATAATTTTAATACGACACGCATACTCGAGTACTGAACTCAAAACAAGAAAACAAATCACCAACAACAACAAACATCACTGAACCCCTTCGTCGTCACGTCGGTACTGTGGCTGTTTCCCTGCTCCTCGGTTACCTAAACATCAAAACAAATGTCCACCCCCAAAGGGGTTAGCAAAACGATGCTAGTACAAGTATCATATTAAACAATTTGAATATGCATCAACAATACATAACAAGATACACCACACGGACTTCCGCAACCGGAATCCGACAATGCGAATCCACAAGATTCCATTAACACAGTATGGGTATTCCAATGATCCAGCGCCCTCAGCATAGATCCCAAGATGATCCCGTCGGACCAACACGAGGTGGAAATAACCCGTCCAATGATCCAGCGCCCTCAGCCTAGATCCCAAGATGATCCCGTCGGACCAACACGAGGTGGACATCCGATCCAGCGCCCTCAGCATAGATCGTACAACGTACACAAACACAACTCATGCATACACATATGCCAAATCATTATGTCCATCAACATGAACATACAAACACTAGACAACGAATATCATGACAATTCAACGAAATAAATCTCATGTTCAACAACATGAAATATCACACGCATACTAAAAATACCAATATTAATATATTACGATACTTGCCTCGAAGATGGCAAGAACGAAATACTTCAATGATCTCAACACACTCGAAGGCCGCCTCCTTCGATCAACGTAGCAAGCTCGAACCTTAACAAAAGGAATGATATACAAATCATCTCAAGTCGAACGATGGCCTAACAATTCGGTCTACGGCCCAAAAGCTCAAAATAAACAATCTGCCTGGACTGCTTAGCGTGCGCTACGTACTCTACGTAACGTGCGCTGAGCCTGCCTGTTAGCGTACGCTATCGTATACGCCTAGCGTACGCTAGCCACGGACTGACAGTTTGACTCGGCTGACATCATAACGTACATTACGTACGTATCGTGCGTTAACTTATCCCCGATAGCGCACGTTAACTTACATATGTTAGCGTGCGCTAACCTTGCATGGCAGATTACTACAGACAGAAAACTGGATTGAATGGTGATGAACTCATAAATTCTATGGTGATAAAACAGTCATCCTCGAGCATATCTTGCTAATAAGGTTTGTGAAAGTTCTATACATACTAAATGACCATGCGATACAAAGATACGTATAATTATCACAACACCATAGTTCATCTTAGATCTTCAAGGTATATTCTGAGTTCAATCCGATATAAGTCTCAAAACGTACGATCCTTCTATATAAACGCATAAGAACTTGAAAATCTCCATCTACTGATCACAAATCGGTTTGAAAATGCTAGGAGTCCAATTACTAAAAAGGTTCAAGGGTTCATACGATATATAGTGCCGATACGTCAAAAGTATCCTTCTAACATGTGATGACCGATTATAAACGAAATAACTGGCTATCAAAACATGATCAAACGTCCTTAAGAACATTACTAATATCGGTGAAGAATCACCTACCTCAAAGTAGTGAAGAACACGGAGGAAATCGAAGCAATCCAACACCGAAGGCTTGAACACCAATCTCCAACGATATACGATCTTCAATCACGAGCTAGGATGTTGATATGAAGTGTTTAGGATGAAGGAAGTTACGTTCTAAGTGTGAGAATTCGGGTATGGGAGAAGAAAGAACCGAAATCACGAATAGGATGCTGTCCTATTTATAAGAAATGGCCATTAGCGCGCGCTAGTCCCTGCTCGTTGCGTGCGCTAACGGCTCACTGACTTAACTGTACTCAACGCTTAGCGCGCGCTATGCACATTCCTGTAGCGTGCGCTAAGGCGTTGACTTGGCTTTTCCCGAAAGCCGTCCAGGTTCATCCCGACACAATCCGACAGGGGTCCCCGGCCAGATCTCACCTACCGCACGTCTCAATCAAATTGACCACGCATAGCGTGCGCTAATATTCCTTTGTAGCGTGCGCTATGGAGTCCATGCTAGCGTACGCTACACATAGCCGATAGCGTGCGCTACATGCGCAGAATTACAATTTCTAAATCACATACATGAAATCATACGCTCGACAACATCGGATTATGAAATACGGAGAATAATACTCAGATCAAGTACAACGATTACAATATCACAAGTTCCAAATACATATCAGAAATCTCGGGTATTACAGATAGTTACGTTTTCAGCCCAGAATTTCTCAGACTTTGCGTTTTTGCCCCAGATCTTCTTCAGATGATAACTTTTGATATATTACTCTGATTTTGAATCCGGAAAGACTGCCGAATTCGTCTCGGAAAGCCCTACAACATGAATATATCAAAATTCAATAAAGAGAATATTTATTAAACATGTTGTTTCTTGAGTAATTCAGTTATTTAATCCGATCATCATCCGATAAAAATAAAATTATTAAAACTAATAAATTAAAAGCAAAAAACGAGTAGACTAGCTCAATTATGGGTGAATTTTATCGATACAAACCATGGATAAGTGTACAAATCGACACTTATCACACCCCAAACTTGAATTCTTGCTAGTCCCGAGCAAGACTCTTTATTATTCATGCTCCAAAAATAAAAATAAGAAAAATTAATACACACATAAATTAAAATATAAAAAGAAAAAAGGAGATCAAAATGCCATTAATAAACAACAACCAGCTTTATACAGTAGATAGAAATGAATCAAGATTCAAAATAAATCTACTAATGTTTTTGAAGTTAAAACACGGTTTTTATTTTGTAATTCCAAAATCAAGGTTTTCCCCCAAAAAAGTTGATTATTTCTTTCCCACTCGTGATACACACGACTCCCTTTAATGGTTGCTCTCGATCACTCGTTTATTTTTCGACTCAATATGAAGAAGAATTTCATTGGCGTCATCAAATATTGTGATTTTCACAAAATTGAGTGTATTGAAATTCAGCTGCTAATTAATTCAAATCTGCTCATAAACTACATCCCTTTTAGTGATAGCGTTCACACCGTTATTTGCTAACGTGTAGCTCTTTTCACTAACACAATTTCTATCTCATTATTTTTTCTTTTTTTTTTTTGTAAAAAGATGATATCTTTCACACCGTTATTTGCTAACGTGTAGCTCTTTTCACCAATTTTTCTGAGACGGCAGCTACACACCAACAATGGTTAGTCCTTTATTTTTCGCAAAATTTAAGACTTCCAAAATTAGGCAGCTGTTGCTGCTCAACACTTCTCCTTTTCGTCATTTATTTTTTTAGGTGATAGCTTTCACACCGTTATTTGCTAACGTGTAGCTCTTTTCACCAATGACTCCTTTTTTTTAGGGAATAGAATTTTTGTAGAAAATCATTTTTTAGTTAAGCATGAAAAATCAAAAACTCCACAAATTAAGTAAATTTCAGTTTTATTTTTCATCAACCAATTGATTCTTCTTTTCTCAAGGTAACGAATGACTCGATTTTATATGATAATTACAAGGCTTGGAAAGAGAGATTAAGGCTCAAAAATTTTGGAATATACAAATTTTTTTTTACCGGTTAAAACGATTTAGAAGCTTGTATATAGCTAATTTATTGGTGTTCTGGCCAGATCTAGAAATCTCATAAATCAAAATACTATATATATATATATATATATAATAAAAAAATTAAGGCAAATAACCAAATCAATCAAAACACACCAAAAACCAAATCAATCAAAACACACCAAAATTACAACACACCAAAATACTAAAACAAACCACCCCCAAACTTGAAAATAAAATTGTCCTCAGTTTAAAAAAAAAAAATCAATGCAGAAAAACAAAATACTCCCTGTTAAGAAAGTTGATGTCTGAGCTAACGCCTTTTAGAATCTGCAAGAGAATAAATATACGAGGCACACAACAAAAGAAAATAAAATATACTCGTAAGTATAACACAATTTTTAAGATGCGCATCAAGAAAGTCCGAAGAGTCGCCTTACGCTGCCATCAAAGTTTTCATAAAAAAAAAAACACACAATAAACATTACAGTAATAAAATAACAGTACATAAATCGCGAATAGATGCGCGTCAAGAGATCAAGAAGAAACTCCTTAAGCTGCCATCATTTAGCACGATTATTACACACGACAGAAAGTAAAAATACAAGAGGTCCGACATGGGTTATCAAAAGGAGAGGAATGAATCCACTTTTCATTTTCTCACGGTAAAATCTTCTACCCAGACAATTTTAGCTAGAGCTCGATCTGGTTGAGGAACAAATTCATTGAGTTTTTTGATTAGTTCTTCTGGTGTTGTTGCAACGACTATGATTCGTTTTGCACGCTCGGAAATAAAGCCCTTTTCAGCAGAGTAGTCGATGAAAGACAGTAAACCATCAAAGAAACCATTGACATTAAGCACACCTATTTTTTTTTGATGAACATTTAGCTGGGCTCTGGTAACCACATGAAAAAGTTCCTCAAGGGTGCCAAAACCACCGGGAAGGGTGATAAAGGCGCCAGTTATTTATCATGTGAGTTATGCGATCTTGCATATTCACAGATCTAAACTCATCTCCAATAGTTGACCCGGTGATTTTACTTTCAGCCAGAGGTTTTGGGATTATTCCCAACACTCTTACTCCTTCCATATAAGCGGCTGACTCGTCCCATTAATCCTAGACTTCCTCCTCCGTAAACTACATGAATGCATTTTTCTCCTAAGGTACGACCCAAGTTGTGGGCTGCTTCAGTAAAGCATGCCTATTTTCCAGAACTAGCTCCACCAAAAATGCATACTGTGTTAAATTTTTTTGTTGAAGATGATGACTCCATTTTTTAAAAGAAAATTTTTTTTAGAGAGAAACAGAGAAAAGTGCAAGTTTGAGGGATGAATGAAAGAAACCAGTAGAAAGTTTATTTATAGAAGAAAAAGAAAGTAAAAATTGTTTAACAAGTTTGTGATTGCGTTTGATTGTGCTTCAACTACTCAATAGAATAATGAAAGCATTTATCGTGTATCACATATTTTATTCAGAAAATCTCACACGACAAAAATAAAAGATACTTACGCGTATGTACAGTAGTTGTGATTGTGGCTCACATCTTCCTCTGATTTTACGTTCAGAAACGGCCTAAACGCCTTCTATGAGTCGGGGAGAAACTTCCCATCCAATTTTCTTACAAATTGGCAAACATGGTCTTTTAATGTCAGATTCCCAAGACGTTGTTCATATTCTGGTTTGAATTTATTCCACAAACATTGAATTCCGTAATATACAAGTCCACTAGGATGCGTGTCAAGAGAAATTTCGATATTATCTAAATTCTCTTTATTCAGACCATCATTAATGAACTGAATTTTATCTTCTCTGTTTGTAGATGGAATTCCTAAAGATCGACATTTTACATTAGCCCATCTAGCACATTTATAGCAAACGGCTAGCATCTTTGCTCGTCGTTACTTGGCATATGAACTTTTCCAAGCCCCGTAAAATCTAGTCGGTGTTTCTGTGAATTCACCTTCTATTCTTACTTTGGCTTCGATAATGAATCTTATGTCAAAAGGTATGCTTTTATTCATAAGCAACCTCATCCTTTCAAGCCTTGTCTTGTAAATTTTTAAAATTTGCATTTTTGCTTAGAAAGGGAAATCTTTTTTCGATTTTATACAATGTTTCTTCCATGAAAAAAAAATAAAAATAAAATGACAATGAAAATAATTGAAGAAAATATCTACAAATATCAGTTGTTGTGGGAAACTGAAAAATCCGACTTTAATAGTCACGGAGTACCGTTATCCGCCACTTGACCGGACAAACACAATTGAGTACTAAGTTACAACGTCGAGAAATTTGTACCTATAAAATAGTTTACAATGTAAGATTTCAAATATAACTTATACTTCCCCGGCAACGGCGCCAAAAACTTGACACGCTTTTAGTGTAACTATCGCAAGTGCACGATATCGTATCAAGTAGTAAAGTGGACTTTTTGAGTCCGGTTTATCGATCCCACAAGGAAGTTTAGTTATAATTTGAATTATACACTATTAGTCTATTTTTATAGATACTATGATAAGTGAAACACACAATTAAAAAGTTTGATTTAATATTTGCAAAGAAAATGCAATAATAGTTCTAATATTATAAGGAAATAACAAGATAGCAATAATAATAGATTGATTAACGATAAAATGAAATAGTTGGGATTACAAACTTAGTTCGTCATTAGTTATAAAAGATGTATAGGAGATCATAAAATGAATTTACTTATTATGTTGTGTGGATTCGATTTTCCTTAAAAAGACGGTTTCTCTTTCGAACTATAAAACACCCCTTACATATTGAATCAATCCACTATATTTCTATGTTGATTGGCTTCAATACATAGCATTAGGATTTATGAAAATAACTCAAAGAATCATCTAAGGACTAGGGGTATATTTCTATCCCCTAGAACAACTTAGAGTGAAGATCATTTGATCTAATCAAACATATTTTCTTTCGAAACGTATGAAGACCATAAATATCGTCATTTATTGGCCAAATAAATAAAGATTGTTAAAACAATGAAAATCACACACAATAATAAGTAATTCACAATAGATCTTTATACAAACATAAATAACATGACTAACCTTGTTTATAATCCCAACTAAAGATTGCTTCGCCCATGAAGGGTTTATTACACATGTTACAAGCTTGTGTGGTCATTATTAGTTGAATCAAGAGAAAGAATTGATCCTAACTCGCTTAGTAGATAAAGGAGATAGAAGCAATAAACTCTCTGAATAACATATGTTATACCACACTTACAAAGATCACTCAAGAACACAAGTGTGTTCTTCACACAAAAAGAAAAGTTTACAAAAAATGGAAAATTATAAGATGAATGATGAATGATGAAGGATCTAAGGGGTCTATTTATACACCTAAAGTCATCTAATAGCTCCAAAACTCCAACATTATTAAATTAGATCGGATCAATGCCAGCCATCCCCTCAATAATACACAAAAGTATAAAAAATTAGACAAATCATAGCAATCTGTCAAGAGTTACGGCCGTAACATTCAGGAGTTACGGCCGTAACTAGGGTGACTTACTAGTAACTCCCGAATGTTACGGCCGTAATGTGGCTTCGTAAATTTGCTCATTTGAAGCTTTGATAGTTACGTTGCCTGCACTTTCGGACTTTTCGTTATTGCCCTGCATCTTCTTCTGATGATAACTTTTGATATATAACTCGATTTTGAATCCGAAAGACCGCCGAATTCGTCTTAAAGCCCTACAACATGAATATATCAAAATTCAATAAAGATAATATTTATTAAACATGTTGTTTCTTGAGTAATTCAGTTATTTAATCCGATCATCATCCGATAAAAATAAAATTATTAAAACTAATAAATTAAAAGCAAAAAACGAGTAGACTAACTCAATTATGGGTGAATTTTATCGATACAAACCATGCATAAGTGTACAAAACTGACACTTATCAGTACACCACAACAAAATGGTGTTGCTGAACGAAGGAATCGTACTTTATTAGAGATGATTAGGTCAATGATGAGTTATTCTGATTTGCCTATTTCATTTCGGGGATACGCCTTGGAAACAACGGCGTACATTCTAAACTTTGTGCCTTCGAAATCAGTTCCAAAAACACCCACAGAACTGTGGAATGGACGCAAGCCCAGTCTAGGACATGTTCGGATTTGGGGTTCACCAGCACACGTACTGAATAAGGAAGCTGATAAGTAGGCATCTCGTACATAAGTACGAGTGTTTGTAGGATATCCGAAGAGAACAAAGGGTGGATTATTCGACAGTACTAAAGATCAGAAGGTCATTGTTGGCACCAATGCCTGGTTCTTAGAGGAGGACTATGTAATAAGCCACAAGCCTAGGAGTGAGGTCATTCTAGAAGAACTTAGGGGCGAGATTTCGACAATACCAATTGTACAAACACCTAGTGTACCACATATCGACACCATTGTGGATACGCAAACCAAGGACACGCCTCGTCGTAGTGGGAGGGTTGTTCGTCAACCTGAACGTTTCATCGGCGTGGGAGCGTCTTCGGACCACTCCCCAGACCAGGATGAAACGGATCCATGTATGTATAAGCAGGCAGTTCAAGACAAGGATGCTGAATCCTAGCAAACAGCAATGGAATCTGAAATGGGATCTATGGATTCTAATCAAGTGTGGGAGCTAGTAGAGCTACCCAATGGGGTAAAACCCATTGGAAGTAAGTAGGTCTACAAGCGTAAGAGATGATCTAAGGGGAAGGTTGAAACCTTCAAAGCAAGGCTTGCTGCGAAAGGTTACACTCAGAAGGAGGGCATCAACTACGATGAGACCTTTTCGCCAGTAGCCATGCTTAAATCGACCCGGATTCTCTTAGCTATAGCTGCGCATTTGGATATGGAGATTTGGCAGATGGATGTCAAGCCTGCGTTCTTAAACGGGAGTCTTGATAAGGAAATCTATATGCGCCAACCTGAGGGATTCATTGCTGAAGGAGAGGAGCAATTAGTGTGCAAGCTTAAAAGAGCCGTTTATGGTCTCAAGCAAGCATCAAGGTCTTGGAACATGCGATTTGATTAGGTCATTCAATCGTATGGTTTTGAACAGTGTCCTAGTGAGGTTTGTGTATACAAAATGTACGATGAAAATGTGCTAGTGTTTCTTGTACTGTACGTAGATGATATACTTCTGATTGGAAACAATGTAAAGGTATTATCAGACGTAAGGCTATGGCTGTCTGAGCAATTCGATATGAAGGATTTGGGAGAAGCTGGGCACATCCTTGGTATTAGGATCTTTCTAGATCGAAAGAAAAGGATGTTGTGCTTATCTCAGTCATCCTATATCGATACGGTGCTAAAGCGGTTTAGTATGGAGAATTCCAAGAAAGGTTTCTTACCTTACAGACATGGAATTCAGCTATCTAAGGCTATGTGTCCTAAGACACAGAGGGAGATAGATGACATGAAGCTGGTCCCTTATGCTTAGGCAGTGGGAAGCCTCATGTATGCTATACTTTGCACTAGGCCTAATATCTGTCATGTTGTAGGCATGGTGGCGAGATATCAGTCGAACCCAGGACCAGGACATTGGATTGCTGTCAAGCATATACTCAAGTACTTGCGAAGGACTAGGGAGCATATGCTTGTATATCAATCGGATACACTTTGTCCTTTGGGTTACACTGACTCAGATTTCAGTGCGGACAAAGAAAAGTCGAAATCAACTTCCGGATATGTTTTCACTTTGGGAGGTGGAGCCATCAGTTGGAGGAGTGTGAAGCAGAAATGCATAGTGGACTCTACTATGGAAGCCGAGTATGTAGCAGCCTCAGAGGCAGCTAAAGAGGCGGTATGACTCAAGTACTTCCTAAAGGATTTAGGTGTGATTCCTAATTTGCCTAGGAGTATTACACTTTATTGTGATAATACCGGTGTTGTTGCAAATTCGAAGGAACCACAGGCCCACAAAGCAAGCAAACATATCAAGCACAAATATCATATCATTCGAGATTTTGTGAAGAGAAGGAAGATTATTGTCTCCAAGATAGCATCTGAAGACAACCTAGCTGATACTTTCACGAAAGGGTTGCCCTCGCATGTGGAAGGAATGAGGTTGAGATGTATGACAGCATTGCTTTGAGTATAAGTGGGAGATAGATAGACATAGTCTAGATAGTATACTTCAAAAGCATGCTTTGAGTATAAGTGGGAGATTGTTAGGGTTGTATACATCAAAGCATACTTTATGCTTGTATTACCTAATTTCCCGGTCTTTATCTATGAGAATATTTAATTCATTCATCACATGTTTTGCATACTAAAGGGTTATCGTCATCTATAACATCCCCACAACAAAAAAATCTATAGTGTCGTGAATTTCTCGAGAACATTCACAAGGCAAGGTAACATAAATAATTCCCTATTAAAATCGAAAATGCAGTGAAAATAATTGTAGATAGAACTTCCCCAAATATTTGAGTTATTACCATCAAATCGAAAAATACTTTCAAAATTCAAAAGCCAACTTTTAATGTTAAATCAGAGTTATGACAAAACAGCATCTTATCTTAACACTCGTCGCATCAAATGCCCCATAATGCTCTCATGTTCATCATAGATACCTGAAATTTAGACAACAACAATGTCGCCCAAAACTTGGATCAGTAAAGCAGCAGTTATATAATCAATGCCTGTATTCCATATTAATATCACAATATGCCATAGCAACAAGTTCAACGACTTGCCAAGAAGAACATCACAATGTTCCAGATATAGCGCTTCAAGATGACACTTGAGTTGGATGCTGTGATAAAAGTTCATACCGCAAGTTCAAATCGGCATTTTGAGGATATGTGCTTTACTATAATAATATTTACCCCTACTGTAATATTCAACCACGTCGCATCATAATCACATAAAATGAAACATTATTATCCACATTCAATCACATTACCACAATAAATAATAAATCGAGCAAATTAACTTGGCTTAATTCACGTCGCATAATAAGTTGCTACATGATATAATAATCCCTTAATTCTTTATACCAACTTTATAACTGAAATACAATGTTAAAATATTCATAATACTTACATCGTGTGTGTATATATATATATATATATATATATATATATATATATATATACACACACGAAATTACTAATTAGGGGTATGGACTTTCTCAAATTTTGCACTTATGGTAACGAAATTTTTTTTTGTATCCGAACTTGTTTCCGTCTAACTAAGTTAGGATATCCTTGGAAATCCATCAGTTAAATCTAACGGACTTGCTGACCTGTCCATTAAGTGACACGTGTTACCTTCTGATTGGTCCACGTGTCTTTTATTGGTTTCTCCTTCTCCAGCCATCTTCTCCGGCGACGGCGAGTTTTCCGACCAGTTTTTCCTACCACTTTTCTGGCAATTTTTTTCGGCCACACAACTGCGATATGTGTGTGTGTGTATCTCTATATATATATATATATATGTTGGATCAAATGAGAATGACTTTTTGAGTAAGAAATAAGAATAAATCTGAATCATTGATCTTTGTGTGATGCACGTCCAGATTGGCTTATGCATGCAATATATGTATTTCGTGCATCAAACTAATGCATTAAAACTCTGCATTGTATGCATCAAAATATCGATGCACTAAAATATTATATTCTATACATACATTTTTTGGAGAATAAATATAGGTCATTCATTTAATCAATATCTATGGATCAAATTCATTCTTATTTCTTAACTTATCATTCTCATCAGAACCCACCCACCCATATATATATATATATATATATATATATATATATAGGTTTGGGTTATTCTATGTTGGAAATGGTTTAGTAATTAACCATTTATTAAGAATAAATATTGTTAATTAAATGATTATTATTTAATTAAAATATTTATTGAATGTTAATCTACGTCATGAGTAGATGAACGTGGTATATTTAATATTTCTAAACCGATTTCCGGTGAGTGAGATATTATATGTTAAAGTTGGATGTTGGAGTAGGAACTAACATGATGTTAGTTATCCCACATTGATTGTGGATGGAGTTTTTGACTTGTATTTAAAGTCTTTGCCTTTATGGGCTTAATAACAAGTGGGTTGGTGTGTATGGGTGTCCTCGCGCACACACACACACGCGCGCCGCCGACCGACCGTCCGTCCGTCCGTCCGGGTCGGGTCGGGTCGGGTCGGGCACGGGCACGGGCTCGGTTCTTTTTGGCCCAAATCCGTAAGTCCACTAGCCATCCTACCAGCCCTTTGGGCGTCTGAAACTGCCAGCCATCATGGCAGGAGTAATGGCTATGAGTCCCTTCACATGATCAAGGAATGCTATATATATGTCAGCATTCTGTTCATTGCAAACACACGAAAATCATACAGCCAAGAGCATATCATACGATCTTCGTTCGATCCGATTCGCGGTGCTCAGTGCCTTGCCATGGTCGCTCTGCGGACGTTCAGATCGTTTTAACCTTTGGGGACGAGCCGCTTCACCGTGAGCACTACCGGGCGTATTCTCGTCTTGCGTAAGCTCCACTTGGACGATCTTTGTAGTTTATTAAAAATTGTTCGTTCATTACAAGTGTAATCTTTCGTTTCTGTTCTTTTATAGTTTAAGTTCAGAATATTTTTGTAATACACGTCCAAGTATCGAATTATTCTAACAATCGCAAGACGAGAATATTCGACCATACTTGTTCGTGTCGTCCTAAACCTTTTGCTGGGAAAAATGTCGCTCAATGCAACCACCGGCGCATCCACTAATCAATCCACCGGTTCTGGAACTATTGGATCATCAAGCTCTTCAATGGCTCCCATTCACAATGCTGCTCGGCTAATGCCTATCGCCGAGAAACCTCCTGTTTTCTCGGGCTCCGACTTCAAACGTTGGTCTCAAAAGATGCTGTTTTACATTACCACAATGGGGCTTGCGAGCTTCCTGCGTGAAGAAAAGTCTCCTGTCCCTGCTGAGAACGAGGCGAATGTTCAAGTGCGTATCGACTATGATACCTGGGTTCATTCCGACTATCTGTGTCGGAATATGTTGCTGAACGGGCTTGATGATGGCCTGTTCAATGTGTTCAACATCAAGGAGACTGCCAAAGAAATTTGGGATGCTCTTGAGTTGAAATACCGTGTTAATCCTGCTAGCACGAAGAAGTTTGTTGTGACGAGACTCTCCGAATTCCAAATGGTGGATTCTCGTCCAATGATGCCCCAAGTACAAGAGTTCCAAACTCTTATACATGATGTTCATTCTGAGGGGATGCCTCTACCCGAGGCGTACACTGTGGCGCTCTTGGTCGACAAGTTGCCGCCTAGTTGGAAGGAGTTCAAGGGATACCTTAAGCATAAGCGAAAGGAAATGACTCTAGAAATTTTGGTTGCTAAGCTCCAAACTGAAGCTCAAGTCCGTGATCAAGACTTGAGAACCAAAGCTCCTATGGATGCTAAGGCTAATCTGACTGAAGGTAGGGGCGGACCTTCCAAAAAGCGTCCACTTCCTACCAAAGGCAAGGGAAAGGAAGTGGCACCTCCGACGAAGTTTACCGGAACGTGCTACAACTATGACAAGCCCGGCCATATGGCGAAAAACTGCCGAAAGCCGAAGAAGAACAAGGGAAAGGGAAAAGTCAACCATGTCGAGAAGGACTTTGACTCTTGGGACAAAGATGATCTTGCTGCCATGATCACTGAGGTAAATCATATCTCGGAACCTAACCTGATTACTTGGTTTCTTGATACAAAGATCGTGCTCACATCTGTGTGAACCGAGACTTGTTTTTCACTTACAAGGAGATTCAAGACCGCTTCATCACAGAGGCAAGTGATCGTACCTCTCCGATTCTTGGAATTGGAACTGTTGTGCTTCAATTCACCTCCTGTGGAGATAACTCAAGGATGTGCCGCATGCTCCGCAATCCGCAAGAATTTGGTGTCCGTGTCAAATTAGTTAGAGCTAAATTTGATGTAGACCTTCGTAGCGATTTTATGATAATACGCAAGTTTGGTAAGACTCTCGAAAGGTCATATTGTCGAGGACATGTTCAAACTTAGCGTTCGTACTTGTAAGCCTCCAAAGGCAATGCTAATAATAATGCTACTACTTCTGCTTATTTGCTTGAGTGCTCAAATTTATGGCATTGTAGATTAGGTCATGTGAATCTAAATGCTATAAAAAGATTAGTAAACTTAGATTTACTAAAGTTAAATGAAATCAAAAATCAAAACAAATGCGAGATTTGTGTTGAAGCAAAAATGACGAAACTACCATTTCATTCGGTAAAACGGGACACAAAACCCTTGAATTAATTCACACGACGTGTGTGATTTAAAATTTGTGCAAACTAGAGGTGGTAAGAAGTACTTTATCACTTTCATCGATGATTGCACAAGATATTGTTATCTTTATCTTTTGAGAAGTAAAGATGAGGCTATTGAAGCCTTTAAGAACTTCAAGAATGAAGCCGAGAATCAATTAGGTTGTCGTATCAAGATGGTTCGAAGTGATAGAGGAGGTGAATATGTAGCTCCATTTGAGGAATTATGCAACGAAAGTGGTATAATTCATCAAACCACGGCTCCATATGCTCCACAATCTAATGGCGTTGCCGAACGTAAGAATCGAACACTTAAAGATATGATGAATGCGTTATTAATTAGTTCAGGGTTGCCCCAGAACATGTGGGGGGAAGCTGTCTTGACAGCCAACTACATATTGAACAAAATTCCATGCAAAGGTAAGGATGTTACTCCTTATGAGTTGTGGAAAGGAAGAAAACCATCATACAAATATCTCAAAGTGTGGGGGTGTTTGGCGAAAGTTGAAGTGCCTCTACCTAAACAAGTTAAAATTGGTCCTAAGACGATCGATTGTATCTTTATTGGTTATGCACTTAACAGTAGCGCATACAGGTTTGTTGTACACAAATCCGAGATACCCGACATTCATGTAAATACAACGATTGAATCAAGGAATGCTGTATTCTTTGAAAATATCTATCCTTATAAGAATAAGGTTGATCCTAACTTTAGCAAAGGAGTTGATGATGAAGCTACAAGTTCTAAACTTGTAGATGAGCCTATGTGTTATGAAACCATAGATGAAGCCTCTAGCCCGAATCCTGTTATCCGAACGACCAACAGAAGCGACCTAGGTCTACGCCAAGAAACGTAGAACCTAGGCGAGGTACTAGAATACGGAAAGTAAAGATATACGGACCCGACTACGTCGTTTTGATGTTAGACGGTGAACCAAAGATTCGTAAAAGAAGCTTTATCCGGTCCAGATGCGGCTTTACGGAAAGAGGCAATAGACATTGAGATTGAGTCTATTATGTGAATCATACTTGGGTGTTAGTTGAACTACCACAGGTTGTAAGGCTTTAGGATGCAAATGGATCCTAAAGAAGAAGTACAAGTCCGACGGTACTATTGACAAATATAAGGCCCGAATTGTAGTTCAAGGCTTTAGGCAAATGGCTGGTTATGATTTCTTTGATACCTACTCGCCCGTGACAAGACTTACTTCTATTAGGGTGCTACTCGCTATTGCTGCTTTACGCAATCTCGAGATTCATCAAATGGATGTTAAGACGCATTCTTGTATGGGGAGCTAGAAGATGAAATCTATATGAAACAACCTAAGGGTTTGCGTGACTGGGAAAGAGCACATGGTATGCAAACTACAACGGTCTTTATATGGTTTGAAACAAGCACCTCTGCGGTGGCATTTGAAATTTGACGAAGTGATGTTGTCGAATGGTTTCAATATTAATGAGAGTGACAAATGTGTCTATGTTAAGAAAACGGGTGACAATTACGTCATTGTTTGTCTATATGTAGATGACATTTTGATAATGGGTAGCAACTCTCGTGTGATTGGTGAAACGAAACGAATGCTAAGTAAGAATTTTAGCATGAAAGACATGGGTTTGGCTGATACTATTCTTGGAATTAAGATTCTGAAAACGCCTAACGGAATTGCTTTGACACAATCTCATTATGTTGAGAAAGTGTTAAGGAAATTCAACACTTTTGATAAACCCATTGCTAAGACTCCTTGGGAACCTAATGTTCATCTGAATTATCATAAGGGTGAACCTGTGGGTCAAGATGAATATGCTAAGATCATTGGGAGTTTGATGTATCTGTCAAATTGTACCCGTCCTGATATAGCTTGTTCGGTTCACAAGTTGAGTAGCTACACAGCTAATCCAAGTAAAGAACATTGGAGGGCTCTAGAACGAGTACTGAGTTATTTAAAATATACTCAGAACTTTGCGATTCATTATTCAAGAGAGCTTGCTGTACTTGAAGGGTATTGTGATGCTAATTGGATATCCAAATCAAAAGACTCATTTTCTACGAGTGGATATGTGTTCACTATTGGAGGTGGTGCTGTATCTTGGAAGTCCAAGAAACAAACTTGTATTGCTAGGTCTACCATGGAATCTGAATTCATAGCTTTGGATAAAGTGGTGAAGAAGTGAATGGCTTAAAAATTTCCTCGAGGATATTCCATGTCGACGAGACTGCATGCCGTCTGTGTTGATACAATTGTGATAGCCAAGCTGCTATCGACGGCACAAAATATGTTTTATAACGGTAAGTCTCGACATATTCGCCGACGACATAATGCCGTGAGACATTTGATCTTGAGTGGGATTATCTTAATTGACTATGTAAGGTCAATAGATAATCTGCGGATCCATTGACGAAGAGTATTAATCGAGATCAAATGTATAAATTGTTAGAGGAATGGGTGTTAAATCCACATCTTAAGGATGATTATAGCGGAAACCCAACCTTGTAGATTGGAGGATCCCAAGAGCTTGGTTCAATGGGATAACGAAGTTATAATAATCCGTGTGTTAAAACACTCAAACATACCTATTCTCCGAGAACGGTGAGTGATTGATTACCTACATGTGGTGAGGTTAAGTCTTATGATTTTTAATGATTCTTGATTACCTCGGAGAGGTCAAGTATAGTAGGATACTTGGGAATAAGAATCACCTATATAAGTGTGAAGTGAGGGCCGCTTCAGTTGATACACTTATGAATCCAAAGGGGTGTCCAAGGCCGAAAAGGACACAAAACGTTAGAACGGAAGGAATTGAGATGATATTGTGTCTATATTATTGTCTCAGTATACACCATGGAGGACTAGTTCAAGGTTTTCATGACCACTATGCCGCCAGTATACTCGATGATGTTGACAATAGATAGGTTCAAGGTCACAAGCCACCTAGCCAAATGCAATATTGTCTCTTGAGGACTGAACTATGCATTTGCATTCATTTTGCATTGGCATTATCACTCATGTGGGGGTTGTTGGAAATGGTTTAGTAATTAACCAGTTATTAAGAATAAATATTGTTAATTAAATAATTATTATTTAATTAAAATATTTATTGAATGTTAATCTACGTCATGAGTAGATGAACGTGGTATATTTAATATTTCTAAACCGATTTCCGGTGAGTGAGATATTATATGTTAAAGTTGGATGTTGGAGTAGGAACTAACATGATGTTAGTTATCCCACATTGATTGTGGATGGAGTTTTTGACTTGTATTTAAAGTCTTTGCCTTTATGGGCTTAATAACAAGTGGGTTGGTGTGTATGGGTGTCCTCGCGCACACACACACACACACACACGCGCCGCCGCCGCCGACCGACCGACCGTCCGTCCGTCCGTCCGTCCGGGTCGGGTCGGGTCGGGCCCGGGCTCGGGCTCGGGCTCAGTCCAGGCCCAGGACTTGGATCTTGGATCTTGGCAATTGGTGCTTTGTTTGGGCTTATCTTTTTGGCCCAAATCCGTAAGTCCACTAGCCTTTTGGCATGGACAAGACTCTTGAGCTGGCTTGACTCTTGAGTTGGCAAGACTCTTCATCCGACCCTTTTTCAAGGCGTCAAACTGCCAGCCATCATGGCAGGAGTAATGGCTATGAGTCCCTTCACATGATCAAGGAATGCTATATATATGTCAGCATTCTGTTCATTGCAAACACACGAAAATCATACAGTTCAGTAGCATATCATACAGCCTTCGTTCGATCCGATTCGCGAGTGCTCGGTCGGCCATTATGGTCTGCATCTGCCGGACGTCGGATCGTTTAACCTTGGGGACGAGCCGCTTCACCGTGAGCACTACCGGGGCGTATTCTCGTCTTGCGGGCAGAAGCTCCAGCTTCGGACGATCTTTGTAGTTTATTAAAAATTGTTCGTTCATTACAAGTGTAATCTTTCGTTTCTGTTCTTTTATAGTTTAAGTTCAGAATATTTTTGTAATACACGTCCAAGTATCGAATTATTCTAACATTCTAAAAAGGGTCTTATAATAAAAAGTGTAGGAAGGATTCTGGGAGTGACATGTGTCATCCCCAATCCACATCATATGACATGTGTCACCTCCACCCCACCCCCCCCACCCCCCCACCCACCCCCACCCACCCCCACCCACCCCCCGCGAAAATTTTTTTTTTCCTGCCAAATTTTTTTTTTTTTGGGGCAAAATTTTTTTTTTTCCCGCCAAAAAAATTCCCGCCAAAATTTATAAGTGCATCACATTTATAAAGTTACTGCATCACAATTATGATTTTAGTGCATTAAGGTTATAAGTTACTGCATCATAGTTGATGCACTTAACTATAAACTATGATGCAGTAACTTATAATAAAGACGCACCAAAACTTATTAGTGTGATGCACTAATTGTTAGGAGTATGCCCTCGAATGCCACTCAGAGGTTGTTGAGTGAGGGCATTGTACTTGTAATTATGTAAACCATTTATATAAGGCAAATGAATGTTTCTTTATTTACTGGTAGTTACTGGCATTCCTAACTCGTAAATAAACATATAGAAACTAGTCCGTGTATTTGAGAGCAAAACGTTCCACTCCTTATTGGATAAGGGGGTCGGCACTGGAAAGGTTATAGCTCAAATACTTAATCGTTCGCAAGTCGATGAAACTTGACTAGGCGTTAAGTTTATGTGAAGACTTGTATGACGTGTTCTTTGACATGGAGAGTGCTCATCGAACACTAATGGTTAGTGGGAGCACACGTTATAGGTATGCTAATTGGATTAGTATACTCGAACCGACTCACCTCGATTCATCACATGGATTTCACTCCAGGACATCGATGACGGAATCGAAAGGTTGTGATAGGTATTCGTGAACCTTCGACTTGAGGATTTAGTAGGGATGTGCTTGTGACGTCAAGATTTTCATTAGAGTAGTTCGACCCCGTAAACCTAAGGCGGGGTCAACCTCGACGTGCATCTTGACGGCAAGTAGCAGTGTCCCATCAATACCAAGATAGAATTCTTTCTCCCGTTAGTGAGCGAGTTATATGTCCTATGCGGTTATTGGCGGATGAGATCATAAGTCTTTGACCAAAGCATTGGAGCAGTTGTATTAGATACACTACTGACTCGATGATCTCGATTTGCATTAACACATGCATAGCGTCAAGTACAGATAGGGTTTGACCGAGTGACCCTATAACTTGATCGGGACATTTGAAAGAAGGGTTTATACGTTCTTGGTATTCACGAGAATGGTTCTTGAATGATCCCAATCATTCGTTCTCGATCGAGTACAGTGTAGGCCACCGACCGCTAGGTGGTGCTACTACTTTGGTTCCTCCCATTCTTTGATCGAGACGGACCTACCGAGTCGCGCATTAGGATTGACGATGGAATGAATCAAGCTTATTGTCTCATTATAAATATTAGATATTGGATATCTAATTTATTGGACATTGGATGTCTAAATTGATTTATTGGATAAATTAATTTACGGCCTAATGAATTAAATATATTACTGGGTGATTAAATTTAATTCATGAATATAATTATTTCTTGGAGAAATTAATTATGTTATAATGTATTTGATATGATTAATTAATTGGATTAATTAATTGATATAAATACATCTAACTAATCGGAGTTTATCTGTTTGACTCACGAGTCCGAAACGAACCGAACTCGTCCCGGCTCCTTCTAGAAGGCCACCCCATACCTAACCCCTCCCTTGGTCTTGGTCTTCTCCTTGTTAGGTGGAAGACATATGGCCACCAAGGGGACAATATCATATTAAATATGATATTAGGTGATATTGTCTAAAGGGAGATATCTTGGGGAGTTGAATAAGAAGATAAATAAGACTCACTTCACTCACAACTACAAGCTGCCAGCCGTGAGTTTTGAAGAGTGAGAGAGGAAAATTTTTTTCAAGTCTTCATCTTCTTTTTTTCCATTTTTGTTCTTGAGTTTTCTTGGAGAAAATTCAAGATATATTGAGAGAGATATATTATACACTTAGAGTGTAATAATAAAAGCTTCATCACTTGATTCTAGCCGTAACCTTAGAGGTTAATCAAGTGTTGTTGTTCCGGTCGTTTTTCCGGCGCGTGGCAAGTAGAGACGCGGTGTTTTCGGCGTTGGATCGTTCAAGGGCTCGGAGCGGATTGAACTCGTAGAGATCAAACTAAAGCTTGGGGAATAGCTCAAGAGAAGGTTTCCATTTAATCAACGGACTTCGAGGGTTAGTTTCTTACGACTCTTGCTTTT